>VXBN01002714.1:230624-256385 GCA_013397395.1 Sinosuthora webbiana | reverse complement strand
TATATATATATAGATATAGATA
This sequence comes from Sinosuthora webbiana, assembly GCA_013397395.1. Classification (NCBI taxonomy): domain Eukaryota; kingdom Metazoa; phylum Chordata; class Aves; order Passeriformes; family Sylviidae; genus Sinosuthora; species Sinosuthora webbiana. The sequence goes on along the minus strand of VXBN01002714.1, from coordinate 256,363 downwards.
TAGATATTATAATTAATTTTAAATATACTGTTGTATATTTACTCCAGCCTTACAGAGTTGGCAGTTAATTAGTTAAAAAACAAGAAAAAAAAAAAAAAACAACCCAAACCAAAAAAACCCTACAAGAATAAATGCCCTGCTCCTGTAATTCATGGTGGTATAATACAGGGATAGAGAGGGACGTTTCACAAGGGTTTAGAGGGACAGGACACAGGGGGAATGACCTTAAACTCAGCCAAACACCACTTTTAGGTGTTTCCAGGGTTTTCAGGGCCTGTGTGGACAAACCCTATAGAGGTCCCAATATTAATAATCAGTCATTTTCTAATTAAGATTCAATACAATCACTTCCAGGACTAGGCCTGTGGAAATCTGGCAGGGTGTAAAAGGAATGTGCAAAGAAGTGAGGTAAAATTTCCATGTGCAGCATACCATGTTCTTTCTGTGGGTTTGTGGAGAGGAGTGAGAGCTGGGCTGGAAAGGTCAGTCATGCTCTGCATGGAGGAGCTCCCACTGCCACAGCCACAATTTGGCTCTTAACAGCATAAATCAGAAAGTTAATTCCTGCAGAAAGCCTGCATGACTTCAGGAAAAAGAAAAAAACACCTAGAAGCAAAAATGGCAAAAAACCAAAGAGGGTGAAAAGAGGGAGAGGAGGCTGAGTGAAGTAGGGAGAAGAGGAGCTGTGGGAGGGAAAGGGAAACCTTCCCAGCTCCAGGGGCAATCTGGCATTTTGGCAGAGGTAAAGCAGCAGGTCAGGGCCCCGTGGGGACATGGAGACAGACAGACACGTGCAAGGGACCTGCAGCAGAAGGATGGGACCTGCAGGAGAAGGGATTGATGGGCAAAGAAAGCACTTGAAGGCTTAGATATGGAATAGGTAAGAAAAAAAAGTTGATTTCAAAGAAATAGTATTCTCTTTTTAATTCTAGGCAAACTTTTTTTCAAAGTACAGAATCTTTCACAGAAAGTTTTACACTTTCTGGCTCTTTTCCCCCCATCTCAATCCCTCTGAAGATCCCTGCTGTGCAGTGCCCAGGTCTGGATGTGCACACAGCGGGTTGTAAGGGGCACTGAATTTCTTGACTGCAGCAAAAAAAGAAAACAGGTTTCAGGGAGGCTGAGGGTTGTGCTCTCACCGTGCCAGCACAGTGACCTCTGGGCTAGAGAAAGACGTGGGAGGGGACAGGAATGGTGCCATTCCAAGCCCAGGCCAGCATGGAGAGTGACTTGAGCTGCCCTTTCCATCCTTAAAGCTTTTCCCTGGCCCTCTGAGCAGGGGGAGCAGCAGGGGGAGATCTCAGCCCGTGCAAAGCCAGCCTGGCTGGGTTGTGCCTCCACAGCAGCGGCTCCGACGGCAACGTGGGATCTGAGCATCCTCCTGTTACACCTTGGGAACGCTAATAAAGCTGCCTCTGAGCCACACACACCGGGCTGAGGCCAGGGCTGGGAGGAAAAGTGCCTTTTTCTCTCCTTGGGAGCACCCCCCGGGGTAAGTGACATGTGGCTGGGGCACTGCCAGGTCCCTGGGCCCAAGGCTTGAGCCCTGCAGCTCTCCAAAAGGCACATTCCAGGGGTTGAGTGCACGGAGTGAAGAGTGTTGGGCTCGGTAAACAGCTCAGGGGAGGCAAAGCAGAGCTGTGAAATGCCTGATGTGGCCAGGGGCACAAGGGCCTGGTGCTGCCCTGAGCTGGGCAGAACATTCCTGTAAGGCAAATGACGGAAAATCATTGTCTGGCACTGCACTGCTTGGGTTTGGTCTTGGCTTTGAAGGATTTGATGAGATAGGAAAATGCTTCCCAATAACTTTTGCCCCACGTTGCCCAGTGTATACTGAAATAAGGAGACTCTGGAAGGTTAAACCAACTCAAGGCAGTGATCTGCTGGAGCTGCACATTCTCTTTGATGAATGTTATCTCCTTTCAGGCATGGGCTTGAATTGAGTCTTCGATTGCATCAGGCTTTTGTCGTAATTTCTGAGTGCTCAGCTTTTGAAGATTCACTTCTTCATGAAGTTCTTGAAAAGTGCAATAGTCAGCAGTTTTACAGCAAAGCAGGTTTTCCAACAAGTATCAATGTAATTAGGAAGAGGGGGATGTGTGCTGGTGCTTAAGAGAGAATTTTAAATACACAGGGAGTAGATAGGGCAAGGACAGTGGAGAGGCAGGATTAGGATCATCACCTGGATTTCAGAGCTTGTCTTTTTGCTGGCTAGAGAAGCTGGTCATATTTAAAAAGAAAAGAAAAATAATCTAAAAGTCTCACCAGTGTGAGACTGATCATTAGATATCTCAGTGAGATCAAATCCTGAAATGCACCTGTGACGTTGCCTGACCACTCCTGGAGTGGGTGATCACCCTGGGAGAGCTCAGTATCCTCCTCTACAATCCCAAATGTCCCATGTACATCCCCCACAGTGAGTGTTCTTGTTGCCTCTTTCCAAATGGCTGCATTTTTGTCGTCACGGCCATCTTCCTCAGGAACCTGCTGGGGCAATCAAGTCACTCAGGACTGAATCACAGCCAAACAGGATTAAGGCAGTGCTCAGCAGAGCAGGGTATGGAATGATGGGTCACAGAGGTCCTGGCTGGTGCACAGAAGCAGCAGGGTTGGTGTGGAGGGGCTGCTGCAGTGGGAGAAGCTGTAGCTCAGAACAGCCATGGGGATCCCCTGTGGAGTAATCTGAGGCATTGGGCTCTGGGATAGTTCACAGGATAGTCTGTGGGACAGACTGCAATACAGCCTAGAGGACAGTCGAGTGGCTAGTGGGATATGGGATGGGCTGTAGCAGAGCCCCCAGGATCCCCCTGCAGTGCTGAGGGCTCTCTCCTGAAAGACTGCCAGTGCCTGCCCCAAGCCGGCAGAGGAAGGATGTGAAGCAAAGGCTTGCACTCCCCAAAAGAACCACTTTGCTGCTGGTTTTGAGAGCTTTAGGAGCACCACAGCCTTCAGCCTGAGAGGTCAGCCCGGCTCTGACCCCCGGGGCAGCTCTGGGACCCACCCAGCCCCTACAAATCCCCTTTGCAGAGCAGCAGAGCCCTGTCTGCACTCCCGGGGGCAGCCAAGGACAAACCACAGCCAGGGACAAACCGCAGCCAAGGACAAGCCACAGCCGAGCCCCCTTGGCCTCTGCTGGGGTCAGTTTTGTCTCGCTGCGGCTGCAGAGAGGATTTGGGGTGGGCAGGGTGAGCAGCACCCACCAGAGGCCAATAAATGCTTTTGCAGCCCGTCCATCAAAAGCCCCGGAAAACCCAGAGAGTTCATGCTGGCAGGACGGGCTGTGTGCTGCCTGTTCAGCCTCTCTGCTGTCCCCAAACTCCGTCCCCGCCGTGCCCGAGCCTCGCCCGCCGCCGCTCCGGGTCCCCGGGCCCTGGGGCACGGCACAGCCCGGGCACGGCCGATGGCATCCGGCATCTGCTCCGGGAACACCGCCGGGGCTTCGCTGCCTCCTGCCTTCCCCATGGCAGACGCCTTTGCCAGGAGACTTCTCGCTCCCCTAAATAACAAATTCCTTCTCTCCGGGGGCGGCGCGGATGGCGGTGGGCGAGAGCACGGGCTTTGTGCTTTCTTGGTGCTGCTGGAGCTTACAGGGAGGGGGGAAAAAAAGAGCTTCTGCTTTTCCCTTCTGTCTTTGTAATGATAACGGGAGGGATGTGGAAATGGAGCTGCTGAGTTTGGATCGAGACGGTCCAAGCCCTGGCTGGCAGTGGGTGTCTGATAGGACACTTCCAGCACAGGGCACTTCCAGGCGGGAGCCTGTCACTGTGCAAGCAGCTCGTCAGGAGAGGCACTAACTAATAATTACGGTCCTATTTCAGCGTAAAATCAAATTATATCTCTCACCACCCCGATGAAGGAGGGTTTTTCTCCTCCGCAGCCCCCCCCGAGGGACAAATGCCACTTGATTCTTGTGCATAACAGGAGGTGGTCAGTCCCGGGGGCAGAGCCCGAATGCGGATGCCCAGCAGCTCTCAGCCTTAAAGCCAAGAGGGGTTGTTGCTATGGGAATGGAGAGGGGGCTTGCAGGCAGCATCTGGAGCCTGTGCCTTTCCCAGTCCGAGGCAGCTGGATTTGGAGGGAAGCAAAACTAAAAGGAGGTGGCAGAGGGAGAGACAGAGGCACAGCAAAATGCATGCATGTTAGAGGAGGGACCTTCCCAGAATGAGAGTACAGTGGGATACAGAAGAGCGGGGACACCAAACTGTCAGCCAGCGGTGGCTCGGCTGGGTAGGATAAACCTGATTTTCCGCTCTGATTGACACTGGAAACAAGTCCGGGGAGAGCCCAGCTGTAGCAAGATGGGATCTGCCTCCTCGACTTACCGGCCCAAATGTATTTATTTGGACATTGACGGAAGGATTCAAAAGGTACTTTTGCTGTTTTTCACCAAGTGGCGTCTCCGGACGCGGCTGCGGGCGGTGCTGGCTGCCCGACCCATCCCCGGTACCGGCGGCAGACGCGCATCCAGCGGGCTCCGAATCCCTTTTCGAGGGGAAAGGGGGGGGTTCCTGCGTGCCTTCTGCTTTGTACACGGATGTTTATTTAAAGGGGAAGGGGAGGCTGGCAGAGGGGAGGGCTGGGCGCTGCCAACACTGAGTCGCTGCCAGCTCTCCCTGCCGGCGTTGGGGATCCTCGGTTTTCGCAGCCGCGTTTGGCTTCCGCTCCCGGAGCAGCGTCGCGCCGTGTTTACAAAGTTTAGCCTGTGGCGAGGTTTTCCCCCCAAGGCAGTGGGAGCAGGGAAGCACAGCCGAGCTCCTCGGGGCTGTCTGCCCGGGGGCTCCGGCCGTGGGCATCTCCCTCCGGCCGAGCTGAAGGTCAGGCAGGTGCCCGGCTCTTTGTGCGCGGCCGGGGGCTGCGGGGGGACCCCCGCCGCCTCCGCCGAAGTTGCCGGTAAATGCCGATAATTAAAACTTTCAGCGCCGTTCGCCTGCCTTGTTGGGTTAAGCACGGTTCAGAGCGCAGGGAGAGCTGCGGGAGAAATGTGTCCTGGCTGAAAGGGAGGGCTCGCACGCTGCCGAGCTGACAGCCCACTGCTTTTGAACAGAAACAATGCCGACGCCTTTCTGCAAGTCTTTTTTTTTTTTTTTTTCTCCTTCTCTTTGTCAGCAGCTCTTTGGCCACAAACCAAGTGCCTTTTCTGTAACACAGAGCTGCCGCGAGGCTCCAGAGCAAGTACACTCTGAATTGCAAAAATTCAAATCTCTCTCGTCTTCCAGCTCTGAATTTTCGGTTCGCCCAGCCTCGCCTTTTGTTGCTTCTTTGTAAAGAAACAGCAGCTACGCGGTGTCCCTGCCCTGCCCTGCGCTGCGCTGTGTGAGTGCCCGCAGCGGCGGGGTGAACGGAGGTGACAGTCCCATCCCACCACACACGCCCCCAGTCCCCTCCACCGCTGCCCCGGAGACCCGCGGTGACCGCTCAAAGTCGTGTCCTCAGGAACAAGGAGAATCCAGAATTCTGTGCCGGATTCCCCAGAGAGAGCTGCTCCTCTTGATCCACCTTATTCGTGGCTTAGTCCTGATGATGAGGGTCCCTCTGCTGCTGTGGGGCTGTGCCTGGCGGCTCTGCTGAGCTGAGGGCACCGATTCTCCTTTTCCAGAGTTTAATAAATTAACCAATTTGGTGTCCCTCCGAAGCACGGATTGAATGGAGCCTCCTGGTACCTGTACAGTTCCAAAAAGTCTTTTGGCATTTCGAAAGGGTGGTGGGTGTTTCCATAGATGTCGGTAATGCACAGTGTTTGTCATCTATGCTGGATTAAAAAAAAAAACAAAAATAACAGCATTTCTCCAGCCAGCCTCTGGAGAGTACTTTTAACACTAAAGGCGCAGGAGAGGCAGAGTCATATGAGCAAGCAAACGCAAACTCAGGCAGCATTAAGGGGGTTTTAATCTCGGTAAATGTTATCTGCTTCTTTTGCCGGGTGTAAAATCCTGCCTGTGTAATGTTTGGAAGGATTCCTGAAGTAAAAAAAATGCCGTGTAAATGGGGTTCACCCAGCGGTAAGCAGGGCATATCTCGGATTCTCCTGCCTTCTCAGAACATCATTAGAAAGAGGCAGAAGAGGGGGTGGGGGGGAAGCAGGAGCCCTTAATCTTCCATGGAATGCAGCAATGGAGACTTCTAAAGGGAACTCATTAAATCAATGCTAAGCTTCTTGTCAGCCAATAAAGAGGTACAGCTCCATTATAACAGCGCTTGTCGAGTTTGAAAGGGCTCAGCTCCAACGCGAACTGGCCCTGCAACAGAACTGGGCATCCTACCCCAGCACCGCTTGTGGCTGCAGCTGTTCAGAGGCAATTTTTTGTGTGTGTTTCCATGGCCTCATCCTGAATTTCCGCCGGTGCAGCCGCAGGGTGTGCTGTTGACTTTGGGAGAAGTTGTTTCACCTCGGCGCCGGGGTGAAGGAAGGGACAAACCCTGCCCAGGGACCCTGCGCCCTGCAGAGGAGCACAGTGCTCTGCAGCAGGAGAGTGGAATTAAACTAAGTAGGTTTGTGTGTTGGCAGGTCCAGAGGGGCACAGCAGGGAGGGCTAGAGGGACCTGGTGGTTACGAAAGAAGAGTTGGCTGGCTCTGAAATCCTTCCCAGGAGTTGTTAAAATAAAGGAGGCACCCTCAGCCCAGTTGAAAGCAGGACCACGCCGGTGCCAGCACGTCCCAGAGGAAGGGCTGAGGTCCATATCTGTCTCCCACAATTTCCTTCTGGACAAAGTGTCCAGCCCACAGCTGGAGAACTGTGTGGAGTGATGGATGAGCAGCTGGCTCACAGGTCAGGCACAAAGGGATGTGGTGGATGGGGTGACATCAGGCTGGTCACTGGTGGGGTTCTGGAGGGCTCCTGTGCTTTTCAACACCTTCATCAACAACCTGGACACAGGACTCCACTGAATACTGAATGTTTGCTGATCACACTGAACTGGGAGGAGCTGTTGGCTCCCTCAAGGCCAGAGAGGCCCTGCAGGGAGACCTTGACAAATCTGAGGGCTGGGCAATCACCAGCTGTATGAAGCTCAGCAAGGGAAAATGAAGGATTCTGCGCCTGGAATGGGATAACCCTGGCTGTGTGCATAGACTGGAGAGTGAGATGCTGAGGACCAGCACCAGGAAAGGGACCTGGGAGTCCTGGTTGACAGAAATTTGATTATGAATCTGCAGTGCCCTGGCAGCCAGGAGGGACATCCCTGTCCTGGGGCCATCAGGCCCAGTATGGCCAGCCAGGCAAGGGAGGGGATTGTCCTGCCCTGCTCTGGGCTGGGGCAGCCTCACCTCGAGTGCTGGGGACAGTTTTGGCCACCACAGTATTAAAAAGTCATTAAATTATTAGAGAGTGTCCCAGGGAGGGCCATGAGGATGGTGAAAGGCCCTGAGGGGAAGTTGTATGAGGAGCAGCTGAGTTGCCTTGGTCTATTTGGACTGGAGAAGGGGGGACTGAGATAAACTGACCTTCCAGAGGCACAAAATCGTCTTCACCAAAGCTGACCACAGTGTTGGGCTCTCCTCCAGTTGGCAGAGTTGGCTGAACACCTCTCCAAGCTGGGGCAGCTTTAGGAGGGACCTGAGGTGGCCCCCCCAGACCAGCCCAGGAGAGTCCACCCGTGAGACCCCAAGCTGGCAGAGATAGGGCCATGCAGGGGCTGTGGGAAGGGAAAAATCAAAGGTAGTGGGATTACTGCCACGCTCCAGATCCAGGGCTCTGCACAAACCAGCCTCAAATGGGTCACTTGTTCCTGGAGCTGAGTGAAAAATGAAATTCCAGTGTAACTCTTCCTGCCCAACACCCACATAAAGGGAAGCACACCTGGGGGAAGCAAGTGCTGCTCAGTTTATTTATTTCTAAAGGACCTTCTCAGCCAGCAGTCCATCACCCACTTGCTTGGACACACACCTCAGGAGCACCTGGGGCTGAGCACAAAGGGGAACACCTGGGTGTGCCAGCCCTGCCACAGCTCGCTCTGCTGCCAGGGACAGGAGAGGACAGCAGGACAAGGGGAAGCTCTGGCTGTGTTTCATGTAGGACGAGGTGATCTCCACAAACCACCATGAACTGGGATTTCCCCTAGTTCCTGGAGTGCCACTAGATGGGGGCCAGGCACCCAGACCCCCAACATCAGTGGAGACCTGCCAAATTTAACCCAGATCTGGAATCTTATTTTCCTTCATTTTCCGTCATTAACCCCTTGGCTGCATTTTGAAGAAAAAAATCCTATTGAGTCTGTTTTGAATTAAAAATCCACCAGGGAAAAAAAAATTTCCCCAGCTCATGCCCAATCTTTTTTTCCATGGAGAAACTACTGGGAACATTTTCTTTTGACCTTTGAGATTTAAATGGTAGCAGAGCAGAACCAGCCAGTGGCCTTATTCCCAGCAGGATGGCTTCACAGCTCTCCTTTTCAAATGTCACACAGTAGTGGCTTTGCTTGCAGAGTTTTAAGGAGTTCCTCTGAGAAAAAAATGCTTGTTTCAAGAGGATTTCAGTTTCCAGTGTCTTAATCAACATCATATTTGTAACAAGTATGGAAAATCAGAGGGCTACAGAGCCTGACGTAACTGGAAAAGAAGAGGACTGTTGCCTTTGTCAAGGATTCTATGAAATCAGTGGTATTTTCCTCAGAAAGCGAGTAAAGAATTTTGGAGTCATTTTGCTGGTTTATTGAGTCATTCTGGATGTCAAGCAGAAAATTTTCTTTTTTTTTTTTTTTCCCCCCTCAAAGAAACGCATTGAGTTCAAGCTTTCTGGGTGTCTACTGACCTGACTTGTGTTGCAGGACACTGAGCCATCCACAGCCATTGTTCCCCTTGGCCTGAGGTCCCCAACAAACAGGACAAGGCTCGGAACGAGCTTTGGTGCCGTGGCTGTTGCATCGAGACATCAGCGCGCAGGAGTCGCTTCTGTCACGTGAGCTTTTCTTTTCAATTACAGCAGCAGCATCTGTGGCATAAATGCCCTGATTTCTAGCAAAGCCAACAGATTTTTCCAAGGCTCACCAGGCTATTTTTAACCTGCAAAACTGGATTCAGATGAAAAACCAAAACACAGCAGAAAAAATAATGGCGCGATGTTCCCTTCAAGGCGATGAAGTGTTTTTGCATCCCGATGACTCTTCCAACACAGCAAGGCAAAGCCCACGGACCCCATCCTGTGTCCGTTTGGACTGAGGATTTAGGGGAACAACCTTTCACCTTCCAAACACCAAAGGGGTGCACAGGATGGGTGTTCATGGCAGTCAGGACATGGACACCTCTGTGGGCTGCTCTGCGCCACATCCTGCTTTGGCACGGTGAGGCACAGGAATGTTTTTGTGGGATCAAGGCCATTCTCTTAGTGCTGCCAGACTCTGTGCCTGTGGGAGGGTAAAAGGTGACACAGCCTGAGTCTGGCCAGGTCTTGGCTAAGCTTGGCTTTCTCACTTTAGCTGGCCCTGGTGAGCTCGAGGTGGCTGCTCCTTCTTGTTGTAAAGCAGCACAAAATGAGCAGCAGGTTCCTTGAACTCTGTCACACTGCTGCACATAAACATTTTAAGGAGTAAAAATGCCTGTAAACCATGCTTTTAAAAACGTGAAAAATAATGTTACACATGGGCATCTCTCTGCCCTATTCCCCTTTCTCCCCAGTGGGGGCTCCTCAGAGCATTTAGGGGTCCAAACCATAATCCCAGCACAGCTCTGTAATTCCAGCCAAAATTCTTCCATACCCATCACCCAGCAAGGCTTGTTTACTGCTGTTTCTCTTTGTGAAGTCACACTCGGTGTATTATATTTATTACAGTTTATGTTCACACTAGTCCAGACAAAGTGTAAGTTTAACACTCTCAGCCTAACACTTTCCTCATAGGTAACTCTGGCGTTACCTATGGGTTCAGACCAGCCAAAAATAGCTTATTCTTCTCATATACAACTCTACTGGCTCCTCACAAACAAGACAAAATCATTCTGTTTTATGCCTTCAGTGATAGAACTGATAAAACTGATGCCTTCAGTGTTAGCTTCCATATTTTCCATTGTCTGTACTGCATTAGTGTATAACTCTGAACTTCATATAAAGCCTTAGCAAGTTCTCCTCCAGTTTAGTCAGACAAAACAATCCTTTTGCAGCCTGAGAACCAAGGATACCATTGCAGCTTCAGGCCCAAAAAGTACAAACAGTGAATTGAGGAGAGCAATCTGGGAGGATGGGACTTCATAACCTGAAGCTGTAATTGGACAATTAACCCCAATCTGTAAAAGGACCAAAGCTTTAAAAAGTGTGAAAACTCGTGACCCATTGTCCATCTTGGGTGTAGCCTCTGCCAGGCTCTTGTACTGCCCAAGGTGTATCCTTTGAAGGCCTTTTTAATAAATACCTACTTTATTCCTTTAACTGTCTAGCCTCTGTTCTAGGTGGCCTCTCAAGGCATCAGAACCTTCCTCATGAACTTGCTTATATAGATTCAAGCCAGCCTTTTGCTGGTGTCTCCTCAAACCTGCTTTTCCTCACTCCATTAATTAACATTTCCCTTCTAACAGTCCTCTATTACCAAGCCAGTTCCAATGTCAGACTTTAATCGTGTGAGCAGCTTGGAAACAATCAGCTTCACTCACAACTACTGAGAACACTTGGTGCTGAAGCATCCCTATTATCCAGTTTACAAAGCATTTCAAGCCTCATGCATTCATGTGCTGCAGGGTTAATTGCACTTAGAACTCCATTGGCAGCAAATGTGTGCCCACCTTGTGTTAAGAAAACCCAGAATATAGACATTTGTGTTGTTTGTTAAAGGTTGAAATACTATTATGAAATGCTTTTATTTCTGCTGCAGAGGATAGGAAACTTTCAGCCTGGTCCCTCACAGTCAGCCTTGCTGGTTCCTGGTTGTGTTCTGCCATTAATGATTAGTCCTGACAGATGGAATATTTGCAATATGTCCCTTTGTACAGTCAGTAGGTTGCACAAGTCTCTGTTGAATGTAATCTCCCTTTTCCTATGAGCCCCAATGACTCTAAAAATGACTGAGATCCCTCTTTGCTCACAGTGAAGGAGCCAACCTCTGTCATGCTGCCCCTCTCAGGGGACAACCTGCAAGACTGTCCTGGCCTCACACATCCACAAGTGCATCATAGACATCTTTCTTTCCTAAAGAGAGGGAAAACCTCCTTTCCCACAGCTCTCTTTTCAGGGATGTTACGGGGTGGGAACTGTGACTTACCACATGCCTCAGGATCCTGGTATGTCAGCTCTGTCTGGCAGCTCCTGTTCCTTAATTTAGGGCAATGTGTATGATCAGGAAACGAATGGGATTCACCCCAGCTGGCCACAGGCATCCCAGAGGGGGTGATGGCTGCTCCAGCAGAGTCATGCAGGTTCCCCTGCAGCCCCTGGGGAGGCAGGTGGCATCTCCAGGGGATGATTCATCCCATCCTAAAGGGGGTTTTGGACACGTGTGTGGGCTAATTTGGAGATTGTCCTCCTTTTCTGCTGGCAACAAAGGGCACCTGGCAGAGAGACACTCGGGAGATGCTGAGCCCGTGGATGGTTAGAATTACGTCAGGCAAACCCCACCACGTACATTTCGTGTTGAAATGAACGTTCCCAAGGCACGTCCCTGCCCAAAACTGTGTGAATCAGCAGGATTACAGAGCTGTGGCTTTTGGGACAACAGATCTGCCACACTTCCCATCCTCCATCAGAGCCAGCGTTTGAGGAGCTCGGGGGAGTTTTCATTTTTGCTCAGACCCTCCCCAGCTGAGGGCTCTCGTGTTTTCTCCCCACACATGGACGTGCACACATGCACTGGTTTTTCTGTTCTCCTCTTAGAGAGGCTCCCACTGTATCAAACAGATGGCAAATCTGGCATCAGACTATTTTTAATGCTGCCTAACATTCGAAGCTCAGATAAATGAGTGGTTTTCTGAGTATCAGCTGTTAATTAGTGTGAGAAATAAAAAAAGGAGACGGGGAGTTTGGGTATAGCTGGGCTGCTACTATGTTTGTCTCTGAGTTTAAAGAATGAGAAAGCTGGAATATTTTTAAATGTGGGATTTTAGGAAAAGCTTGTTTTGGATGTTGGGGACTATGACAGAGAGAGGACATTTTTTGGATATTTTTTGAGGAAGACCACTTTGCTTACATGTTGAGAAATATGAATTCCTTCTGGTGATCCCTGCAGAGGGAAACCTAAAATTTCTGGACCGCTCTTCATTTTGTTTTTGACAACAAACACCTCTGGAAAGACAGGGAAAATCACAATGAAAAATTTCACATGAACCTTCTGCCTGAATAGTTCAGAAATCCTCCATGAAAGCTGCTCTTACAGAAGCAGCAGCAATTTTTACCAGTCCATGCAAGATACACGACTGAGTTTTACTAGAATCTTTTCTAACATAGCATCCCCCATTCTCATTAGGGAAAGATTGTAATTTAGATTGTTTAAACTCTGCAATTTCAGCCCTGAGTCTGAACATTGCTCACTGAACTGAATGAAAGACATGACCAAAGTGCTAAAGTATTGAAGACAGCAGGTTGAAACCAGAAGAAAAGGAGTAGAATGGGAAACTGAGGGTACACTGGCTTCAAAAATGCTTTTACATTATTTATTTTGCAATTTTACTAGGGCAAAATAAAAATAATCAAACAGAAGTTAAAATCTTGGAAGAATACCCAACTACAGACAGCAGATCAGAACATGATAATGTTCTGGACAGAGTTTGCTGTTTACAGAGAGGATTAGCTGTTCTGAGGATCAAATATAGAACAGAAATTGGATTTGTAAGCTGTGTTTTTACCTATCCTAACTGAAAGCAAAATATAATGTGATTAGTTGTAAACTGGTAGGCTGCAGAGCCTGTGCACAATGGTCCTTTAGTAAAATCTCCATCACAGTCCTTAATCTGAACTCCTCTCCAAGTGGGAAAGCCAGCCCAGAGCACCAGGGCTCTTAATCCCTGCTCTCCCCAAGAGGGTTTTTTTAATCCTTGTCCTAGACCAGAGGTGGGTTCTGTGGATTAAGAGACAATGGCTCCTTATTTCAGAAGAAAATGTTTCCAAAAAAACGCAGAACTGTTTCCAGGAAAGAAACCAGTCCCACAGAATAGAGAGCCAGGCCAGGAACCAGGCATCCCCATCGAGCCACGCTGCCCTACTTTGCAGTCCTTGCATGCCTCATCAAAATGTTATTTCCACTCCAAAAAGCCTCAGTTATTATTCATTCTGCTTTTCCCCCATTTGCGTCACGTTGCTCTCCAAGGCAGACAGAACATTGCCCACTTAAATTGAATGGCTGCTCCTTGATCTTGATGGAAATTCCTTGACACAAACAAGTTAAACTTTCAGAGAAGGCTGTAATTTTTTTTTTTTTTTCATTTTTTCTGTCATTTTTATTTTTTCTACACCTGGTAGAATCACAGAATTGGGTTGGAAGGGACCCTTAAGGGTCTAGTTCAACCCCCTGCAATGAGCAGGGACATTTTCAAGTTGATCAGGTTTCTCAGAGACCCACCCAGCCTGGCCTTGAATGTTCCCAGGGATGGGCCATCCACCATCTCAGAGGTTTTGACAGCAACAGCAAGGACAGAAATATGAAATCATGTTAACTCTCAGGGGGAAAAAAAAAAAACCTGTTTGCAGATGCTGCATGACTTTTTAGGAATACAGCCTTTTCCTCCTGGAACAAATCCAAGGGAAATGCAGTTAACAGGGTTTATATGTGGCTGATTTTCTTCTTGGCAATTAGTCATCAATCTGCAAGCTGAAGCAGAGGCCTCTGTTTCCTTTTCCCACGTGGTTTGTCCCTGCTGTGACTCTGCTCAGGCTTGATTTCAGTTCTGCCTTTGCATTCAGAAATTGAGTGTCTAGTGTTGACTGGTCTTGCAGGAGACTTTTCGTGCCACCAGGCAATATCAGAGTCCCTGTATCCTCTTTTTCCTCATCCCTGGAGCTTCAACCCTGGATTTATTGAGCTGACTTGCATGCCTATGCACTTTTCAAATGTGTATTGTGAGGAAAATGTGTATTGTGAGGAAACCTGGAATTACAGGAAACCCTATACATGCATGATCTTAACCCCAGCTGTCAGAACTGCTGTGGTCTCTTGACTTTGGCCTCTGTTAGATCTCAATCCTCTCCTAAGCAAGGATATCTTCCAGCACCAGGCATTAATGCAGGGAATGAAATGCTGGGAGACACATCTCAGCAGTGGTTTCTCACCCACTGGGACCTAAGCAAGATTATTGTGGGTCAGAGACAGCTGAGACAGGTCTGAAGGGAGATGAAATTTGTGGATCAGACCCCCCCAGACAGTGCCAGAAATGTATGATCATGGAGACTCAGGCTGAGCAGCAAAGGTTTTGGGACACCTGCCCAAGCAGGGACACCTCCACAGGGCTGGGTGAGATGTTCTGTCCTGCAGCCAGTGCCAGGGCTGCCTGTCCTCAAAGCTGCAGGTCAACCTCTGCAGGTCACGGGAGAACCCACGTGCCCCAGAGTGTGGCCACGGGCCCAGTGTCCCCACATTGCCTTCCTGCTGCTGATGTCCCCCCAGGGCTAATGGACTCTGGGCAAATAGGATTCCTATACTGTGCTGGGGCCATCAATAGTACTCAGGGCTGTCCTCCCATCCTCTAAAGCACATTCCAATTGTGTTCCATCAGCACAACTGGCATCGACTTCGCTGGGAGCAGGAACCTGCAGACAATAACAGGAACAATTGCACGTGGGTACAGAACATCTGAGGCTGGCTGCTGTGTTTTAGAGCAGAAGGGACAGGCTCAGAGGGCTGCAAAAGAAGGAAACTTTAATAGCATGTGCTTTTTGTTAAAAAAAAAAACAAACAAACCAGCTGAGGACAAGGATTCTGAGATGAGTACAAAACTGCAGTGGGTGATTCACAAGTCCAGTTTTAGCAAAACCTAAGTAAAAATGCCAAGTATGGAAAACTGAAAGGGATGTATGGAGATGGCTCATGATCTAGTATCACAGCCTTTGTTTCTCTTCCCACTCTTTCACTACTGCGTGGAGTAAAAGGAAACATTAAAATTCATCCTCAGTGCATTGAAAGCTCCTACTGCTTTCTGAGTCAGGCCACCTTTCTTACCTTTAATGTTCACTAATAATTTTTTTTATCTTTTCCCTCTCTTCTCTGTCCCGGTCAATAACAATTGATTTCTAGAATAAGAAACCTCAATACCTGAAATAGCACTTCTGGCACATCACAAGCCTTCAGCCTCTGCTCAGCCACAATTAACATCATCTGCCCAGCTACTGCATGTTGTACTCTCCAATATTCTGCCAGCCAATTTTAGCAGCTGCCAGTCTGTCAGGATGCTGGCTTCTGCTGGGAGCAGGATTTCAGCCCTCTCTGAACTCCATTGGCTATGTTTTATTGCTTTGATTTTTTTTCTGTGCTTTAATAACCAAGGGTCAATCACCGGGCAACAGAGACTTGGAAAAACACACCCATTTCCCCAGCAGCGGTTACTACCTGCCCCAGCAATCAGGTTTTGTGCCTGGAGTAATTTCATCTGGGGTTTGTGGATCAGACGGTTGTTATGAGTGTGGGTGTGGGTCACACCCACCTCTTGAAGTGACCTTCATCATCCTCTTCTGTGCCACAAAACCCCTCAGGAGTAAGAAGGCTCCTCCCCACCAGTGGAAACTGAAGGCTGGAGCTTTGCTGAGGTGTGTGTGCACCACCAGGGCAAACCAGCCTGGCCAGGCCTTGCTGTGCTGTCCACACTGTCCTGGCCCTTCAGGCTCCCGTGCCCTGACCTCTGAGCAGGCACTGGCAGCACAGCACACCCTGGGATCTCCCATGACTTCCCCATTTCCAGTGGCAGAGGTCTGGTTGGCACCGTGTGACACCTCCAGCTGAGGAGGGATTTCCCCTGCGCTCTGAAAGGCGCCTTGGAGGAGCCCTGTCACACCAGTGCTATGACAGTTCAGGAATTAAAGCACTCGGAAGTCAAGGCTGACAGAGTGAGGCTGCAGGCTTAATTAGCTCCTGGCACCTACACCTTTCAGAGGAGTCTTTAATTAGATGATGACTTGTTATTTTTCTCCAGCGTGGTCCTCACCTCACTGAACACGGCTGCAGCCCCCCTGCCTCCTCCCAGCTGTCATCCCAGGTGACACATTCCCTATTTCCTGGGCCACCAGCCTCGAGGCTGATCTGTGGACATGCACATCCCTCATGGATGTGATGGGTGGCAACAAAAACCCTGCCTGAGAATATGGGACGGTTGTGGGGGGGCAGAAAATCGCATTTCCAACACTCCCAAGGAGAGGAGAATTTTGACCTCGGTGTCCCTGTTCATCTGCAAAGTGCAAGTTTCTTGTTCCTCCTGGGTTTTGCCATTAGGCCAATCCCCACAAGTGCCTTTGTGCTGCTGCATCCTGAACCCAGAGGCTCTGTGGCTCTTCCCTGTGGGATGTGAGAGGAGAGGGCTGCAGTGCTGGGCAGGGAAGCTGCCCCTCTGCACACCACTGCTGCCCCACTGCCAGCCCCTGCGGCCTGCAGCCATCCCATCAACACCAGCAGCCCCTGGACAAACCCTCCCCACTGCTTGTTGCTGTTCCTGGCTTCAAGAAGGAGAGTCTGCCTGCAATGAGGCACTTAATTTCTATGGCAGGTTCAAAGCCTCCACCACAGTCACTCAAAGGAACTCAGAGCCGCTCAGAGAAAAGGGGCACAACACTGGCAGAAGCATTCAAACCCAAAACTTTATTATCATGTCTACACTTTCTTTTTATTCCACCCACGCTTGCTTTTGTCACTGGCAGCAGACATACTTTTCAATGGCTATGTTTTCCCCAAAGAGTCCACTAGGAACAAGACTTTGATTTAGAGCACTGGAAGATTTGTTAGTGCAACATGCACCCAACAGAGGAGATGTGGGTTTGGACTGGAAACAACCTCATGTAGCTCAGTCACAAGGACAGACATCCTATAAATACTGCATTTATTGAAATGGCACAGTCCTCATGCATTCTTGAGTGTTTTTCTTTCAGAGGCAGTGTGCTGTCTCTGAACCCAACAAGACATCTAATCAGGACTCCTGGGTTCTGTTTCTGGGCTGCCACTCACCCGTGATAAGATACAGGGCAAGTAATTTAACATAAACAAGCTTCAGATTACAGAGTTTAAATATTGCACAAGGGCACAGTGAGACTGATGGGAAGCACTATAATGGTATTATTAAAGTGTTTTTCAACTGTAGAAGAAGCTGGGAGGACCATGACCTACAAGTCCAGATGGACAGAGGAGTCTTGGGGAAAACTGTGGCATGGGACTGTGTCACTGAAGGCACAGGAATAGCAGGAATAGAAAAATGGGATCAGGGGATGTGCTGCTCAGTCTTCTCTGCACTGGGGATTCCTGGTGTGGTGTGGAAGGGTGGGGGGATGAAGAGGTGTTTGGGGAGATGGGATGGTAACAGTGGCAAAGTTTGTAATTCCAGGTCTGGCTTCTGACCTAACAACAGGAACATCTGACAGGCAGTAGGAATTTTGGCACAAAATTGAAACCTAGTATAAGCTGGTATAGTCCAAAAAGCAGTGCCCTTTTATACCATCCCAGGACCTGCCCAAATCTGGGCAGTTTTCCTCCTAAATCCAGGCTCTTACACTCTTAAATTTACAGTCGTTGTCATCCTGTAGCAACGCTGCATTTTGAGAAACCCCATGCTCTCAGCTCACACACGTTGTTGCTCCACTTCTGAACAGCACTTGGGTCTCCAGAGCTTGCTTGCTTTATCAACGAAGACAGAGGTATTACACAGGAGCAGAGAAATATTCCAGCTCACAAATCAAATCAGATAATTGGAATCACAGACTGTGCCCGAAAATTAGCCCAGTGCATGCCTGAACAGGATTCATATCTCACTGGGAACTAACCATCCTATCTCTTTTTCTTCATTTTTTCCCCTCTGCTGCTGCTGCTGTTTCCTTTGGAAGGTGATCTTCAGTAAATACTGCAATTCCAAAGACATTATGGACCTTTTCTGCATCGCAACAGGGTTACCAAGGTAGGCCTGTCATTTGTGACATTGATTTCACTTTTGTTCCTTTCCTTTGGGAACAATTTAAAGACAGGCCCCAAATGATTTATTTAGCTGCTATTCAGGCTTGTCTCTTGTTGCAGTCTGCTGGAAGAAGAAACTGGGGCAATCAAGAGCTGGAAAAGTGTGGAGGCAGGGAATTGAGCCAAATTGGTGTTGGCTGCACGTGAGGAACAGAGTGGAATAGAGTAGAACAGAGGAGAAAGAATCTAAATTAAAAGCAAGTGAAGAAGCCCAGCCCTGAGTACACACAGGTTGGGCACACCTACCACTTACATCTCAGTACTTCATTTTTGCCCATATTGAGTGAAATGCAGCCACATGTTTGGAACCTGTTTCTTTTAGGGGAAAAATGGGGTCAACAAGAAGTATTGCCACTAGGTAATAAGCTTTCTCCTTAGGTGTTTTAAAATCTAATCCCAGCTATGGGATTGCCCAACACAAAGCACCCCATCTGAACCATTTTATAGACCATAAATATCTCCAAATCCATTGCCCAGGCCATGTATTTCCTAATCTATGTTGTCTTGCAAAGTCCATGTATTCCCTCCTGCTGTAATTTTCCATTTGGGAAAAATCCAAATGGGATTTGTTCCCTTCAACCTCAAGAGCAGTATCCAGGTGGAATCTCAGTGTTGAGAGGGGTCCACATGAGTGGGTGTGTGGGAGAGGCTGGGATGTGGTCAAGGTGGCACAGTGTAACATCCATCCATCCATCCATCCATCCATCCATCCATCCATCCATCCCACATCCATCCATCCATCCATCCATCCATCCATCCATCCATCCATCCATCCATCCATCCATCCATCCTCCATCTATCCACCCATCCATCCATCAAACATCCATCTGTCCATCCATCCTCTGCAACACCTCTAGGCAGTGGAGCAGGGAGAGGAAGACCCTAAATCATCTCTAGAACCCCTAACCAGCTCTAGAAGGGGGAATTTGCTGTCTTCATAAGGACCTCGAGCAGCACAGGCAGGATGCAGCAAGGCAAAGTCTTAATCTCTGCACACACAACTTTGCAATACAGGACAAGTGCAGGAGAAAAATAAGCCAGTCTTTTAATCATGGTTTTATTGCATGACACCAGCTCTGGGGATTGAAAGATAAAACTGAATTTGCATAAGCTGCTGGGCAGAATTAATGCCCTTTGCTGTTTGTTCTACTTCCTCCTCTTTGACATTAGAGAGGTTAATAACTCCCATTTCCCTATGATGTCAAATACTTCCACTCCATCGCCCAGGAAACTTTGTTCAGCAGTTTTAATTGTTCACAATCAGGGTGTTCACTGCATATTTGGCATTTTATTTTCATCATAAGTTTTCAAAGGAAAATTGCATTTCAACCAGGATCCCGGAGCCAAAATAAACCTCCAAGGTTTACATCTGAGCCTATGAGATCACCCTTAACACAGTATTTTAAAAAGATTTTTTTTTTCTACCCCATATTCTGCAAGTTATTTGTTTTGTTTGTTTTGGTAAATGAGTAACTAAATAATTTCAAGACATTCATAGCACCAAAAGTCATTTGTATGGTATGAGTCAATACGTAGCTGCTGAGTCAATGTATCACAAAATGCAGCTTTTTAACAGAAATTGTTATTCAATGAGCCAAGGGAATAAATGAATTAGCAGGGAGCAAGGTCTGCTCTGAGATCAAAAATGATCACATTTCACGTGGGTGAAGCATCAAGCCTACCCTGTCCTGGGCTTTGACTCTTTCTGCTCTGAGGTAACAAGAGGTGCCAGGCCAGGAGCAAGGAGAAAAGATTCATCTGCAGGAGAGAAGATTGCTCTGCAGCAGCACAGAATTCCAGCTGGCATTTCTAGGTCAAATAATCCTCTTTGGGACTTGCTTTTCAGGAACACGACCATCTCCCTTTTGACAGCAGACAACTGCATGGTGTCCATTGATCCCACGATGCCTGCAAACACGGAGAGGTGAGTCCTGCTGCCACCTGCTCCTCTCAAACAGGCTCAGGCCCCGGGGCAAGGGAGGTGGTTGCCTGCAGAAGCCTTTTTTTGTGCAGTGGGAGGTGAGCAGCCCCCCAGAGGGAGGGGGATGGCAGTAAGAAATGCGTGCTGGCCTGTAACACCAGTGCTGGTTTGGGAGATTTTTACTTGTTAAAGCAGGAGCAATTGTCTGAGGGGAAAAAAATAATACTGCTTTTAGGTGTTTAATGTAGAACTTCTGCTCCTTTCCATCCCTGTTTGCTGTCAAAGCTCTGTTGTTCCCCCACTACTGATTGCTCTGCTAGGGCACAACCAGCAGATTACTTGAAGAGCAAACTCAAAGCCTGTGATGAGTTTAGGTCTCCTCATTTCTGGCTTTGGCCCATATTTCATTATGACTTATCACTGCCTTTGCTCTTATTGACACTGTGTGGTGGAGCCCCAGCAGCTGGGAGGGAGCTCCTGCACAGGACAATGTATGAACACAGAGCAAAAAGAGGTTGTGGCTGCCCCTGGATCCCTGGAAGGGTTCAAGGCCAGGTTGGATGGGACTCTTGAGAAACCTGGGATGGTGGAAGGTGTCCCTGCCCATGGCAAGGGGCTGGAACTGGATGATTTTTGAAGTCCATTTCAACCCAAACCATTCTATGGTTCTGGGATTCTGTTTCTAGTAAATCACAGGGTTGTGTGTTCAGAAAAAGTGCCCATTGCTTATTCAAACTCACAGGTTTTAGGAGGGCTTAGAATATATTCAGCTGTTTCTTCCTATTTCTCAGGGAGTACGGATGTGAAATACAAACCGCATTTGGAGTGTTGCTTACATCCAACCCTCTCTGACTCTTCCAGGTCTCCATACAAAGTGATACCGGTTGTGACTGAGCAGCTCTCAGGTAAAATGACCCTTTTAAACTGAATCTAGTAAAGCTGAATTAACTAAAGCTGAATTTGCAAACATCTGCATGTGGAAATTATGTGGCCGTGATGCAAAAACCCGAAGATGTCGGTGTCATGGTTGTAGCTGCAGCAGAATAAGAAGAGTTTGGTCACAGTGTTCTGTAGGAAAGCTTAAAAAAATGTGCCCAAATTTCAATGAATTTGAGGATCAGGTGAATGGCTGGGTCCAGGGAACTTTCCCAGTGCCTCTGTCTGGTCTGACTCAGCACTCCTGATGCCCTGGGGAAAGCCTTGCATGGAGCAGTGGGGGTTTTTCAGGCAAGACAAATGAAAGTTTGCCCTGCAGTGCTTTGTTAAACCTGCCCATTCCTCAGCAAAGCTCTGCTGGAAAGCTGAGCACAACATCTGAGCCTCGTGTTATTTCCAGATGGCTGAGGAGAGAACATAATTTCTGTTGTGGGTATGGTAGCTCTAAGTGTGATAAATATTTAAATTCACCTGACAAGATGAAAGAGGGCCTGGGTGAAAGAACACATCTGGAGCACATTCCCCAGCCACGGGCAGGGCTGAAGTGCCACTCCTCCCACTTCTCCTTGCCTGCCAGTCTCATGCTCATGCTCAGGCTGGTAGCTCAGACACGGGAGCAGAACTTTGCCCTGGGGCAATTCCTGTGAGCATCTGGCTCATGGTTTCCCTCATCTCTGCAGCTGCAGCTTCTCCTGCCACCCACATCAGGGCAGCCTGAACACTCTGGAGCCACAGGGAGAGGCTGGCAGGGGCTGCAGCAGGAGAGGAGACATCAGCTGGGGACACTCCTTGGAGCAGACAAATGGGAAGATAGGAGAGACAAAGGGCAGGAGGTTATGGTTGTGGTGGAAACACAGAGTGCACAGGCAGGACAGGAGTGAGACAGAAAGCCTGGGGCTGGAAAAGGCAGTGTGCAGGAGTGGGTGAGTTTTTTGGGATAGGAGACATGATGTTTTGGTGGTCCCACCTCCTCTTCTGGCTTAGGGTCCTGAATTATGGATGAAAGCAGAGTGTCTGACAGCACTGTCCTCCTCTAGAAGGGGAGGCACAGGGAACTGAGGCTGTTCTCTGAGGCATCTGCACCGCCAGAAACATCTGGAAAGGAGGATGTGGGGAAGACAGAGAGGCAACAGCAGGGAGATTGTGCGTGCAGGGAGCAAAGGTGAGCAGAGAGCAAAGAGAACACAGAGCAGGGTAGGGAGCAGGGATGAACCTACCCACAGTAAGACTTGTAACAAGCCATAAACAGGTCAGTGACTGCCAGAAGGAGGTAGTCACAGCCAAGGGACATGTGACTGAGAAGGGGAAGAAGCTGTTCTGCCAAACTGTTTCCTTATTGTGGCAACCCCTGCTGCAGCAGCATCACTCTCCTGGTCTGGGAGCACACTGTTTGCATTATCACATGAGAAAAGGTGGGGTGGAGCACCAGGCTGTGTGTCCCAGCTGGTGTGAGTAACCAGTCTCCAACTGCCCCATGACAGAGAAATGAGGCCAGCAGGACTCCACCAGGGAATGCCACTGAGTTATACCAGCTGGGAAGCTGATTGAGGGGCTTTCTAGAAAATATACCTCTTTCTGAATGTATTTTTTTTATTCCCCTAACATGAAGCTAACAGTATATTTTTATAGGACCCTGGATGACTTTTCACGCTCTCCCAAGGCCCTCATTTTTCATCCCCAGCTGACAGCACATGGCTCTGCTTTGTGCAGAGCACAGCTCACTGTGTCAGCAAGATCTCTCTCCACTCCCTGCATTTCATAAAACAAGGATTTCCAAAGATCTGAGCCGAAAAGGGCAACAAAAATTCTGGCCATAGATTGTCAAAACATGAGACAGAGTCTGCTGTGGAAAGTGGAAGAAAGTTGAGCTGAGTGTGATGGAACTAATGTTCCTTGGTATCTTTTTCTCTTTCACATGGCTTGTCATCAATCTTAAGCATTCCTGACATTTTGCTGACAGTAGGAAGAATAAACAGAGTGGGAAATTGTTACTCTTCATTAAAAGAAAAAAAAACACCAACCCAGCTCTGTTCTATTCTTCACTTCTCAGACTACTCTGCCTGCGTGATTCTGCTTCCCAAGGCAACTCATCCAAATATGTGCCAAAAAGGGGGTCACCCCAATTTTCACAGTGGTGGGAGGTAATGCACCTCTTTTCAGCAGTCTCCCAGGCAGCTGCAGAAGAATGACACAGAGAATAGAGGCTGTAAAAGGTGGGAAATATAATCCTTCGGGAGGAAAAATATAAGCAGTGGCTTCTATCCAGCAGAGGAGATATCCATTGAAGTCCTGCTAAGAAACAGTTCTTCATTTCCTGCCCATAGTCATGGGAGAGAGTTGGAAATAAAAAAATTATTACTCCAGAGAGCGTTGGATGCAGCAGCAACTGATGTGTCGGGGTCAGCTGTCTGCAAGTGTTAGGATTAGGGTGAGGGTTAGGGTCAGGGTGAGGGTCAGGGTTAGGGTTAGGGTCAGGGTTAGGGGAGCCCTGAGCTGGCTGGCTCTGAGCCTGTGAAGCTGCTGGATCACAGCCTGTCCCTCCTCCTATGTCCCTGGACCAGAAGACTCTTGGCTATCCAAGCAAAGCATCAAAACCCCTGTGGCAAACCCTTTTCTCTGTGGTTTGTAAATTTGCAAACCCATTGTGTGAGCATCCTCTCCCTCCCGACAGCAGAAGGGCTCTGGTCTGTGTCCTCCTGGTGAAACTGGCTCTAAGCTCACAAATTGACAGCTCTGTTGTTGCTCTAATTAGTAGGGTCCAGGCACTTATAGATTTGACAGTGGTGACAATTAAATGAACAAACCCTATTAGCAGCATCCCTCTCGAGGGATAAAACTGAAGTCTGCCGAGTTTCTTACAGTGCAGAGAAAGGAGCTGTTGTGTGGAGGTCAAGTGAGCCTGACCCACTGCGGTCCTGAAAGGCCAGGAAAACATTCACAGGGACTTTCCTACTGCTCCAAAGTCAGGGCAGCAAAGCCCAGCAGTGGCTGCACTGGAGATCTGCAGGGATGCCTTTTCCCCCCTGGGTGATTCAATACCCGAGATCTTGTGCAGTTTGGTACTGGTGAAACGACAGAAGCTTGTCACTGTGTCTAAATCTTCTTATTCTGGCATCACTCTCTTCTCCTTTTGGAGACTTCTTCATGCTCACAGCTCAGCCAAGACTGAGGAGGGAGAGACTGGGAGAGAAAAATCCTCCTCCCACGTGCTGCTCCTTATGTGCATCCCACATGGATGAGTGCATTGGGATGTGACTTCGGGATTGCTCACCTGATGGGGAATTCGCACACAACAGCCCAAATTAACCTGAGCTGTGAATTACATGAATCTGGGGCTCAGGATGGCAGATTCATGGGCTTGGCCTTGAAGTTTGCCCCTTCCCGAGGCTTTTGTCCACCTGGTGCTTGTGGGTTTTTTTTCAATTGCTCTGACTGCCTTCATACAAACAAACCACAGAAAGTGAAATGCAGACAGAAGCCTGAGCCAGAGGCATTTGTGAGAAACAGGGCAGGGATTCACCAGCCTGCTGCTGGCATGGAAAGGGAGATGCCCATGCCCTCCCAGCCTTGCTTGGCCAAAGCAGAAAAGACAGGGGGAAGCCAAGCCACCCCCCCCAGCCCCAGGGACTCCCTGCCTGCAGCCTGTTGAGGCTGCCAGGGTGGCAAAGGGAGCCAGGGAGAGTGGGAGGATGGAGGTGGCTCCCTGGCCCTGATCCCAGAGGGTCAGAGGGTGGAGGAAGAGGCACTGCTGAGCAGGGTGGTGCAAGGCAGAGGGTGCCTGCCAGTGGGTAATAAACCATCTGTGCCAGTGCAGGGTCAGCTGAGCTGCTCAGCGTGCACCTGGTGCCAGTCTGGCAGGGAAGGGGAGCTCTCCCTGCCAGCCTCCCACCCGGCCACGGGGAAAAACGCTGCTGCCACATTGCCCCGCACCTGCTTCCTTCCCAGAACCTGCTGGAGGCGAGGCAGAACAGCTCCTTTCTCCACGGTGTCCTGGCCAAGCTCCCTGCTGGGCTTGGCAGAGGCCATAGGGCAAAGAGCAGGAGCGCCTGTGCCTGCAGAGACCAGGGGAATGAGCCATGGGGAGCCTGGGGAAGCCTGAGCTGGCCTGGCCCCTGCCCAGCGTTAACCATTGCAGCATCTTCTGGAGGGAGGGGGTGATGGTTCTAGTTGTCGTTTGTCAGCTGGAAAACACCCAGAGTGTTGTGCAAAACCCTGACTTGCTCAACACCTGCATTTGTAAACGTGGCACATTCACAGTGGAAGGTAAAGGGGAGAAGAAAGGGGTTTTTTAAGGGGTGCTGCAACAGGACCCTCAGCAAAGTGCCCAGAGATGCTGCCAGTGCTGCTTGCTGCAGGATTTCCTTTGCAGAGAGGGAATCACAGCAAAACAAATGAAGCAATCTGAGGGAAAAGGTGTCTGTGTGCACCTGGGGCTTCAGCCCTGCCCAGAGGTATAAAAAAAAAACAGGAGGCAGAGGCTAATGAAGGGAGCGAGAACACACTTAAACCTTCCTGTTCTACAAAGGAGGGGACAAGCAAGACTAAATTATGTCAGAGCAACGTCTCATTTTCTTCAGAGGTCTTCCCCCTCGGAAAGGAACGGGGCAGAGAAATGGATCTTTGTCTCTTTAAGATGAGGCGAACTGCCACTCTTAGTCATATATCTTTACTGCACCCTAGGGTTATAAAAACATACATCTTCATTTTGAAAGTCTTTTATTACATCCATAAACATCAGATTGCAGCTGACTGTTCCCTGGATGAGAATTTCCTAGTACTCCTAAGTGAGTTTTGACAGGGGGAGGGAGTGAAAGTAAGATTGTTGGGATTTTTT
>VXBN01002714.1:194281-224703 GCA_013397395.1 Sinosuthora webbiana | reverse complement strand
AAAAAAAAAATATATATATATATATATGCCTAAATCGGATTTTTAAGAGGAGGGCATCCCTGTAAACAAACACAAACCAATCCCCTTTCCCTTTCCTCGCCTAATACGTGGCGTTCCGGGCTTAGTTCACACACACCTCTTTCCCTTCTCCCAGTTCCAGCTGCAATCTTTGTTGTTACTCTCCTGAAGGAAAACAAACCCCAGGTTCTCTGCTTATCTCCAGAGCTGTGCCCTTCAAGGCGGGGTTTTTATCACTTACATGCTGCTCTCCAGATAAGTGTGATCCAGACCGATTTTCCTAAGAAAGTTGCTGAATGCTGATTCTCCGATTGCGCGTTCCCTTGAGCCCGTGGCTCATCCATGCAAACAAACGAGTTCAGTAAACAAATGAGCTGTGAAATCATCGCATGTGAATGACACGGAGGTAATAAGTGGTGCCGTGTCCTTGATCACGCTGACAGTTCAACGAGGGGGAAAGAAAAGGGAGAATTATTCTCACACTCTCGCTGCGTCGGGCTCTCCCGGCTGCGGGGAATGAAGTGCCCTGCTGCATAAAGAGGCAATCAAACTTTTTGCCTCGTGGCTCCCACAATTACACGCAGAAGGGAGATATAGGATTTTCTGTGCCGCCATGTAGAAATAACTTTTGATTACAGAATTGATCGGCAGAAAGGAGTGACAGGATTTCAATAGTTAAAAAAAAAAAATCTATAATTAGACCCGAATTTTCAACGTTTTTCTCTCCCTCCTGCATTCTCACTTCGGTTTTTCTGTATCCAGCAATGCCTCTCAGAGCTCCTTAATGCTCAGCAGGAACTCCTTCCGAATTAAAACCTTTTATCTTAATGGGAATTCTAATCCTACCGGGACGTGTTTGCATAGCCGCGCTTATCATCCCATCACGGGAGTGGGTTGGTTTTTTTTTTTTTTTTTCCTGCTCAGGATTTCCTCTGCTCTGCAGCCCAGAAGTGAAGGCACCAGAAGAGCTGGTGGAAAAGCCGAGGTGTTAGAGCCATTCGGCGAATTTAAAGCGCCGTGGCTGTTATCTGCATTGAGCAGCAGAGAATTCCCGTGGGTTTCCAGGGTCTCTGCCTTTGGCAGCACCTGCCCGTGGGAGCTGCCTGCCTCGCTGGATAACCCCACTGGCAGAGCTCTCCGAAATCCTGCACCGTTGTGAAACGAGATCCTGCGACTTTTCGCCATGGTAACACCCCTTGTTGTTTCCCTCTGTTGGCAGTGGAAGGCCTGAAAGTGGTGGAGATTGAGAAATGCAAGCGCGACATTAAAAAGATGAGGGAGGAGATGGCAGCAAGAAGCAGCAGGTAAGTTCTGCCTGGGACCCAACCACAGGAGAGAGTGTCTGGTCTCAAACCCTAATGCAACATTTCCACAGAATTATCTCCTGGGCTTAGAAGTAAAAGAGCAAGGAAGCCAATAACCATCAAGGGCAGTGGTTTTAATTTACCGTTTGAAGATTTATAGCCATTCACCAGTTAAATTAGCTTGGGCCATGGGAATACAGAAAAAGGTCTTGGGAGTTATTTGTCACCATACAGAATGGGGAATTATTTAGCCAGATTTACTGGGAGAGAGAGAGAGAATGAGAAAATAACTTCTGCACAGTGCAGGCTTTGGTTGGGAACCAGTTAGCACTCGAATCAGCTCCAATATATTCTGGGAAATTACCAAATAAATATGTAGCAGCTCCTCTAATTATGATCTC
This sequence comes from Sinosuthora webbiana, assembly GCA_013397395.1. NCBI lineage: Eukaryota > Metazoa > Chordata > Aves > Passeriformes > Sylviidae > Sinosuthora > Sinosuthora webbiana. The sequence goes on along the minus strand of VXBN01002714.1, from coordinate 222,980 downwards.
ATGCTGTTATAAATCATCCATTTCAAATTCAACCAGAAATTGGGAACTTACTCTCTAATGCAAGGGCTCGTTGTGATGGTGGAGCTCGGTTTTGCTGTAATTAAAACACCGGCAGAAAAAATTGCATTTCGTACAGTGCGTGGTCTCAGCTGGAAAATGCCCCCTGTGTCACTGAAGTGCCCCAGCAGGACAAAGAAATCATCACTGTGAGGTTGGGAATGCTTCTGGGAAGGTTGCTGGAGGGGAATATACCGTGCTGCTCAAAATGTGGGTGAAGGGGATTTTTCTCTTACGCTGTCCTGACAGTCTCGGGGTCAAATTGTCTGACCTTTAATCAAAACTCTTTCCCACTGAGGCCAATGGGAGATGTGCTAAAAGATTCAGGCTCTATAATCACTCCCTTTTATAAATGTTGCCACCCAGACATGTCAGGAGGCACAACGATAATTCATTCCCATGAAGTCCAAGGCCAAGTTCAGCTGTCACATTAGCAGAAGCGCAGAGTAACGTTATTAACCTCAGATGTGTGCCTCAGATTTATCCCAGCAGGGTGGGATGCAGCTTGCCCTGTGACTTGCATCATTTCTTGTTGGGGTGTGTGGAGAAATCTCATTAGAAAAATCCAAGCCCAGGTTGGCAGCAAATGTGAGAGCATGTGTGCTGCTTTGTGCTGGGTGTGATGTGAGAAACGTGTGCGCCCATGTGTCTTCCCTTCAGCTGTGGTAGGGAGCTGGCAGAGCTGAACAGGGATGCACAGGTGGACAGGGAATTAGGTCCAAAAAAAGAAGTTGTGGCAAGTCTGTGTTCGCTCAGTTGCCACCACACCGCATCAGGAGGCACAAGACTGTCCCAGCAGCCATGAATAGTTCCCATCCCAGATCCTGTCACCTTCCAATCTATATTTTGTGGTCTAAACAACCTGTTAACAAGAAGAGCTGGAGTGGGGGGTGTTCCATCTGCTCAGTGCAGCCAGCTCCAGCTGGGGTGTCACCTTCACCCAGGGCTCGTGGTGACATGTGACAGGCTCCAAAAGCCAGACACCAGCACGGGGTGTGAGGCTGGAAAGCTGTGTGTAAAGATGGGTGTGGGGCTCAGCTGGGCACAGACACCCACCCTGGCTTGCTCTGAGCTCACACTCACAGCTGCTCTGGCTGGAGCAGGAGTGGGACTCTCTCTGCTCAGCATCACTTTGGTGCTGAGTCCTTATGGCTCTGTCACAGCTCCTCTTGGTTACCTTGAGCTGCATCTCCCTCCTCCCAGCTGCTCAAAAGCTCCTCCTGCTCGCCCAGAATTCTGCCCATGACTATCTGCACCCTGTGAGTTTGGGACCCAAAGCAGCAGCTAGGTGTGGATACAAGACTGAGGAGAGGATGCTCCTCGGTGGCTCCCATCAGGAGCTGCTGAGGAATGAGCTGAGGTTCCTGATTCCCAAGCCACCAAAGCCCCAGAGCAGCCAGGTCAGCAGCCTGAGGTGACCCCAGCCTAGGGATGCTTCTCTCCAGGGTGGCTGAGCAAGCCCTCTCCTGTTGGCATAAGGTATGTGCTGGAACAGAGGCATCCCAGGGAAATGGAAATGTGTTTGCTCTCATTTAGACCTGTCATCCATTGTGCAGTGTCATTTGCTAGAGATAATGCATTGTGGCTGCAATTAGGGATCCCACCTAAATGTAATTAATGTACATAAATACGTGTGAGTGCCTGTATTCCTTCAGTAAGATCACAGTGTACACAGCTGTATGGATGTTTACCTATTTCTTATATTTGCTGTTACATTACCAAATGAGGGAGTAAGGCTGGGCAGCCAGGTTTATAAAAGCACAGTGAATTGTGCATCTCTCTGTTCAGAAGAGCAAAGCAGCTCCATTTGCATCCTCCTCAAATTGCTTTTATTTTTTTTTGCTTGTCTGCTTTTTGCACTCACCACCGGCAGATGCTAATGGCATTATGGTGTCATTTAAAATCATGATCATTTGCAGACACAGTTCCACATTTGTGAAGGTCTGATGCATCCTGGCTCTGGTGTGTTCCCCAGTGTGCTGGGATGAAGGCTTCAATATCCTACTACAGCTGGGAATTAGAGATAGCTGGCTGACCCTCAGCTAACCCTGGCAGTCAGCTCCAATTAGGGCAAGGAATGCCCCAATCTCACTATTTTTATCCTACTAATACCCCACACAGTGGAGTTTTGAGGAAACAGCTTTAGAAACTATTAAGACAGCTTTTCATCAACTGAGAATCTCCTTAAACAGGGCAGGAAAAGGCAGCTGGTTGAAGTCAGCTGACCACCATGAGCTGTAAAATGACATAACTTTCACAGGATTCAGACACTGCCACCAGAAATGACAGCAGGCATGAATGTTATGAGTAGAAAAGAGACCTGGACTAATTCCCAACAGAGAAGAGAATCACTCAAAAGAGATACAGAGCAAAATACAATAATCAAAAATGCACAAACTGAGTTAATGGTATTGCTTTGCTTGGCTTCTTTTGGCAGGTTTCTTTTTGCTTCCTTTGGCAGGGGGCTTGAAAACTCAGAGAGGATAATCCAAATGTTAGGACTCCAGGGATAAATCCCTGGAAGTGCTCAAGGCCAGATTGGATGGGGCCCTGAGCAACCTGACCTAGTGAGCAGCATCCCAGCCCACAGCAGGGTGGGTGGAGCTGGAGGATTTTTTAGGTTCCTTCCAACCCAAACTCTTCCGTGACTCAATTAATGCAAAATGCAAGAAGATCAGCCTCACATGAGAGTTAATAAACTCCATGTGGACAATGACCTGGGAAAAACCCTGAAAGGCCATGAGGTCCAACCTGTGACTGATCCCCAATTTGTCACTCAGCCCAAGGACATGGAGTGCCACGTCCAGGCCTTCCTTGGACACCTCCAGGGATTGGGACTCCACCACCTCCCTGGGCAGCCCCTTCCAATGCCTAACCACCCTTTCAGTGAAGGAATTCTCCCTGATGTCCAGCCTGTCCCTGCCCTGGCACAGTTTGAGGTCATGTGAGAGCCCGACCCTCACCTGGCTGGAGCCTCATCAGGGAATTGTAGAGAGTGATAAGGTCCCCCTGGACCTCTCCTCTGATGGGAAAGCATGAGCTTGGCTTTTCCATATGCAGAGGAAAGAAGTGGCAGTGCATAACTGGCAGTGTTAATAACCAGGCAAGTGTTAATTACCTGTAATTGCTGGCAGTGGCTCCTTTTCCCCAGGATCAGGGAGCCAAGCAGAGGTCTCTGCCAAGTCTGTACCTCTCTGCTGTTGTCCCACGAGGGGCAGCAGCCAAGGAGGTCACACCATCAAAGTGGAAGTTCTTATGGGCTGCAGCGAGGCTCAGAGGGTGCCTTCAGCAGTAAATAAGGACAAATGTACCCGTGCCCATAGCCAGCGTGGTCCCTGGCAGCCCTGGAGAGGGATGCCTGCCATGGACAGCAAGCTGCTCACTGGAAGTTACTTGGTTCAAGGAGAAGTGGTTGGGTATCCATGGATACATGCCTGAACTCAGATGCTTCTCTCTTGAATGCAAATAGGCTGAGAAAGGGCAACAGGGCTGTTGCACAAGGGGGTGGGGGGTGTCACACTTTCAAAGAGTTTTGAACACCACATTAGAAAGGGAGAGGTTGTGAGTGGTTCTCTGAGGGGTGGCTACTGGGAGGCCAGAGCACTTCTGGCACTTTTTGAGGCGCTGCACTTCTGTTCCCTCAATGCTAAGAGCTGAATGTTTCATTTCAGGACTAACTGTCCCTGCAAGTACAGCTTTTTGGACGAAAACAAGAGGCCAGCTCCCCGGAGGGATGTACCATCCTACCCCAAGGTACCACAAAATCCTCGCTGTTCCCACATTCCCACTGCGTGGCTGCCACCCTGGCAAGTGCTGCTTTACAATGCCTGACTCCTTTAGCCATTAATTCCCGGTTATTCTCAACCCAAGGTCTGATCCAAAACTCCTGCCAGCCAATGGAAAAAGCTGTCAGTTGCCCACGGTGACTTGAAGTTTAATTCTCAGTAGTCTTTAACACTTGAAAGCTCATTAGTGTTTGAAATGTTAATGAGCATTGTGCATTCATCACCATTTAACGCTCTTTTGTCTAGTTATATTTGTTTATTCTCCACGCTCGTAGCAACAATCAAAAACACCCTGTAATGCTGGGCTCTGATTGAAAGTAGTGCTGCTGCCTGTTTCCTCCTAATAGATTATTTTTTAATTTAAAAAGTAATTTATGGGGATGTTGCACCTAGGGAAACAAAGAGAAAATGCGACATTGGATTCTCTCCAAAATGATTCATTGTCCCCGTGAAAATGAGTTAGTGTATTTGCTAGAGAAAACAGTAATGCTGGAAGAAAAATGTCTCCTGGGCAAATACAAGTACAAATCCACAGTGATGAATGAGGCTGAAACCATGAAGAGCACAGGGTCTGTGGTCCCAGAACTGGCAGTCTTTGTCCACAAGAATGATTAAAAGCTGCCTGGTTATGCCTGCCCAGTGCTCAGCTCAGACTTTGACAAAACACCAGCTCACACATTTGCAAATCGTGGTTTGGCCATGGGCATCTCCTTGCACACACCAAAGCTGGCTCAGCCCCCCTTGAATCCTCACGGGTCCTGTGTGATGCAGGTGCATGGGCATGGCTCTGTGCACATTTGTCCTCAGAGCCCAGCAGAGCAGTAAATTCTGTTTGTTCTGCTCTGCCTGGGAAAAGTGACCTCCACTGAAGCAGAGGCTGTGGGACTTCCATTTCTTTTAATTAACTTTTGCCCAGGAGGCTTGTGCTCCTGACTCTAACACACGATTTCACAGAACACATCAGTTCTAAGCCATTTTTTTCCCCTTAGTAAATAGATATGTCAGATTAAACTCTGATGGACTGCTACATTAGGATCTTGAATTAAGAATAAAGGCTATGAAGAGTTGCACTGACCCACTGCAGAGTAAACTGGTAGTTTTTATTTCTGCATTATTCCCAGACCAAAGCTCGTGGGAGTTTGGAGTTTTGGAGATTTGAAAAATTCGTTATCAGCTGTCAGGTGCTGGATTTGCCCAATGTCAGTGAGGCTGAGGGAAGATGTCACTGCAACACCAAATCTGTACTGCTAATTTGCAGTTTTCTAGCAGAAAGTCACACTAAATGTGCATTGTGTATGCAAGCACAAAGCTCCTTGCCTTCTGAAGAAGAAAAATTAATCTTCTGCGTTGTTCCTGCTTGGATTAAGTATCAAACAATTTGATGGTTCAGAAATTGTCATTCACCTGCTGAGGAGAGTAAACCCAGACTAGAGACAGCCATGGTAAATGGGCCAACTGAAGCCACAAGGGTTTTGAGTCCCAAAACCACTGATGAATAGGATCCTGAAAAGATGAATCTGCAGAGTCCTGATACCCCCATGTCTTTTAACCCTGCACATTCCTTTACTTTTCATTTTGTATGCAACCATAACCGTGAATGAGCTTGATTTTGTTTTAGGCTTCTGAGCGTAATGATAAAAAATCACTTGAATCTTGCAGGCTGACAACCAATTTGAAACTGTGGGCACTCTTGAAAAAAAACCACTCGAAATGAGAGCATAAATCATCTGAAAATAAACATATCATCCCCACCAGCTAATTTAGCACTGTAAGCAGAGACACTTCACACCACCCCTCCCTAACTGGCAGCTTTGAGTGCCACTGATGCACTGCAGGCAGCAGAACCAGTGCAGCCAGGGATGGGTCTGTGCCCTGTGCCTTTGATTCCCTGTGCTGGATTTAGCCATGACCCTCTTCCTTAAGACCTCCACTCTCCATTTTCTCCCAAGTTCTGCTCTACAAGAATCTGCCCCAGTGGGCAGCTGCCAGCTGGCGGGAAGGGTGAGGAGGGGTTGGGTGGCCAGAGGGAGAGATCATTTGCTCTCTCCTTGGGAAAAGTGGCTAAACCCCTCGTGAATGGAACCCAGGGAGCCCCAAGGACGTGCCAGTAGCATTGCCATGGCAGGGACACTCCTGTTTACACCTCCTGCCTTTCTGTCTGCAGTACATGCTGTCCCAGGAGACCATCGAGGCCCTGCGGAAACCAACCTTTGACGTGTGGCTGTGGGAGCCCAACGAGGTGAGGATGTCACTTCAGCTGGGTTGACACTTTCTGAGAGCCAAAGAGGCCAGAAGGGCCCTTTGAGACAGTCTGCAGGGTTTTCCCCCTTTTCTGCCCCTTACTCTCTCTTTTTTTTTTTTTTTATTTTTATTTCCATACCACATCAGAAATGCAGTGCCTCTTCCTAGCAGCTGCCAGGTAGATTATGCTGCGTATCCTATCCTGGCTCCTCTTTATTTGCTGTTTAATCTCTCCCTGGTAAAGTCCCTCAACTGGTGCGCTGTCATTGCTGCCACATGAGTTCTCTCATACCATTTTATCTGAACAAATCAATCCCCAGTGAAGTGTGTGCTTAAGCACATCATCAATAACTCCACTCAGATCAATAACGCAGCAGGCAGAGGTGCAGGCATTGATTCACACCCCTTCAGCTGAGGGGTTTTTCTGCAGTTTCTTCTGGAGAGGTTGCAAGGCTGCATTCACAGCCAATTAGTATCTCCTTACGGCTTCATTTTCTTCTTTTTCTTACTGCTATTAGTGTTATTCATGGTTCATTACTTGTACTGCAGAAGGTTCTGGAAGGTCTGTGTGTAAACCTCTGGAAGTGTGAAGGAGAAGGATGCTAAGAATGGACAGTTTATAATATAATGCAAAACCAGATTTAGCAAACACTTGCAAATCTCACTTAAGAAAAACATAATGGAGGACAGGACTAAACCAGGGGTTTAGTGCTGGTTTTTTTTTTCCCAGGGGAGGGCTTGGGTAGTTCTGGCAGCACCCCCAGCAGCAATCACCCTAATTATCTTAGAGGTTGTGCACGCAGAGTAATTCTGGTTCAGCGTGACAAGGAAAAACACCCCATACCACATCCACAGGAACAGCACATTCCCTTCAGGATATTTCCTGTGTCTGGAAGAACAACAGAAAGGCTCTGTGGTGGCTTTAGGTCCATCTCCCATTCGCTGAGGCTGGCAGAGCTTCCCTTCTGCAGCCACTGCTCCCTCTGCAGCCCCTTTCCTCTGTTCCACGGCCATAAATGCCTGTCAGGTCTTTGCAGCAAGAGGGAATTACAGTCTGACAGGTGCACCACGACGCTGCTGGATTATTGTTGTTTTGACTATTAAGAAAGAATGAGGAGAGACAAAACCCATTATCCACGGTTTCCTGTGGGCTGGGGGACAGCACTTTAGCACAGTAACTCATTCAGACGGCTTAGGAAACATTTATGTGGTGGCATGAACAAGGCAAACAGGAGGGTGTGGAGATTGAACTTGCCCTGCAAGGAGGAGTCTGCTCAGAAATGAGATTGCACACAAGCTGTGGTGAGCCGAGCTCCATATGGGTTTATCTCGCCCTCTTAGCTCTGCTTTATGTTTACAGAGAACATTTCAATTCTGTCAGTGCTTGTTTAGCACTGAGTGTTTGCCCACGTGCTCAGTGTGGGACAGGCGGGTCACAGACCCCGGTCATCTGCAAGCAAATGAATAATGTGCTCTGCTGCATCTCAGTAAACACAGCTTTGCAGCAAGCCTGGATCATCCTTCTCAAATGCCCCTTCACTTTTCTAGCCTTTACAAGAGTCCCATATTCAAGCTTTTGCTGCTGACCAAGAAAGCTAAACATGAAAACTGAGATCCTCCTGTGTTCAGGGCCAGGAGATTTGGGGCTGAGAGTCGCCTCGTCACTCACCCAAAGCTCTCTTGGCAACAGCTGCAATTTCTAAGGGTAATTCAGCACTTCTGGGTAAAGTTTATTGTCTTGGAAAGTCATTTTTGGAACTATTGCAAAACATATATCCTACCAGGGCAAGGGGATCTTCAGCAAAATGCAGTCTGTGTGATCTAAGCAGCATTCAGCTCATGGCATTGTCCCTCAGGTCTTGCAGGAAAGTCTCTTCCTGTTTGGATTGCTCAAAATCAGCCCTGTTGTTATTCCATGACTTATATTTATTCCCTGGATAAATATAAAGTTTCATTAGAATAAATCATTTTTTCTGGTGAGTTTCTGAGAGCCTAAATAACAGAAAACTAACTAGAAATGCCTCCGGGGCTGTATTTGTGACATTATACTCGTCGTGTTGAAACCCCTGGATCGCTTAATTTACAGTCTGAGAACTGCATTTTCTAACACAATGGCCACATTCCATCCCCCTGCAGATTTAGCCTTCAGAAATGGGAATGCAGGTACACATAAACTCCTGAACTCCAGGAAACCTGTTCATCTCTGACTGGTGGAAGCTGTTAAACACCCAAACACTTGTGGTTATCAATATCTTTTGTTTTCAATTCTTTCAAGCCCAAATGATTAAATATGAGGGATGATTAGATGTGAAGGGTGGTGCTAAATGACCTGCATCCCCCTTGCTACTGCAGAGCAGATGTTGTCTCAAAAGAGGTGCCTGTCCTTGCATTTCAGCTGTTGGGACTCATAGTTACAGTCTCCATGAGAGGGATAATCACAAAACTGCTGCAATTTTGTTGGGTATATAGTGGGAAATCTTTTAAACAAGAAATATGAGCTAAGATAGTGGAGCTAGGAGCGCACAAGAAGTCATAAAGAAAGAAGGCATTGACAAATGTCTGAAATAAATGTTTCTTTAGGGATCTCTTATTTTCTGCTGTCATTTTCTATTCAGCTAGAGCCTGATCCATTTCTGTACAGCCAGGGAAAAGCTCCCACTGGTTTCACTGAGCAATAGGACACATCCCAGCTGAACTAGAGAAATGGCAATACTTTTTTTTTGCGGGCAGGAATTGCTGTGACACACAAATCACAATTACTGAAGAGTGCTGGTGCGATATTCAAAGCACTGCACAAAACCTGTGAAGTCAACAGCAGCGTGTCTGCTTCAAAAAGCTTTCAGACTCTTTCTTGTCTCCCCTCTTGCACTGTCTTTAATCATGCCATCTTTGAACATCTTCCTTTCATCTAAAGAGGGCTCTGCAATTATTTTGATGATTGCAAGAGGGAAATTCACTTCACAGGGTGTCCTCAAGGGATATTTACAGAGCCAACAATAACCTGCCTGTTCCTGGCTGCAGATGCTGAGCTGTTTGGAGCACATGTACCATGACCTTGGGCTGGTAAAAGACTTCAACATCAATCCTATCACGTTGAAGAGGTGGCTGGTGAGTATTTCAAGTTACTGGTGTTTGCAATTTTCCACATTCAAAAATCAATAAACAAGGCATTTAGTCATGGAATTAGCATGACTCGCATGAGTAATCCCAATGAGAGCAGTCAGTCTATACAAATTCTTAAAATTTAAGTACTTCAGAAAATGTTTGCATTCTTGCGGTCACAAATGACTCTTTTTTAACTGTTTTTGCATTCATTTGCTGAGGTTTCTATTACTGAAAGCAGTTCATTTCTGCTGAATGCTCTTGATACCTACTGTAAATGGAGGCAAAGACAAGTGCCTTCAGATATAGCTAAAAAGTGCCAATATGTGCAGTGATCATTCAATGTACTAAATCACAGGGAGTAGAGAAAAGAGCAAGTCAGGAAGGAAAAGGAATTGCTGAGAAGGTAACTTTCTTTGCCTCAGTCTTTGATGTGAGAATGTTGCAGAGATGCAAAATGTGAGAAAGCTGAGATCATACCAAAAGTGAGATGTCTAAGGAAGAAACACTTGAATATTTAAAAAGCAACGAGTTTTCAGGTCCAAGGAAGAGCATAAGAAAGTGTTTGCTAAAAAGCTGAAGAATATATTGGCTTTCTTAGAAAAAGCCCATCATGTTCCTAGAGAACTGTAGAACAGTAAATATTTTAACCATTGTTTAAAAAGCATCTAGGGATAGCCTGAGGAATTATAACTAGCAAAATCTTAACTCTGTGTCTCACAAATTGATTAATAATTAAAAACCCCTTGGTGTGAATTCATCATACAGATGTTTCATAGGATTCCTGTACTAAAGACTTACATCTCACTAATCTCTTCTAATTCCCTGAGGAGCTTGCAGAGAGTAGAGGGCACTGTTTTAGATGGATGTAGACTCCTAAAAATGTCACAGAAACTGGAAAGGACAAAGAAAGGACTGGGCTCATCACGTGTTACAGTACAGCAATGGCAGGAGGCACAACGGGGCTGTCACTGCTTGGTGTCCTGCTGCAGTAGGGAGGACAAGGCACAAGGCTGAGCAGAGCCTGGAATAAATGTCACCACAGAAGGCAGGAGGCTCACCTGAAATTTACTCCAAGCGCTGGTGAAGCCCTTTTTAGAAAAATAATATGACTGCATTAAAGGAGACACCAAAAATGATCAAAAGCTGGTAAATCTCTCTCTCCCCGAAGAAGGCAAATGAAGAGCTGGGTGGTGTTGACCTCACAGAGCAGCTGAAGACAAGGGGTGGGATGAAACCCAACACAAACAAGGGGAACACAGTGCAGATAAAGCAGAAGATCTCCTCCTCCTGTTTCACAGCCCAAAAACATGGGAAGCAAGGTGATATGTCAACACACACCAACAGCCCACCCACACACACTGCTGCAGGCAGCTTCCCCCAGCTTGTGCCTCCAAGCAATTTGTCACCACTAACATTTAAGGCAGCCTTACTCTGAGCAACAAAAGGGGAGTTTGTTGTGTATTTTCTACAAAGACAAGACAGGGTGAGGTCTCCTATCTTCTTGCAGAATGAAAGATTAATTTTGAAAGCCTCAAGGGCTCTGCTCCAAAATGGGAAACTTCCCCAGGCACAGTATGGAGATCACTCTGAACTCAAGTGGGAGAGAAAAAGCCACCTCATGCTTATCCTGGCTTTCCTGCTCCCACATCCACTGGCTACAGAAGTCTTCCAGAAAGAGGAGGAGAGAGTGATTAATGCAGCCCAGTCACTCCATCCCTTCAGTGCTCTGAGTCAGGAATCCCCTGGGATGCTCTGGGCTCCAGTGCTGGATGTGAGCATTACATCCATGCAGGTTTGTGCAGTGTCACGGGTGTCCATGTGTTGGCTGTGAGATACTCACCACCTGTGAGCCTGGCTGACAACCACATCGTGCCATTCCTGAGTCATTTTAAAACAATGAAATGTGTTTCTAAAATCCTTGCTGCAAAATAATCTGTGCAGCTCTTGCAATGAAACCCGCAAATATTGAATAAGCATTGAAATACCACATTTCTCTTGACCTCATCTGGAGCTTTGAGGTTTCCTAGAAGTCAGGAGATGGGTTAAAGTGTTTGATCCTGACGGGGTGTGAGGACTCCTGAAGTAAATTCCTGATTTAGCTGGGGAAGGGGACAGGAATTCTGTCCATGTCATTAATTCAGGCTCAGTAACTAAAGCATGAGCACGAGGGCTCTCTGGGGTCCAGGCTATGGAGGAGGATTCAGCAGAAGGGTCCAGCAGTGCTGCTGACTCTTGGCTGCTTTGTGAGGGACAGGAAACCAGAGGAGCATTGGAATAATGACCGTGGCATGTGCCAACCCAGCTGTGCCAGCCTCCCTCAGCCAGCCTGGCTGGCACTAGCCAGGACAGAGGGACAGAGGGGCTTTATCCTGCCTGTGGAATGAGGGCAACCAAGCCAGCATCTGTAGAAAGTTAAACCACTCAACAGTGGCTCCTGTGAGCCCAGGACAGCTCGATCTCTCCCAGGGCTGACTGGTGTAGAAAACACACCCAGGTGTGCTCCAGCCTGGTGCGCATTCACATCTCCTCTTTGCCAAGCAACACATCCCAAAGTGCCACCTCTGGGCACTGGCAAATGGAATGACAGCCACGTTTCAGCTCCCAAGGTGTCAGAGCTGCAGTTTGTATTCAGCAGGAGAGGGGGCCAGGGGTGGGCTCTGAGCCCTTTACAGTCCCCAAGGTCACCATTTAGCCACTGCACGGTTTGAAACAGAAATTCAGCATGAGAGCAGAGAGTCCTCTCTTAAGGACTGAGATGCAGATGTGCTGGGATGTTTGCCCATTGCTGGCTGCTGTGGGAGGGGATTTTCTGTGAGTTTTATCTGCTGGTGAATTCTTGGAACACAGAAATCTCACCCAGGAAGGCAGAAAGTGTTGGAGGCCCTGTGCTGTCCCACTGTCTTCTTAACAAAGAATAATCCTGGGCCCCCTAGGACTCCTTTAAGGATATACAGGGCTTGGTAAAACAGCTCTGCCACCTCTGACAGCCCCATTCCCTCTCTCTGCAGCTGTGTATTCACGACAACTACAGAAACAACCCCTTCCACAATTTCCGGCACTGCTTCTGTGTGACCCAGATGATGTACAGCATGATCTCCCTCTGCAGCCTCCAGGTACCAACCCCCTAATCCATGGCACCACTCCATTGCCATCCTGAAACCTCAGCCACCTCTCCTGCAAAACGGGCCACCAGCCTGCTGGCAAGCAGTGGCCTTTGAGGGGGCTGCACTTGCTCAGTCCCTCGGCACACAAGGAGAGGTGTTGCATTTCCACCTCTGGCTGCTCACTCAGACATCCCATTCCTGACCCCAAGCACCTGCACAGCTTTCTGAGGCTGCTGGGAAGGTAACTTCACCTCCTGGATGTTCACAGTTCGTACTGTGGTGGAGTGAAACATTTAGGAATGACAGCCAGACCCTTACTGAATTATGATCTGTGGGTATGTTCTTTGTTTGGGACACAGAATGTTCCCACAAGAGGTTTTTCTCCAAATGTGGGGTTTTACCTGTGCTTGTCCTGTAGCCTGGCATGTATTGTATGCAGGACAGACATTTGACCTTTATTTTGTCCAAAACTATAGGCATAAATTAATTTCACTGCTTGGATAATCTGCACTCATAAATTCATTCCATTCCCTTACAAAACTGCTTTTTTTTCACTTAAAAAAACCCCTTTTTTCTCCATAGTTACACATATCAGTTACTGGCCTAAGTCTGTTTTCTTGCCAGTAGCAGTATGAAGAAAAATTTGCTTTAATGTAAGTCCACGCTATTCAAAAGCTGTGGGGACACAACATTTGATTTTTCTCTCTCTTTTCCTAACTTTAGTTAATGCAGGATGCAATGGCAACGGAGCCATCCTCCAGCCCTCCCTTTAACTAATCAGGGTGCTCAAATGACGTCTAAGAGACTGTACTAATGTCTCAGTGCTTTTATATGATCTTTGCAGTAATAGCAAGTTTCAAGGAAATTGCCTCCTCTGAGCTGCTGTTACTTAATGCAACAAAGGCAAATCTGAGTCACTTTTACTGGAAGGGAAGGCAGATTTCCCTTTCTTGACTGAAGTAATTTCATCTATGGAAAAATGCTTCATTTTGCTCAGATTTACACTTTTCTAAGAAGTAAATATGTCTGGTTTCTTTATTTCTTTTTAATTTACAGGGATACGGGAAATAGAAAATGTAATACTGTGTTCATGTTTTGTATTTTACAGGAGAAATTTTCCCAAATTGACATTTTGATTCTCATGACTGCAGCAGTTTGCCATGACTTGGACCATCCTGGCTATAACAATACGTGAGTCTCTTCTCTTGCTTTCTCTTCCCTTAAAATTTATTTTGGTTGGCATTTTTTTGGTAGATCAGGTTTTCTTTCTCACAGCCTGACCTTTTCCCAAGGCCCTGCTGGCCACTCACACGTGGGCCAAAGCAGAACTCAGGTCTGGGTTGGGGTTTGCCAGCTCTCTTTGGTTCTGTAAGGAAATTTTTTTTCCCAGATTTCTATTCCAACACTTTTCCCCCCAGCTCCTGAGAAAAGAAGGTGAAATACTTTACAGCTGGTAACAGAGCTATCAATTATTATAATGAAATAATTACACTAAAATGCAAAGGGGGATTTAGCTTACACTTTATTTCATAATTATAAACCATGAAGTGTACTTTGCTCTGTTTATTTTCATGTGAGGGAATTATTGCCGTTGGCCCACAGACACTTTTGTGTGCATGTGAAAGAGAGAGAATCTCATTTATTTGTAACCATTCATTAAATGAGGGCAGAACCCAGTTCTGACCAGGATCAGTGAGAATCTCTGCATTTGCCATTAGAGGGGGTTGAATTGGACATGAAGGGTTCCTTCTGGTTTTGTTCTATGTCATTTTAAACCAGAAATGTGGTAAAATTTAAAGGAAAAAAAAAAAAAAAACCCTTTTGTGTGAATGTTCATCCACTGAGGGGAATCAGTGCCTGAGATTATATTAAAATGATATATCTAATTTAATACCAACAACCAAAACCACCCAAAGCTGCAAGGGCCTTTTTGGATGATAAATTCCAGCAAGGTTTATTCCAGCATGCCGAAGGGATCAAGGACAAAATGACCTGGCCATGTGGTGTGCACAGGCCTAAATAGGGGTCAGGGACTGTTGGAATGCTAGAAACTTAGATTTAAGATTTTAATATATAGTAATATGTGTGAGTAAAGATGGAGGACTTTGGGCATTGTCTAAGTCCTTCCTCTTCACCTTCTTCTTCCTTCTTCTTCATGGGTTTGGTTGGTTTTCTGTAATTGGTTGATGGGAGTCCGCATTGCAGACTTCAAGTAGTTAGTTATTGGGTTTAAAATAAAAATAATTTAGGTGGCATTTCATAATTGGACAGGTTGTCCTTGAAAAGACCTGGTAGAGATAGAGAAGCTCTCCATTTTACCTCATTTTCTTAGCATGCTGGTTGGAGCTCACGGCACGTGAGTCTGTAAACACTGGAAATAGATAAGAGATAATAAACATTCCAAGTCCAAACTCGATATCTACGTTTCCCATGTTATTCATCCTGACCTTGACAAGGGAAAAAAGAAGCCAAAGCCATCACAAAGGACCAATGGTCTAAGGGCACAGGGGCAGTACAAAGGGCAAGGCAAAGCTCAGTGACCTGCAGGGGGGATGATGGATGAACAATTGGACTGGGCAGGGCTAAGTGGCCAAGGGGGGAAGCAATCCAAGGTAGATTGGCAGTAGTTCTGCAAGACACCATGGGGGAAATCCTCTCTTTCAGCCTAGGCAGGGAAACTCCGTGGTGTTTCCAGGCAAGGCCCTAGGAATTCCCCCAAGAGGTTCCAGGGACTCCACAGTTTGGAGCAGCTGGTGGGCGTTGCAGTATGTTTTTATGTTAAATGGGTTGTTTTGCTGTCCCCTATATTAATAATTTAGTCCGAAGTTGTACCCCCCTCCCTTCCCTGTGCTGTTAGTACTAGATTGCATTCACTATGGAGCTGTCAATCCTTCCGTAACCCTGCCTTTTCTTCCAGACTGTTCCCTACCAACCTCCCAATTTTTGATGCCTTATTAGTTGTTTAGATTGTTCCCCTCCCTCTATGCTTCTTTATTGGTTTCAGTATTGTAATCCCTGCCCTGTTCCCCTCTCCCTGTTGGAATCCTTACCCTGAACTCGGCCCCCAGAGGAGTCCCTTAAAACTCACTGTCCTGCCCTGAGGGACAGACTTTTGCTTTCATTTTTCTTTTAGGGACAGCTTTTTCTTTCACTTTTTGTTTAGAGATTTTTAAGGTCCTAGCTTCTGCTCTGTCTTCGAGTTAGGTTGTGTTTTACGTTATGCTTTTATAATAAACGAATCTTGGAGTTGCAAGGTAGGCCCATCCCGCATTCTTTATGCTGATCCGCCTGTGACTGCCTGGGTCACACAGGGCCCCGGGGGGAATGTGTCACCCCCCCATGAAGCAGCAGTAATATCACAGAGTGCCACAGACAGGAGGGTGTCGGCAGGAGTTTGTTTTTTCCCCTCACAGCTTTCCCTGCCCTCAGGTACCAGATCAACGCGCGGACGGAGCTGGCCGTGCGCTACAACGACATCTCCCCGCTGGAGAACCACCACTGCGCCGTGGCCTTCCAGATCATCTCCCAGCCGGAGTTCAACATCTTCTCCAACGTGGACCAGGACCAGTTCAAGCAGATAAGACAGGTAAGGAATGCTGCTCCTGCACATGCTGCTCCTGAGGTTATAAACACGCACCGACCTCCCTGCCACACGGTGAGGGTGATTCATTCTCCCTGGAGGGCAGGGCTGAAAAAGCCCCTCATGCTGGAAAGATCCAAGAGGGATTCTTGGAAAATTTCCACAGCAGCACTCCCTGGAATGTGCTGCTGAGGAATAATGAGCACATCCTGACTAATAAAGCCTATGACATTTTGGGGGTAGATATTTATATTGTTGGAGGAGCCAATTAGCTCTGACTGGGGAAGGATTAAGCTCTCATGGCAGAAGTTTATGCTTTAAGGGAACACTGTATTGATTTTAAGAGGGGCTTAAAAGGGGGAAAAGATTTGGAACAGCAGATCACTTGTAGTGTTGGAAGAGGCCCTGGTGCACTGGGAGTCATCACAGTTATCTCTGAGGCACTGAACAATGTTACAGTTCCCATTAGGGCTCTAAGGGCCAAAATTCAGTCTTAATTTCCATGTTACACCTTCCTTACACACACAGTGAAAAAGCAGTATAAGGCCTGGTTGGAGTTCCTGATTCTGCCAGTGTGGGGGAAACTGGCACGGGCCCAAAATGGACTGCTCTGTATGAAAACCCACAACTTTAAATTAACCACATGTTTTCCCATCATAAACTGTGCACAGAAGGAGGATACAGAGCTCCTTGTCCACATCTCAGTGTTTCAAAGCCCTTAATCCGAAGAGGATGGGCACAGCTGGCATCCACACCGTGATTTTTGTCTCAGGGCCACTAAGAGTCAGCAGCAAAACCCACAGTGCCTTCCAAGGAGATGAAAGTGGATCTTGGCAGCCAGAGTGTGGCTCTTAACATCCTGTTGTACAGTTTGCTTTTCTACAATTAGTCAATCAGAAAGGAAAAACCTCAGTGTCTCTGGAATATCACATAAAACCATGATCCACATGTACCACAAACTCTTTATAACCCTCTTCCCATTTCCTTGGCAGTTCCAAGTCAGAAACTTCCCCTTCCAGCACGAGCAATTCAGTGCATCTGAGGCATTTTGTGTGCAAGACAGACCCTACTTGGCTTTGCATTAGCAGACTTCGTCAGGAATGTCAAGTTAATATGTGAACATGTTTTCTTTGCTAGGGGATAATTACGTTAATCCTGGCTACAGACATGGCGAGACATGCAGAAATACTGGACTCTTTCAAGGAAAAAATGGAAAACTTCGATTACACAAATGAAGAACACATGACCTGTGTAAGGAGGTTTTGTGGATTGTTACTTTTCTGTGCGTGGAGTGAAAGCTTGTAGATTAACGTTTGTTTGTTTAAAAACCAAGATTTAATATATATTATCAAAAAAAGAATCCTTCCTATATTCTCTGCCCCACCAAAGAATAATTAGAATTTGGAAGTGCTCTGTATTAAATAGATTCTTCCAGCTTTAGAAATCCTGAAGTCCCATCAGGAAAATAAAAAAATTTACTCTGTTAGGCTAAAAATTCTTATGGTCCTTTACTGTGGGGCAAAAAAAAAAAATCCTTAAGAGTAAAAACTCTAGTCCTCTCTATTTCCCAGTGCACTTGTCTTTAATTTCCAGACAAATCTCTTCCCAGCTGCCTCTGAGTGCTCCACAAAAAACTTAATGGTCACTGGTGACTGAATCACTTCATGCAGCAGATAAGTGCAAGCCCCACTGTGACACATCCCAGGGCTGCAGAGGGGGAAACCAAGGCAAGAGAGGAGATAAGTGATTTACACAGAGCAACTGAGAGCGGGAAAAAGGATCCAGATCATTTAAGACCCCTGGTTTAATCCTGAAATTGCCCTTCCTGGTTGAAATCATTGCCTTCCACTGCATTGCAAGGTTGTAGATGGGGGAAAAGGGCTGGCTTTAGGACTGCAGCAATTAAAGTATTATCCTCTTTCAGCTGAAGATGGTACTGATAAAATGCTGTGACATCTCCAACGAAGTCCGCCCGATGGAAGTAGCAGAGCCCTGGGTAGATTGCTTACTGGAGGAGTATTTTATGCAGGTAAGAGCGAGGGAGAGATGCAATTGCACCATTTCACCATTTTCTGCTGTTTTCAAATCCCACACGTGCTTCACTGTCTGACAGCCCAGTCTGGTTCTAGCTCTGAGCTACCTGCTTTAATGGAAGTTTCCCAGCCCATGGCAGGGGGTTGGAACTGGGTGATCTTTAAGGTCCTTTCCAACCCAAACAATTCTGTGATTCCATGGAAAGCTTCTACTACAGAAAGTCAGAGAAGGATGCCAGCAAAAGAACCTGCTCAGTAAGCAAGTGGATGCAACTGATTTTTTCTTTTAATCATTAGTGAAGAAGAAGATATCATTTCTGGTTGAATACCTGAAAATAATCAGTCTCTGGAGAATGATGAGGAAACCACAGAATTATTCCTTCTCTTTGAGAGCAGCGAGAGCCATTACCAGCTTTCTGAATGCTCTGGTACATTTTATCTCACAAGTCCAGCGGGTTTGCAAAGGGAGTCAGCTGCCCTGTAAGCCTGGAGGTGAACACTTTGATGCTGGTGCCGAGCAGAAATAACTGAACAGAATTCTCTTTGTTCAGACGTTGCCCTCCACAAAGCAGAGACATTGGCCTGAGGGAAGCACATCCCTATTCTGTGCTATCTTCAAACACCTCTGTGATCTGTATCTGAGGGCTGCTGGTCTGCTTGGTGCACCTGGCAGCCTCCTAGGCAGGATTAACATTTGGTGTCTCTGGGTTTGTTCCAGAGCGACCGAGAAAAATCCGAGGGGCTCCCGGTGGCCCCGTTCATGGACCGCGACAAAGTGACCAAGCCGACGGCACAGATCGGGTTCCTCAAGTTCGTCCTCATCCCCATGTTTGAGACAGTGACAAAGGTAAAGCCACCCAGGCCCAGAAACCAGAGAGGGGGAGAGCAGAGCTTCAGTGTTTGCCCCACCAGGTGTTTGGTTACCCAGGGAAATGGGGGTGTACCTTCCACACCCTGCCTGCCAGCCCATTTTTGGCATGCACAGTTAAATAATGCAGCAAGTTAAGGAATGCAGAAGGAAATGCTGATATCCTCTCTTTTGTTTCCACTTAGCTATTCCCAGAAGTGGAGGAGGTGATGCTCCAGCCCCTGTGGGAATCCAGGGACCACTACGAGGGGTTAAAACAGATAGATGATGCTATGAAAGAGGTAAATTCCAGTAATCTCCTTGATACAGCAAACATTATAATGGAATAAGCCAAACATTATAATTAAGCAGCAGCTTAATTCTGAAAAGGTGGGAATGCTTGTGGTGTAATCATTATCCTGAGAAACACATTCATTACACCTGGCTAGAGAGGGGTGTGTGCCACAAGCAGTAAAAACTTGTCCTTGCAGAGTCCACCAGGAATCACACAAGTATGGACACGGGAAAGGAGCTGCTTGCAAAGGCACTGACCCCAGGGATAACCCCCCTGAAGGGAGAATGTTGGCAAACACCTCTACCTGGAGGGATCTGCCCCCCCTTGGGAAGGAGTTTGCCTGGGTTACACTGCAGCAAAATGTTCTGGGGCTGGGCAGTTCGAGGCTCTGGAGCACCAGTGCATGAGTTTATTTTCTGGGGTGGAACTTCCAGTCACGTGTGTGTCATCAAGGATGTGCTTGGCATTTTATGAGGAATCACTCTGTTATGGCAAAGCATCCAAGAGGATTAAACAAACAACCAGTGAAGCCCTTTTGTTGCTCATTGGGAACTTCCATGTACAGAGCATCTCTCATTTTGGTAACTGCATTTGCTGTCTCTCAGCATGTCTGCATGGCCTCAGGAGCCTGGCAGGGCAGAGACCAGTGCCCAGGGCAGCAGTCAGTGCTGGTCCAGCTCCCTGCAGCCTGTGACAATGGCCCTGCACTCCTTTCTGGCACACCTCTTTCCATGCCTCTTTTCCCTGCCAAGATCCATGACAAAACCTGACCAAATGGCAATCACAGAGTAGGGAGTTTTCTGACATGAAGAAATACACCATGCAGGCAGGGTACTGTGAGCCACTCCATCATTAAAGTGAGTTGGGAAGTGCCCTGGAGCACCAGTTGTGCTGATATTGTTGGATGTGTGGGTAATGAAGGTTCCTTCACTTGATCATCCATTGAGTGGAAGAGGAGCTTTGCTGTAGCTCCCATCTCCTCCCAAGTGCTTTGGAGGAAAAGCCCCTCAGCAGCTGAAGTACTCAGGCTTGTTGATCAGAGAGCACAGGCTCTGAGGGCACTAAATTTTAAAGGAGAACAAAGTCTTTTAGGCATTTTTCCATTTAGACAGGAGCATTTCTCAAACGAGGGCAAAAGAACTCAAATACAACTGCCAGACTTTCTGAGTCTTACTCATCTTTCAAGCTGAGCTGAGATTTTACTTCTGGTTTACAGAAGCTGTCAAAACAGCATTTTTATACAAACTGATGGAGCTTTAATTACAGTGTATTGGCACAAGAGGTCTTAAAAAAAATATAGGAGGTGCTTGAATTCAGAAATATTCTGAAACAAGAGGGCTTAATTAATAATCTGAGAGCCAAGTACAATCGCTGATGAGAAAGACTGAGTTCTGTTTGCCCAGGACATTCATCCAGAGCTGTTTGGCTGGAACAATGCCTGTGATATTCCGAGCTGCTGCCTATTATTTCCCAGGAAATGTTGCACATGCCTTGTGGAGAGCTGAGCGTGGGACTCACAGCAGCACTGTGAGTGTGAGTCAGGGGGGATTAATCCTGCTCTGCTCTTCATTCCAGCTGCAGAAACAGAAAAGTGAAGGTTTGACGACCGGCAGCACCGAAAAGTGAGATCAGACAGCCTTTGAACAAATCAACCACAAGCCTTGAGGCTCTACTCTGGTTTGAGAAATGCTGAATTAGCCAAGCAGAGGTGGTGGCTACGTCAAACTCCAAGTGGGACCATACAGGGAGAGGCAGCAGGGATGGATCCGCAGCCTCCTCACAGAGGTGCTGCTGCCGTCGGACACTGCGCGCTCCCCAGACTCTGGCATTCCCTCCACAGCCTCCTGGCAGGATTCCCCAGGCTCCTGAATTCCCTCCACAGCCTCCTGTCAGGATTTCCCAGGCTCCAGCATTTCCACAACAGCCTCCTGGCAGGATTTCCCAGGCTCCAGCATTCCCACAACAGCTTCCCGGCAGGACTCTCCCTGCGGACACTCCAACCTTCAGCGGATCTGCCTTCTTGGTGACTGAGCTGCCTGCAGTCTGTAGAGACAAATGAGAATTTAGCCAAGGAGCCTTTACTGGGAAATGATCCGCTGGCACCAGGAGCTGTTTTAGTCAAGACACTCTCTATATGTGTACAGCAGTATGCCAATGACAGCATAGCTCACCAGATGCTTATACACTGACAAGGGTCCTGGCAGGCATTTTTGTTTGCCTGGTAGGCCCTAATGACACGTTTCTCCTCATTATTCCCTGAATTTTATAGTGTTCACAGTACATTCAGAAGCCCAGCATAGTGGATGCAATTTTCTTTTTTTTTTTTTTTTCTACACTAGAAGAAATCAGAAGAAACCTTAGTGAGTTCTCAGGGTCACTTTGTGACCTGGTACAGATGGACACCATGGGATCCTTCAGCACAAGCAGAGAAGGGAGCACAAAGCTGAAAAAACGATGGTGCAAACACATTTTTATCCTTGTTGATGCAAAAAAAGAACCCAACAAGAGACACCTTCAAAGATGTACAGATTTTTTTTATTATTATTATTATTACTTCTAAACTGATCTGCTAAATAATATATTCTTCTACAGAAATGGGTGTTATTGTTTCATTTTGTGTATGTGTTGACGTGAGAACTGTCTGTGTTCCTGAAGACCAATGCTCCCATAATGAATACAAGGGAAGGGGCTGTACAGGAGAGGGGAGGGATGGTTTTCCTTGGAGGAGAAGCCTTAGAATTATTCCTGTGGTACATCATGAAGAGCTTTTATTCCATTGATGGTTTTGTGGTGGTTGGGAGCCAAGCTCTGCCTGGGTGTTGCAGAACAGACAGTGCTGGGATTGATTCCTGTGCACCACCTCAGCAAAGGGAAGGCTGGAATAAATCCCCCCACCAGAATCAAGGCACAGCCATGCTGCTCACCTGGTTTCTCCCAGCTGGGAAAGGTTGTCCTCCCTGAGGGTTTCAGGCCCCACCATGGTGTGGCTGCTGGGAGCAGGGATTCCAGGCACCCTGGCATGCTGGCATCTCCCACACTGGCAGTCACAGGCATGGATGTTGCTCATGTTCCCCTTGGCTCCCCAGCTCTGCGAAGCCCAAAGCTGCAGCTGGAGAAGGATGAGCAGGAGGGGGCCAACCTTTCCCCCCATGGCCCAAGAAACACTTGAGGCAGCTCAGACTCTCTGACTGGTCTCCAGTACCAACCCTGAACAGCAAATCCTGCCTCTTGCTCATCCTCCTGCTTTTTTGAGGCAGGGAGACAGAAGTCTTGAGTGTGATTTAATCTTTTCTCCCCCTATACCAATCAAATTCAGATTCATTCTCCTGTTGTTTCTGCGCATTAATGCTGAGTTTAACTCTCGTTTCTCCCCCAGTGCCATTTCCCATGTTTGGTCTCTTTCATTAGCACAAAACATTTCAGTTACTCTCCAGTCTTTCAGGGAGATCCAAATTACCTCAAAACTTCCATCCCTCTAATCTCTTCCTACCTGGAAGTTTCCAGAGACCCAGGACAGACTCACAGCTAGTTCTGTCTGCTGGTGCTTCCTCCTTTAGGCAGCTTTTTGTGTGTGGTTTGGGGCTTTCTGCTACAAACTGGAAAGGGCTCTGATCCCTGGATTTGAACAGATCCCAAGGGAAATGGAAAGATCCAAGCACAGGGTCAGCTCCAACTCATACAGACATCTTCATGAATGGATGAACTACACCCTAGTTTTGATTAACCTCAAACTTCTGATGCTTGAAAATTGAGTCTGAATTACGTGGTTTGGGCCCCTTTTCCTTTACTGAATCTTATAACCCAAAGTACATTGCGACCTGGACTGTTCCTCTGTGGAATTCTTCATTACTTTGGCACAAGTAAATCGATTTTACCATCTCCACTCAAGCGGATTTCCGTCACAAATCAGCTCCCAGAGCAGATGAGCCATGAACAATTGCTCAGGCCTTGCCAGCTCCTGCACTGAGCTGCTCACTTCAGATGAGAAAACCTGCTGTACAGACTTGACTGCACCCTCCTCCCACTAAAACTTCTGGAGAGTTAGAGCCTTACAGGAAGTTTTGTTTCAGCTGGGAGGATTTTCTCCAACCACAAACCCTAATCCAGCAAGTATTTATCCATGTGCTCAACTCCAACCAGCCTAGCCATGGACCCTGGCACAAAGGATTTTTTTGCACAGTGCAGCCTCCTTGGCTTTCTCTAACTGAAGGATTTGGGGGAATTGATGGTTTGTTTTGGCCTCCACCACTTTTAGGAGCAACCAAAGAGCTGTTTACTGCAGAGAGACGAACAAAAGGCATTGATGAGATCCCATTCAATTTTTTGGAGCTGCATCAGAAACATGGCAAAAGGGAATGCAGCCCATCCTCAGGGCTGCAGTAGTGACTGCAGTGATGCTGTAATGGTGCTGTGAAGGTTATTGAAAGAACAGGCAGCACCCAGGCTGCTTTCACAGGCAGCTGTAAAATAAAGAAAGAAAACCATTCAATCACCACCAGCTAATGGTATAAATGGGAATACCACAGTATTTTTTTTAAATCTCATTTTTCTTTGTAATATTAGATTTCTATGAGACAGTCCTCCCAAGATATGTTTAACCAAGGGAAATGCAAAGCATTCTCTCATAATTCCAGTTTCTTATGCTTTTCCCACAATATTTAACATTGTGATTCATATGCTAATTAAAGGATTTGAGAATCTCGGCAATCAGCCCATTAAAATGTCACACATTTTCAAGGTGACATTCTAAAACCAGACTTAAAGTGAGAATGAATTTTTTTGAGGCAGGGAGACAGATGTCTCTCGAGTGTGATTTAATCTTTTCTCCCCCTATACCAATGAATAAGAGTGGGTATTGTGTCTCAGTGTTGTTTCAGCTTACAGTAGGTGTCTTACAGAGAATTTTCTAAGGCCTTTTGCAGCTTTCAGCATCATGACAGTGCCAGGTGCATCCCAGCCTTGCATCCCATCCTAGGCTTGTGATCAAAGCTGAGCATGAAATGGGTTATAACAATTCCACACCAGTTAGCCTGGGAAACTAATGATGAGCTCTGGGATTTTGCTCCTGGTTTTTTTTTAAAGCTGTGAGATCCCACAGCCCATTACTCTGTTTTTTAGTGTGGTTTGATAATCAGATCAAACTGGGGCTGCATGTCCTGGGAGAGAAACAGCTTTTTAAAAATGTTCAGTACCCCCACAGCAGCCAATTTACAACAAGGGAAGTTTAGTGTCTGTTAATGCAGGAGTCATGTAATGACACAGGAGTACCTGTACATGGAAATTGTTCATCTCAGAGCTGCCTCTGAGCAGAAATAACAACAGCATCTCCTCCATGTGGGAGTTGGAGCCTGTCAGGAGAAGCACTCTCCTGCACTGTTTGATTTTCCCATTTCAAACAGCAGATTTTTGCTGCAAACTCCTCCCTAAAACCACCAGAAGAACAAGTCTTACCTTCGTGCCTGGTCTGTGGGATTAAGAGCACATACACTGCTTTTGTTCTCCTGTTGATGCCTTGGGAAGGCTGACCTGGAACAGAGACTGGACAGAGCCAGAGGATAAAGCAGATATTTATTGCAAGGCCTTTAAGGACACACCTTGGGCAGTACAGGAGCCTGAGCAGGGTTACACCCAAGGTGGACCCAAAATGGTCCCAAAATGCCTGACCAGTCAGGACATCTTACATTTTTATAAGTTTTGGTCCATTTGCATATTGGGGTTTAATTGTCCAATTTCAGCTTCAGGTTGTGAGGTCTCATCCTTCTTGTTCCTCCCTTCAGCCCACCCTTGTTTGTGCTTTTGGGCCTGAAAGTTGTCCTTGGTCTCCAGCAGGAAAAGGGTTTGTTTTGTCTCCCTGCTCTGTGAAGAAAGCTGACTGACACTGAATATGAGGCTCAGAACTGCACCCCTGGGCAGCACAGAATCTGAAAAACACAAAATCTAAAACTTAAGACATCACTGTCTCACTGTAAAAATTCTGTGAGAGAGCAAACAGAGTGGGCAAATCCTCTACCCCTCTAATGCAAAATCTCCATGTATTTGCCTGTTTCCCATCTCCTTGACTTACCTGTGGCTATAAAACAAAGGAACATGCCTGCCAGGGGTGAGGAGCACTCAACCCCCAGCCCACAGGAAGAATTTATGTGAAATTGGCCCTCATGTAGGGCCATCCAGCTGCTGCTCCCAACTCAAATCTCTGCCCAAGAGGTTGTTCTGGGACCTCCTGAGCTGCCCTTCTGTATGCACCACCCTCTTCCACACAGCACCCTTGTCAACAGCATGGTTCAGTACCAGAAAAATACAGCAAGAACTTTCTGAAGAGGGTTTAAAATTTAAGAGCTTGGATGCTCCTTCTCTAGGCAAAGTGGCAGAGCAGCAGGTGATCTTTCCTTTCTCTCAGCTGTCCAGGGCAGAAATGTAGTTTGGGCTCTGAAAAAATGGGACATTAGAGGTCTGTGTGTGAATGCTGTGATAGCACAAAAAAACCCAGTAAGTCATAATAATAAACTTAATAATCTGTCACTGGCTCCAAATCCCTTCTAGAGTGAGCCAGCAAGCCAGGGCTTCCCTCTCCTTTCAAACAGGGAGACCCACATTTGTAAAGCACCTTGTGGTATTTTTGGATGCAAAACCCAAGAGTTCTCATTACCAGAAAATAAAAATGTCTGGCCAAACCCACTTATTAGAAGTCCTCATAAATGAAGGAGCTGTAACCAACAGGTCAGACATTGTGGTGCAGCAGACCTGGCTCTTGGTTAGTGAGAAGTCAAACTCACACACACAAAAAAGGCTTTCTGGCTATTTTGGCACCTAATCAGGAATCACAGGTGTACTCAGGCACCAGCACACACATAAAGCAGCTAGCTATCTGTAGACATTTTTGTAACACCACTCTTGGCTCTGTTGCAAGACAAACTCAGAACCAGGAGGGTTTGGAAAGTGCAAGCCGGTGTTGTCACAGCCAACGTTTGCTATAAAGTCTCTGAGGGAAAAAAAAAAATCTCTGTTTTCCAAACTGTGTGGAAGCACAGTTACAGCCTGGCTGGCAGAGCCAGCAGATCCTCTGCCCTAAAGCTCCAAACTGACAGGGACTTGGAGCAGCTCTGTCATTTTATACAAAAAAAAAGGCTTGTTCTCAACCCACTGATGGTGTTCTGGGCTCAGGACAGCTGGGACACGCTCCAGGCTGGAAAATGGCATGAGAAAATCAACACAAAAACATACAAATCCTCCTCAAATGTGTGTGCCCAAGCCATGCCTTCTGCAATGCCCAGTTAGCAGCTGCCCTGGGTAAGCCTTGGAAGCCAATTTGTCCCTCAGGGCTCGTGCTACCACTTCAGGGCTGGCCAAAATTACAGCTTGTTATTCAGAGCATTGGCAAAACATGTCTTGAGCACCAACAGGCTTGAGGCACTAACCAAGGAAGGTGGAAAGATTTCCCTTTTGATGAACAAATTCCCCACCAAAAAACCCCCAAGACCAGCACAAACTTGAAAGCTCAAAATTTCATTTTCTTCACTGAGCAAGCCTCAGCTAAATGAAATGAGCATTCAAAGCAGTACTTATGTGTTTGAGCTGTTACTTCCCTTCAAAAAAAAATTATTCATTTCAGGCAGAGTTATATTAAAAAGCAAACCCCCAACATGCCTGTTAAAAGTGTTTTCCACCACTTTTCCTTGCCAGGCTTTGAAACAGCCATGGAAACTCATGGTTGTGGCTGGGATCCCTGCTGCCCTTGGGCCCTGTGGGGTGTGGTGGGCAGCAAAGACGTGGATAAGGCACAGGGAGCTGTGCAGGCAGCAGGTTAAGCACCCACCAAACCATGCTCACACTGGGAATTTGGTGCTTCCTCCATTCCCACCACTCCCCAGGGCAACTGGACTCACTGGTGCCTCCAGGACTGGCTGCAGGGAGGGGATTTCTTATCGTGGGGAAGAGCTGAAGAAATATCTTCCTAAAGGTTATGGGGTGAGAGGTGTAAAACACTGTTGTCATGGGTTAACACAGCTTGGTTTTAGTTAAAGAGGAATACTGCCCTGTTAATTTCCTGTGGAAGGGACAGGCACCTATCAGAAGTCATTTTTAGATACTGACATATTTAGAGGCTGACAAAACTATTACAACCATGTGCTCCTGGCAGCTCACTGGGGAGGGGTGTGTGTCATAAAGGACAATTTCATTTCCTCCAGGCTGGAATTTTTTTCTCCCCCTCGCTCAAGACTTTGATCCTCCTCCTCTTGCCTGTTGTGTGTGTTGCCAAGGGCAGATCTCCAGAGGCAGTGACTCTTCCCAGCTCCTTTGCTTGCAGATGACACAATCACCCATTTTAGGGTTGTTGAGCCACGGCTGCATCACCCAGAGCCAGGGAGATCCTGCCTTGCAGTGGACAGAAAGTACAGGAATCTCCCCTTTATTTGCAGTCTGGCATTTTATCCTACCAGCTGTGTCATTTCTCCACCCTGCATGGTGATTTATTCCCTGACCTCTGCTTCAGGCTGCCTTTTCCACCCATGCAGGAAGCATCAGGTGCTGCTGCCTGATGGCTGCACCTTCATTAAACACTGAGCTAGGACAGGCCATCCAGCTTCATCCACTGGCAACTACATGCAAAAGGCAGAAAAAAAATGCATTTCTAAACCTACATTTTTATATATGTATTTATCTAGCTGTTTCTACTGAGGAGAAAACTGTGAACACTCAGCAGCTCCCACAGCTTTGAACTGCACTGAATTATAGACATTCACATGGCTTCACGTAGGTGTTCTACAGATTCAGGCATCTTTTGCATGAAAATACCTAAAATTAAATTGAAAGGGTTACAAGCTGATTAGTATTAAAAGCTTGTAGCAATGAGTATGGTACAGCTCCTTCTTTCAGACATGAACTCTGCAAGCTAACTCAAGAGTGTTTACTACTTTCAATGCTGAGATTAAGTCCATTATTTCCAGGGCAACAACCTTGCAACACCTCTGAATTTATCTCTAGGACAAAGGTCTTTTCTCATCCCCGTCATTAACATTTAACTAGGGAGACAATAATCACTCTGAAAGACACATTGTACATGGAGAAGGGTTCCATGGCGTGACTTGCAGGAGGAACTCAGAGTTTGCAGAGTGAGAAATGGTGTTTGCAGACTATAAAAGTGAATAACAACCCCTGGGACATTCTTCCAGAAAAGAACTGAGTCCTGTCCTGTGCTTCATGGATGGATTTATTGCTCCATACAGTGGGGTCAAAATCAAAGCCTGCTTGCCAGATGGGGTTTGCCTGAGGTTTTTAAATTTTGTTTTTGAGCCCTGTCTTCTTCAGAGCTCAGCAAAAAGTTCACTTCATCACCCTGAGTCACATCAGAACACACTGCACCTCTGAATGTGCATTTTCACAGGGCAGAATTCCTGAAGCTGCAGGCTGGTGCCTCCAACAAGATGCCTGGAAAATGAGCTTCTCTATAAACACACCAGGGCAGATGGAAGTGCCTGGATTAGCTCTGGGTATGTAGCACATGCTGCCCTTGCTCCCCTAGCCCAGCTGCTGCTATTCCTCCACTGCCAGGCAGCACAGCCATGGATGCTCTGTGCTATGGGGATCTTCCTTCCTTCCTTCCTTCCTTCCTTCCTTCCTTCCTTCCTTCCTTCCTTCCTTCCTTCCTCCCTTC
>VXBN01002714.1:163131-193938 GCA_013397395.1 Sinosuthora webbiana | reverse complement strand
CCTTCCCCAGGTGAGGAGGAGGAAGCACAGCAGGCATTAGAGGAGCATCTGTAGTCAAATCCTTCTGCCATTTCCCTCGGTGGTGCACAGCAGGAGAATTTTGACCTGCAGGACAGGGAGCTCATGCTCCAATCTGCACTCCCAGCAAGGCCAGTCCCTTTAAAGAGTGACAGGACAAGGGAGAAGTGGCTTCAAACCAGAAGGAAGTAGGTTTAGATTAGATATTAGGAAGAAATCATTCCCTGTGAGGGTGCTGAGGCCCTGGCACAGTGATGGAATCTGTGTGGGGACAGAATGTTGATAGCCCCACAAAGGTGCATCACCACCTGAGGGTTGCCAGCAGCCTCAGAAAATGGTTTGTAAAAACAGTGAGATGGCATGATCGGAGGGGTTTGGAAAAGCAAAAGGTTTTAATTAAGACAAAAAATAACAAACTATACAAAACAAATGAGAATAAGCTGTGCAAGGTGCAGGGAAGTCCCTTACACCTGCTAACACTCCCCAGAAATGCAGGGAGAGTTTCCCTGCTCTCCTTTTTGTATGTAACGATCTAGGAGGAGTTTTTGGCATCTTGCTCAATAGAAAATGTCTACAGGTCTTGAGGTACAGTTTCAAGGATCCAACAGGTGTCTTTGTCTTGGCACAAGGCCGAATAAGGCATCCAAATCTCTGGGGTTTACCTTGTAAGTAAGACAAGGGGTAAAACTCAAATCCTTTCCTAATATGGGAGCACCTGCTAGTGTGGGGGTGCATTGCTACAGCACAGGGTGCCCAGAAAAGCTGTGGCTGATCCACCCCTGGAAGTGTCCAAGGCCAGGTTGGATGGGGCTTGGAGCAGCCTGGGATAGTGGAAGGTGTCCCTGCCCATGGCAGGGGAGTGGGACAAGAAGGCCTTAAAGGTCCCCACCCACCCAAACCATGCTGGGATTGTGTTTTAGGCTCGGGAAGGGCACTGGGCTCCCTCCTGCTGCAGGGGATCCATGCAAGGTGCAGCCCCCAGGGCAGCAGAGGCAGGAGCTGGCATTGCTGAGCCACAGGGACACAGGACACTGACACCCCTCACCTGGACCTGTGTGTAAAGGATAAAACTGAGGGCTGGGCTGGCTTCAGCTAGGAACAAAGTGCCAGGCCCTGCTGCCAAGTACCAGGATAAGGTCACCTGGACACCGGTGAAATGTCTCCATGATGCTGCTGGTGTGTCTCTCAAGTTGCAATACAACCTTTACCAAAGTAGGTTTGGCAGTTCTGTTTGCACAGAAATTTGCAGACCAGGCTCATCAGACAAAATTCCAGTTAGAGATTCATGGATGCAAGAGGCCTACCAGGTGTACTCCTGCCACGTGATGGCTGCAGTGTTCACACCAGGCAGGATTATTCCTCCTTCTGCCCAAACACAGGTTCATCAGCTGGCATCAGCTCCAGCCACATCCCACGCTGCCCAAAGCTGAAACCTTTTATCTTCTCCATGATCCCATTTTTTCAGCATTGCGGTATTAGCTGCTCCAGTCCATTAAGAGCCTCATTTTAGCCCATCTAAATGTATTCTCATGGAAAGAAAAGCAGCAGAGGAACAAGGACATGTGTAAGAGCCTGACATTTCTTTTCATGCTGGTACACACTGTTCACAAAGTCCCAGAAGAATATTACTGATGTCTGTCTTTACACAGGTGAAGGGGACTAATCATTTGAAAGGACTCCCCATCTTTGAGGGCTGTTTCATTATCCCTTCACAAAACACATTGAAATAATCCTTCACGTGACACCCACATCAGCCTCCCCACTCCCAGCTGCACAACCACTGTTCTAAAGAATTGCCAAGGGAGGATCAAAGAAGAAAATTATACAAAAATTTTAGATTATTTTTTTATCCTCAAGGAGTCAGCAGGGTGGAGAGGATAATAGCCACTTTTCTCAGTGATTACATGGTGCTGGCAGTAAATGTTGCAACTATCAAAAGCTACTGATCACTTCAAACACCTCTGCCAGGAATATGAATCCACAGGAAATGTACATCAGCCATCCAGCCCTGAGTGGTCCCACAGGCACAGCCACCAGAAAGACAAACAAGCTCCTAAAACCACAGCAGCTGAAATGGAGCCAGAGCTTACCCTCTCAACACTGAGTTTACCATGAACTTTTTCCAGTATTTTGTTCCTCCATATCAAGCTGAGATTTACCAGTTGGCAATTCTAAAATAATCACAGATCTTAGTGAGGGTCTCTGATGTGAATCATCCCAAACGATTTGGGTTTGGCTCAAGTTGTGACCTTGACCTCAAATCTTAGCCTAAATCTCTCAAATCTAAACCCTGCTTCTTCAGTCTAGCTCTAATAACACTTCCACAGTGCTTATCCACACGGGTACATAAAACTCATGTTGCACTGGGAGCTTCTCAGCTTAAAATTCATCCACCAGGAGACACAGATCTGTCAGGATAAGATGGGAATGGGTGTCTCCTTTTCCTCAGAGAAGGAGGGAGAAGGACAATTTCCTCCTTCGAGCAGATGCCATTAATTTTCTTTCCACTTCTAATCCTGCATGTTACTTTCTCTGGAAGAAAGCTTCACACCACGGCAGCCCCAAACTGCTGGGCAGTCTGCAAGAGTTAAGTGCAGCACAGTTCCTGCCTCGAGGAGCTGACCACAATACCCAAAACGGGACATTCATGAATTCCAGTGATGCACTGCATGCCCTGGGAAAAGTCAGCAGGTGATGCCAGCGCTGGTGCTGAACGTCCTGCAGGGACAGCAAACTCCTCCTCCCACCTCATTCCTTCTGCAGGTCCTGCTCTGGACCTCTGTGTGAGCACAGTGCTGGTGCCACCCCTGGTCACCGAGATCATCTGAGAGAGAAGCCAGGAAAGTCATTGGCATGCAGAACCCAATCAGGAAAACACTAATTACATCCCTCCAGAAAGAAGCTGCCAGTGCAAAGCCATTTGCACTTTTTTTTTCTTCTTTTTTTTTAGCTGAAGTTTTTTGCTTGGCTTGTGGCAGGGGCAGTGATGGCCACAGTTTCTCCAGATGTAGTTCAGGGGTGATTCACTGATTGCACAACTCCTGCCCACGGCAGGGTGTGCAGGGATTGATGCAGCTCCTCCAGACAGACAGAATCCTGCTTGGAAACTCTACAGAGGGGATCTGCTCACTTCCCAGGGGAGCTTGGCTGAAGCCTCAGCTCCAGGAAGACTTTCCCTTCCTGCCCTAGATCTCTGTGCTCCCCCCACACGTTCAGTTCCTCTGGTGGATTTAAACCAGGATAATTTAGATATGATTTCCTCATGAATTAGTCATTTTATTGTAAGTTGATGAGCTGAGCTGGGAACACCGTGCTCAGCCCAGCTGAGGGCAAAGAGCCCGTTGAACTCGTGGGCACAAAGCAAAGAATGCTGGGGCAGGACCAGGCAGCCTCTGCCACCCCAGGAAAGGCTTTTCCTTTCCATGGGATGTACTTGACTCACCACATGTGATCTCTCTGGAAATCAGAGCCCAGTGCTGCCTCAGGAGCAGGGCAGAATGTCCTCACAGGTCTCATTGACTTCACCCTCCCCTGGGTGAGTGAGGGCTGGGTAAAGCAGAGCCCACCACAGGGGTGGTGCAGCCCTGTCTTTTCCAGGAGGGGCTGGCTTTCCTCCTGTCAAGGCTAAAAATGAGCAGTGGGTGCTCACTAGGGCTAAATCCCCTCTGTTTGGAGGCTCTGAAGGACTTGACTCAGCCAGAGCAGACGGGGCTGTGTGTGTGTGATGTGTTAGAGGTGGACAGGAGCTTTCTCTGTCCCACACAGAGCCCAGCCAGGGTGAGGTGGGTGTGGGCAGTGCCTGTGCAGCTCCTGAGTGCCGCAAACAAGGTGTTCCCCCAGCTCTGCCAGCAAAGCCCGAGGGCAGGTTGGCTTCTCTGGCTTCTGCAAATGTTCTCTGTGCCTTAGAGCTGGCCAGGGTGGGATCAGCTCCCAGCCTCAGTGACACCACCTGTCCCCCTGCTCCTGCCCAGGGGCACAGAATCACGGAACAGTTTGAGTTGGAAATGATCTTAAAACTCATTTTAAAAAAAACCCTGCCATGGGCAAGGACACCTTCCCCTCTCCCAGGTTGCTCAGAGCCCCATCCAGCCTGGCCTTGGACACTTCCAGGGATGAACCACAGCTTTTCTGGGCAACCTGCACCAGGGCCTCTCCACCCTCACAGTGCCTCACAGTAAAGAATTTCTTCCTAAAACCTAAACTCATTAGCCCTTGCCCTATCACTACAAGCCATTTTTAAAAGTCCTGTAAAAATATGTCTTCCACAAAAATATGTCTACACACTCCCTTCAGTGTGTGTCCCCAGGCACAGCCAGCTGCCCCAGCCTGCCAGCTCTCCTGTCCCCATGTGTTTGTCTTTGCCAGGCTCACTCCCACAGACCTGCTGTCACCAAGGGAAGCTGATCAGCAAGGGCAGGGGGTAGGGAGCTCTCTCACTGCCAGCCCATTCCCCAGGGCAGCACGAAGGACTGAATGTCCAAGTGGGGAAATACCTTCTCATCCCTTATATCTGCCAGTCAGGAATAAAGGCAGCCACTCTTGCTGAGCTCTTTGCTTACCATTTCCTGATCCTTTCTTCATCTCTTGCAACCTTGATGTAATCTATATTAAAAAAAGAATCCCAAATGGTTTGGGTTGGAAGGAACCTTAAAGATCATCTCTTCCCAACCCTCTGCCACGAGCAGGGACACCTTCCACTAGACCAGGGTGCTCCAAGCCCCATCCAGCCTGGCCTTGAACACTGCCAGGGTTGAGACATCCATAACTTGTCTGGGCAACCTGTTCCAGTGCCTCAACACCCTCACAGGGAGGAATTTCTTCCCTCTATCTGCCCATGCACACAGGGTACATGGACCTGCCCATGCCTGTGGAAAAAAGAGGTGGCATCTCTCAGGGAGTGATGAAGGATGAGTGTGGGAAAGAGGAGGCAGCTGTAGCTCCTGGAGAGCCCTGTCAGGAGAGCAGCTTCTCTGTTTCTCATCTCTGAACCATTTGGTGCAGTCATGCCAGTGACACCTGCGGGGAGAGCCTGGCACTTGTCACTCCTCGTGACACAAGGTGCCAGAAGCCAGGCTGAGGCAGGAGCACCAGGCAGGGTGTCAGAGCACAGGTGGGATGCAGTGAGGGGAATTGGGCAGAGAAGACACGTCAAACCAGAGGGGAGAGCTGGGTGTAGGATTCTGGTGGGTCACACATCCCTTAGCAGGCACTGGAGCCTCCTTTCCACATCTGTGGAACCCTGGAGGCTGAAAATTTTAGGTTTTCTGTGCTAAAAGGTGCAGACCCTTAAGTGAGCACCACATTTGACTTGAGACCTTAGGACAGGCTCCTGAGATTAAATGATAGCACTGGGGTTGTGGGTGTTTGAATAGTACTGTGTGATCTCATAGGGTGTAGAACTTAGATTTAAGATTTAATGTATAGTGATACATGGGACACAAGATGGAGGGCTTTAGGCATTGCCTGAGTCTTCTTCTGTCTTCTTCATGGGTTTGGGTGGTTTTCTGTAACTGGGTGAAAAAGGTCCACATTGCGGGCCTTGGGTGGTCAAAAATATAAATAATAAAGGTGCCATTATTATTGGGTCAAAAATATAAATAATAAAGGTGCCACCTCATTATTAAAGGATTATCACTTTAATAACCTTAGAGCAAGTTAAAAGCACTCCATTTTACCTTGTCTTTCTAGCTTGCTAGTTAAGCTCACGGCTCATGAGTCTGTAAATACTGTAAATAGGTAAGATATAATAAATAACCAACTCCAAACTCAACATTTCCCGGGTATTATTCATCCTGACCTTAGCAGAAGAAAAAAAGAAACAAGAACCATCACACACACCCAGCCAGCGAAGAGAGCAGCTCTTGCCATGCCTCGTCTCCCCAAAAAGGGGTGCAGCAGGAACCCCAGGCACAGACAGCATCCCTCAACCTCTGGGGGACAATCCAGGGGCCAGGGCAGGGTGGCACAGGGCAGGCAAGGAGTGAGACAGGGCATTGCCTCTGTGGTGCCACAAAAGCCACCTGTGAGGCCACAGGGCAAGAAGTGTCCTGGGACCCTCCTAAGAACCACTGTGGTTAATTCATACCTGGATTCCCCTTTTGCTACCTCCACAATGCTGCTGGGGTTTCCCAGCCAGCAACACAAAAAGCTGACAGGGTGAAAAGAACCTCTTTGCTTTTTGATTTTAGGCAACTGGTTTGCAGTGCCTTCCTGGATATACCCACTGCTTGTTTACAGGAAATGAAAATGCAGCAGCAGCTTTTCCCTGCTGGTGCCTGGCACATGCAAAGGGAGCTGCTGCACCTGACTGAGTGCTGTGAGTGGTCAGGGGTCTCTGCAGCTGCAAAGGTGAAACACTTTTTATTTATTTTATTTTATTTTTACTTTTATTTTTATTTTTATTATATTATTATTATTTTTATTGTAGATTGTACTTGTGCTGAAGCAAAACAAGTGGTGGCTGAAACTTCCTCCTGGGTGCACCATGGAGAGGAGAGAAGGGACAGAGCTTGATTTGACATGACTTCTTTTGACCTAAAAAAATTGCAATCTTATTTAGGTGGCTTCGCACTGAGCAGAGGGATCACTGGGGTCTTCTGTTCTAACTTGCCATTTGGGGGTTTTGTTTTGGTCACTTTGGGGTTTTGGAGAGTTTTTTTTGGCTTTCGATGAAGGTGGTGGCAAGAGAGAGAAAAGGTTTAAAATTCAATTTTATGATGTGATGATCAAAGTCCCTGTGCCTCTGTATTTAAACAAGCAGGTAAAAGCTGCTCTTTTCTCAAAAGAAACTCTCACAGATTTCAGGGAAGCTGAGAAGCACCAGTTGATTTATATTGCTCTTATAGAAATTGTCTGACACAGAACAGTCCTGCCTTGTTTACTAAAGGAATTTCCCAGTAAAGCATTCCAGAAACGCAGCACATGCAAATCTTAGTGACTAATTAGGTACAATCATAATTTCCTTGAAAATAAGAAGCTTTCACTTTCAAATTGCTGGTTTATTTGCTGAGTGCTGTTGGCTTTAGAGGCAATGATGAGTTTTTACTTCAGGTAAAACTAAATGCACCTAGATAATAATACGAATTCTTCCACAGGCCAGGAAACAGGAAAAAAAATCAGAGTAATGTTAATAATTTGATACAGCTGGTGTGTCACATTCTGCCTTTCTTGAGCTTTGAAATATTACAAAGCAAAGGGAGCACTGCTATGTTAAATATTGCAGTGATAAAGGGGAAATGTCAGTGGAGACCTCCAAGACATCCAGCACTGCAAAAAAACCCTGAATTTATACGGGATGCTGCCATCTTGACAACATGCTGATGAGAAAACACAGTTACACAGCTCGTATTTAAAAGCACAAAACGTTGGTGGGTTGCAGCACAGCTGTAAAGGCAGAGAATCAAGCTGCAAGCCTGAAAACCTGCACAGATGGAATGCCAAAAATGGATGCTTTAATTGTCTTTTCACGTTGGATATTGTGTTTCATAACTGCCTCCCTCCAACAGTCACTTCAGAAAGGATTAACAGCACAGCTACTTGTTTATACTCTATTTTCTTTAACATGAGGCACAGGAAACTCCAAAGTGCCAACCTGTGCTGCTCCCTGGACATTTCACAGGAATGAG
This sequence comes from Sinosuthora webbiana, assembly GCA_013397395.1. Classification (NCBI taxonomy): domain Eukaryota; kingdom Metazoa; phylum Chordata; class Aves; order Passeriformes; family Sylviidae; genus Sinosuthora; species Sinosuthora webbiana. Next base: position 186,295 of record VXBN01002714.1, on the reverse strand, counting down.
GCTGTCTCTTTCTCCCAGGGAGGGTGAGGAAGTGAGGGCCAGGTGCAGCATGCACTGTAATTCCTTTCCCATGGACAAATGAAGCTTAAGCTAAAGGATGATACAACAGCAAGATACAACACAGGGTGAGGATCTCCTCAGTTTGTGTTAGAAAGAAGTTTGGGTCCATGAATAGTTGGGGTTTTCTTTTGTTTGGTGGGGAGTTTCTCACACATACATACATACATACATACATATATACATACATACATATATATGTGTGTGTGTGTGTATATTTTTATACATATATCCATATGTATCCATATGGATATATGTATAAAAATATAAGAAAAATATATATTTAAGAAAAAATATGTTTTATACATATATCCATATATATTTATCATATATATTTTAATACATATTTATATATATGTCTGTATATATGTATATATTTCTATCTGTATGTATGTATATACATATATACATACACACACATATATAAGTATATATGTATATCTGTATATATGTATATATGTATGATTAGGTCTGACAGTCCCAAATCAGAATTTCCAAGCCAGATAAGATTATTAAACCCTTATTATCCCTATGGGCAACCTGCAGAAACATTACATCCTGGCTGCAGGTGTAAATCTGGTGAATCTCAGACAGGTGACTAACTGCACAAAGCTTTTCCATGGACAGCTGGAACCTTGCTGTTGACAGAAGCAGGGGAGGCTCCCTGGCTGAGTTCAATTTGCTTCTACCTGTATTTGCTTGGTGCTGATTCTCTGGAGTTAATGCCTCCACCCAGCTATAAAGAGCTGCTTGAATTCAATGTTGAATTAAGCAACCAACAGCACCCAACTCCCATTTCCAATGGGCACTGACATAAATTTCCCAAAAGCTGTTCCAGGTCAAGGCTGTAAGTGCTGGTCAGGAAATGAGAGGCAGGGACTCCTTTGGATGTTCAGGTCATGCCCATGGGCACATCTATCTGTGCAAACACATCCATTAATAGAAAAAACCCATCTATTAATAGAAAAGAAGGGAAACATAGAATATTGAAAGAAGTATTGGGTGTGCAGTAATGGGGGATAACCTGTGCAAATACATTTAAAATCAACACTTAATTCTCTTTGCAGCCTCTGCATCCACAACTACTGACAAATCACCTTGTGCTTTCCCTCACCACACTCCAAGTGACCAGGACTGATGGCAGCAGGGACAACCAGCAAGAGTTAAACCCACAGGGTGTTTCCCCCTCAGATCAAAACACTCCACACAAAACAGTTCAGCAAAGAAAGCTGAAGCAGATCTTGGAATGCATTGAAATTGGCAGCAACTTTTTATTAGCCTGGAGATAAAGCAACTACATTGTATTGGGGTTTTTCTTTTTAAAGAAAGGAACATCCTTGTTTACAGACATTTTTGTTTATAGAACAAGCTTGTTTTCAAAAGTTTTCTTAAAAATGTAAGGACTGTTCCAAAGCACAGTCCTGGGCTGCATTTGATTAGGGTTCCTTCCTGCTGTGACAGATAAAAGGTCACTCTGTCCAACCATGTGCTGCTGAAGGGGGTTTTTGTGAAATCCCCAAGGAAGGGTATGTTTTGGTTTGAAATACTGAGGAAAAGAAACACCTTTTCCCCTACCCACATTTTAAAAAGCTCCTTGGGATTGTCAGTGCTCTGGAGAGCAGCAGGGGAGTTGCACAATCACCACAAAAAGCTGCAGCGCAGAGTGGGGTGAACTTATGTGGCCTACAAATATTCCTGGAATGGTTTGAGGGTTTCCAGTCCTGCCATAAAACTGCACCCTCAGTGACCCACCCCCCTTCTGCCAGACACACAGACAGCCCTCGGTTCAAGTTCAGAAAATAAACACAAGCAAGTGACATCAGGTTTAACCACCAGAAATAAATAGTTCAAATACCAGGGAGAGGAGTGTTGTGTCCCTGTCTGCAGCAGTGGCATCCGCTCCTTTTAAAAGATTTGTGTGTGTTTTGCAGTTAAGACAAGGCAGATTGAAAAAGATCTAAAGGAAGGATTTAGGCCTTGCAGCAAAGCTTTTCTCTGATCACTCTGCACAGAGCCCTTCAAAGCAATGCACAGGCACACGTGGTCTCACAACTGAAGCTCAGGAACTGCTGTGTGCAGAAAAGGAAACATGAAATGGAATAGGAAAGGAGAACTTGCAAGAAGAAGAAGAACAAAAAGGCCTGAGCCATCTGCCAGATATCACATCTCATGTCACTCCCACACACTGCAATCTGTCATGAGTTCAAGTGTTGGAGGAAAATGTGAGTTTCTTCCAGGAGAGCAGCAGGGTGAGGATCACAGGAGTGCCTCCAGCCAGGGGAGATCACTGTCAAGGTCTATCTATTTCCTCACTGTGCTGAGGAAAAATATCCCTCAGGAACAGGAACTGCCATGGCAGTCTCTGATCCTTTAGGAGTTTAACAATATTCATATTCAGGATCTGCAACCAAGCACTGAAGGCAGTTACCTGTGTCCTCCTCAGATTTTCCTCCAGTGAGAAAATGGATTGGAAGTGACCCAATACAGGCTCCTGCTGCAGATTTAAATTTGTTCTAAAGTGTTGGAGTTTGCATGGTGTCTGCAAGCTTCATCATGGGATCATTTCTTTTTCACAGCTAATCACAAAAGACCTGGTCAGAACCTTTTCCTCCTGTCCTGTCTGGTTCACAGACAGTGTGAATAACAATCCTGTTTCTCGTGGTATTTTACAGAATCTGCACACCAGCAAACTCTACTCCTAAATAAAAGCTACACTCTGAGGCTGAGCTCCCTTAAGTGCTTCCCCAACTGCTTTCCCTAGAGCCTCTCTTCAATTAAATGAACACAAGAACTACCAATTTTTAAAAGCCACCATCACACCACAGGTGCCTGTGTCCAAGCCACCACTCCTCCCCAGTAACCAAAGCACTTCAGGTGGCAGCTTCTCACCCTTCCCTGAGAACCAAGAAAAACACTCATCACCAGTGCTGTACCACTGCACTGGCTGCCCCAGGTACAGTCCAGAAGGTTTTCACCCCACACCTTCCTTCAGAAGACTGAAATTACAGGGGTTTTCATCCCAGCTTCCCATCAGCGTGGGATTTAGGTGAACCACCAAGAAATCGACCTGTTGCTGAGCTCTGTTATTGACATTCAGCATCTCCCATGGGAGAAAGGGAGCAGAGAAGCTGTCAGCAAACCAAGCAGCTGGGCCACACACCTGCATTTGACTGCAAAAATTCCACGTGTCCAGACACTCCAGAGAGAAGCACTCACAGTGCACAGGTTAATTCTGAGTACTTTTAATGGACTGTACAGATTTCCACACCTGGTTTTGTGCAGGACATTGTGCTCCACATGAACATGATACCATCTGGCAGATGAACACATCTTCTGCCCCGTGATGCAGCTACAAGTGGCCCCAGAAGGCTCTTACTGATAACTCCTCGAGAAGATGTATCTCTTGGATAATTAAAGTATGGAAAAGTTCTCGATGAAAAAAAGCAGGATGCACTCCAAATTTTGCTCCCAGGCCTCTGGAATGATTTTCACAGACACCAGCAGGATCATATTGCAATGGAAGGAGCTTCCAATAAGACAACGTTGACTGACACGTTTTGCTTTTACTTTGCAGCATACAAAATTAACTTTTGCACTTCTTCCTGTAGAGATATTCCACAAGTAAGAAGTAATGGATTAGAAGCTAGGCAAAATCCCAACCATATGCACCCAAGTTAAAGGATAAAAACAGAGAAGGCAACCCTTCAGCTGAAACCTGTCATATCCAGCAAGGATTTTTTTCTGCATTCCCTTTCCCACACCCAGGTACACTAAGTTAGTTATATTAACTAACAGACTTTTTTAAAAAGTTTTTTAAAAAAAACCCAAAACAACCCAAACCAAAAGTAATAAAAACAAAGTTGCATCCACTTTAATCAGCGTGTTTCCACCTGAAAAAGAAAGCCTGGACACAGTAGGCAAAAAGAAAATCCTGTTTCAAGGAAAATACCATCTCCTTTATTCATATAACATGCATCAGAGATTCCCAGGACTGAGCCACTAACACTGTATTCTGCTAGAAAGTTTAGGTATGTTGTAAATGCATTATTTGCTGCAAACAGGATATTGTCATATCAGCCTGCCTGAAAACCTGAATAAAATTTTAAACCAGTCCTTTTGCATAATTCACTTTTTATGTAAAAGCAATCCCCAGTTGGATCACTTCCTCTCCTCAAGGCAAAGGTCCCAAGCTCACAGCAGTCACAGGGATGCCTCTTCAGTCTTCATCTTTTTTTTTGCCTGTCCACTGGAGCCATGCTGCAGATCCTGCTTTTTCTTCTTCTGCTGCTGCAACCTTTCCTCCTTCCTCTGCAGGTACTCATCCATGTTATCAAAGGAGGCCTTGTAGAGGTGGCTGTAGTAGCTCCCTGCACCAACAAAACCTGTAGTTGGGCAAAGCAAGAACACAGGTGTTAATTTCCTCAGTGGTCTCATCGATTACTTCCTGCACTGTCATTTTTGACAGTGGCATTCCAATTCATTTACTGTGGTCCTATCCACTGGGTCAGCCTTCCCATACCTCAGGGGGCTTCAGGAGAGCTGGAGAAGGATTTGCACAAAGGTATGTAGTGAAAGGATAAGAGGGGACAGTCTTAAGGTGAAGGTGGGCAGATTTAGTTTAAATATTGTGGAGAAATTCTTGACTGTGAGGGTGGGCAGGCCCTGGCACAGGTTCCCCAGGGAAGCTGTGGTTGCCCCTGGATCCCTGGAAGTGTCCAAGGGCAGGCTGGATGGGGCTTGGAGCAGCCTGGGACAGTGGAAGGTGTCCCTGCCCATGGCAGGGGGGTGGAATGAGATCATCTTTAATGTCCCTTCCAACCCAAACCACTCTGCGATTAAGTATCAACATTTACTCTGTGTAAGCCTGATTTGTGTTGGCAAGCACTTGTTCAGCACTCAACAGCCAGGCACAGCCTCCATTTTTAGGCTAAAAAATTCATGCAGAGTCAAGCACCCCACAGAGAAGCAAAGAGAAGACACAGCTCTCCTCACACACTGGACACTTGCAAACTTCAGGGCTTCTGCTTTTGAACCACTGAAGTTGTTCCCTGAGACCCAAGCACTACAAAGGGAGTTGCCACCTAATGATGGTTAGCTGGCTTTTCTCCTAGAGTATTAACTTAAATGAAGGACAAAGGAGTAGATTTCAAATGGTCATGTTTATAGCACATAGATTGCTAAGCATTTGTTCCAATGGCTTTGTTACACCTTCTGTGAATTCAGGGCAATATTCCTCACAGCATCCCCAAGACTGCAGGTTTAGATGAGTTTAGCAGGGAACTAACTGCTATCCAAAAATCCCTAATCAGATTGTTTCTGTAGAAAACACAGAATGAGACCAGCTGGCTTGGTCCATATTTCTAAAAATTTGTTGGAATGGCATTTGACAAAGCCAGTCATCTCCAGTTCTCACCTTTTCTCACTTACCAAAATTCACCATCTTTAAAGGACAAATGAGGAGAAATCCAGTACCTGCTAAGGTTTGGTCCTGCAGCTAAGTGTGGTGCTCCACAGGAACCCACATACAGCATCCCCCTGTTTCTTGGTAGGCAAACAAAGCAAGTTTCCCTCTGTGGTACCCAGCAAAGCAGAAGCTTTCAGTTTTATGGGTGTTGCACTCATACAGGCTTTATTGGCCTTTGGCCCTGGGAGAAATTGCATGCTGTCAGTTTGAACAGCCATGCTGCTCTCCACTTGATCAGTCTGCACTAAATCCTGTTCTGGGATCACTTACAGCACAAAGCCAAACTGTTTAATGTGTACAGGGAGGAATGGCTTCAAACTGAGAGTGGGTTTAGATTCAATACTAGGAAGAAATTCTCCCCTCTGAGGGGGGTGAGGCACTTTGAAAAGGTTGCCCAGAGAAACTGTGGATGCCCCATCCCTGGAAGTGTTCAAGGCCAGGCTGGATGAGGCTCTGACCAACCTGGACTAGTGGAACATGTCCCTGCCAACAGCAAGGGGCTGGAAATGGGTTGTCTTTAAGGTTCCTTTCAACCCAAACCATCCTAGGATTCTGTGATACTTCCAGATTGACCACTGCATCTTAATCCTACAGAAACCTCAGAGAAAAGTTTATGAAGGACAATATGCAGGGATTAGGACTGGATTCAAACAATGTAACGATCACTTGTTTCAGAAGATGGAACTACCTTTGAAGCACTAATTATGCACTGGAGTAAGCGCTCATCAAGTGAGCCTCCCCTTACTAATTAAGGATAATGAACCCTGTCATGTGAGCCCTGCTCCTTTCCCAGCTGCAGATGAGCCCATGACTGCACTTCACACTTGTTTGTTCCACGGGCTCATTATGCCCAGAACCTCTCCCCCTGTCTGCTCCCTTTTCCTTCTCTGAGCTCATTTTCACTCAGACCTCATCCCCCTAATTATCTGCCTGGCTGTAACTATCAGGTCTGCAACATCTCCCTGCAAACATCTCCCTTCCAAAGGAGCACCTGCCTTGCAAAGACTGCAGCACCTTAATTACACTTTAATGACCAACTTAATGACAGTTACATGCTAAATCATCCAGTAGCAGGTATTAAGGAGACTTTACACCAGACTGAGCATTTCTGCAGCTCTTCCATCTTTATATGTGGCCACCATGAACAGACCATAAGACTGGTGGGAACTGTAACATGTTTTTTAAGGAAGTAAAGTACAGGACAGAAATTTCTTGAATGAAGCTTCAATACATAATTGAGGTTTTAGCACATGCCACAGCCCTTCTCTACCCTGCAGCCACAACCACTGCTATAATTTCAGCTGGGTTGTTTTTTTTTAATAATACAAAAAATCCTGGAAACATAGGGCGCTTCTGAATGAGGAAACCAGGCATTATTTTTCTGACAGAGACTGGGAGTGGGGCAGGAAGCAAGAAACAAAATGAGCCAGCCCTGACACTAAGCAATGTCATCTGTTGTCCCATCCAGGGTCACACCTTGCAGTCACAGCAGGCTCCACATTATCTGCCCTGCCAAGGTGGACCCAAGAGCCCATGTTAATAACAGAGCTGCTGCTCCCACAGCTGTTCCATCCTGACTGTCTCCACTGTACCTGTGATAAAAGTCTCACAGCCAGGCAGGAGACAAGACAACAAACACCAGTATTTGATAGCACAGCAGCAAGACAGACTCCAGCAGCCCTGCCAGAGGCTGTTTGGATGCATCCCTGTGATAAGGTGTCCATAGAAGAGTTGTAAGGCTGCAATTTACCTTTAAATACCTACATGGTTCTGTGATAACAGTGACCTGAACACACTTCATTATCTGCACTGACTTCCAGACCAGACAGAGTGATGAAACTGAGAAAAGACTGAGTGACTTCAGCAGCCAGCTGAACTGACCTGCACTCCAATCTTGCTCTAGATCTTGTGCTTCAGCTGTAAAAACTGCATTCCCTAAACCTTTAGGCCAAATTTCTCACCTTCAAACACTGTCCAGTTGTCTTGAATGTATTTTGACATCTTCTGTAATCCTTTGTCATCAGTTACAGGCTGAGAAAAGAAGGAAGGCTGCCCGTTATTTTGGGATTAATGGACAATTTAGTGTTTCACAGCATGCTGAAAAATGCAAGAGCTCTCAGGAGAGTGGAGTGAAACAGAGCAAGTGTAAAACCTCCATGATCTCTTCCAGGCTCCTTTCTTCTAGAACTGTTATTGAAATCTGGCCTGAGATCTCAAGTTCTGCTAGGAGAGCTTTGCCATTTGAACAAAGAAATTGATTCCCACTTACCAATCTGTGAGAAAAAGAAATAGCCCAGGGAACACATTAGGGTCAGAGAACAAACTCAGAAGTTTCATTTAAAACCACTTCACAACCAGTCCATAATTAGCTGGGGACTTACAGGGATAACAAATGAGTTGAGTTGTTTAATAGGCAGTAAAAGGGAACTTGATAGCACATACCCCAAATTTGATTCCCTGTTCTCACAGAAAAGAAAGTAATTCCCTTAGTGCTCCCAGAATGCCTTGTCCTGCAAAGGATCCCTCAGAGGCAGGCACAAGGAAAGCTGTGTGGAAAGCATTCCTGAGCAAACCCAAAGGGATTTGGTTGGTTTGTGGGTTTATTTTTTTTTTCTTTTTAATCATCAAGTGTAGCCCACGAAAGCTCAGGCAATGGTTTAAAGTCCTGAGTGCTGACAAGCACTCTGATCCTGCTGTGCCACATGGCAGCTTTAGCTCAGAACAGACACACTGGCGCTCAGAACAAGCTCTTGACACCTTTGCACCATACACAGGTGACAAGAAGAATGAGATGAGTATCTGTGGCTTTCACTCCATCTCAAGACAGAGAGAAAGGTGCCTTCTCAGCTTTCATGGAACAGCAAACTCCACTTCTGCTGTGGCCTCAAGACATCACCAACCACTCAGGATTTTCAGCATTAAAAATACCTTCCAGCGTCCATCACATGCTCTGTACAGAAGAAGAGGAGCTTCCTTGTCTTCCTGCAAAATCCACAGGTCTCCTGTTTCCTCAAATGCAATGTCCCAGCCTTTGTGTTGCAGGGAGATTTGCTGTTTGTAAAGCAGCTGCTGGGCAGCGACATCCAGCTGAAAGATGTAGACTGTGGGAATACTTTTAAGAGGAAAAACTTAATTACCATTATTACCAAATCCACCTACAGCCATCACTTGTACAGCACACTACAGACACCCACTCCAATTCCAAACACAGCCAAAGCCAAGTGGTTGGGATGAGCACTTCAAATGCTGTTTGCTTACACGATCTGAGTCAGAAGCTGTAAATACCCAAAGTGTCAATCAGCTTTTCAAGTGTTATGTGAAAGAAAAAGCAGTCAGTGCTGCCTCCTCTTTAAAAGAAAGGGTAGTAAAGGGAATTTCATGAGGATTACTAAGGACTTTTATGAGGAGTGTTGCATTGTGACACACTGGCCTACAGGGCTGCCCTTGAAAGAATACACAGCTGAGCACCAGCCAAAATAAAACATCCCCCAGCTCTGGTACATCCCAGCCTCGTGGTTCCTCCACTGAGGGGAAGGCATCACAAACTACAAAAATTAACTCAGCCAGGTATGCCTTACACTCCCCTCTGCACACAGAGGCTCCCTGGGAGGCCACAGGAATTCCTGGACATCTGGAGATCCACAGTACCAAGAACTCCAGGGTCAGGGAAAGCCAGGACAGGGAAAGCTGCTCATGCCTTTGCAGCAGTTGGGATGATTTTAGTCATTATTCCATCTATTCTTACCTGTCACACAGAATGGCAACATAACCACCTTGACAGCAATAGGTTATTCTTGACACGGTGTATTTCTATTAGGAAGAGAAAGAAAAACCCACATCCCTGTAAGTTTAGACCATTTATGGGCAGAAAATTCATATCCCATTTCACTATGAGCCTTTAAAATTTAGCAGATGTCTTAATTTACAGCAAGTCAAGCAACTTAATTACCTCCTAACTGCAATCAAGGTTATTTTTGTACCAGTGTTTGCTGTTTTATGAAGTTTTCCACACTCATCCCCTTCTACACTGTCCAGAGATCAAATGTAAAGGTTTGAGTGAACTACTCTTAGCAGACAAACCAACAGATGAAGGAAAATACACCTTCAAACATTTTCTCCTGCAATGCTGGTGGCAAAAACATTGACATTAAGCCTGCTCAGGCAGAATATCACTCCAGCAGCTCAGATATTACAAACACAAGCTATTAGCTGCTGTTCTGTTTGTTAAAAAACGAGGATAGTGATGCATAGCTAATATCCCTAATGTCCCTGCTGTGCTGCCTCTGTTCCAACCTGAGTCTGGGTGAAGCCATCCTGCTCCACAGAAAATGTGTTCTCAACGACGAGGAAGGCCTGCCTGAGGCCATTTTCCTCATTAAAAAACCCCAACAGAACAACAAAAAAACCCCCCACATCACACTCCTAATTTAGAAGTTGCACAGTTTCATCTGGGGGAGAAGCAGCACCTTTGCTGCACAAACCATTCTACTTGAAATATGAAACAACTGACTTGAGGCTCCTGGAGTGGGAAGAACTTGGGAGGAGCAGAGAAACTGCAAAATGATGTCCTGGGGTGCTTTTTTCAAAAGTATCTATTATATAATGTGAATGGCAAAACTGCAACAGCAAAAGGCTGGTTCTCATGTGTATTTTATAAGCAGCGACAACACCAACCCTTGCTGATGACTAAAACCTTCCAAGTAGAGAAACAGAGAGTTATTTCCTTTAGGGCAGGGAAAATACATCTTTTTGACACTCTGCTGGCAGAATTCTGATGTTTCCTCAAGTATTCTTCTTTTTAACCTCCACCTCTTTCCCTAACACGACACTGGTGACTGGACAGAGCCTCTGGCTCACTAAGTCAGGGTAAATTTGGGAGTTACCACAGGATTTTAGCCTTGCAGCTACCAGCTGATGTATAGGCAGTGTCAGGCTGCTTGTTTCACAGTTTTGCAATCCATGTAGGAAAGCAAAACAAGCTGTACAGCTTCCAAAGATTCAAGTCAGCAAGTTGAGCACCAGAAGCTAACTATTTTGTCAACAGCACATGATGCAACTTCTAAGAGATAAACCAACTGTTTAATGTGGGAAAGAAAATTAATTCATGGTATAACAGAGCTGAAAACAATTTTGTTTTCCTCCAGCACATGAGAAAGATTGTGTGAAATGACTTCATAGGGGGAAGCAAGAACAGCATGCACACACTTTTCACTCATCTCAACCACCTGTCTGGACAGAAGAGGAGAACTTAATAAAAAAACATTATCACAAGGACTGATATGGTTCAGAGCTCCTGGGAACAGATGGGACTGATCTCCTGCTACTCTGCAGAAATATGAAGTTATCAGTCCACATTTAGCCCTGGGACCCAGGACCCCTGTTTCACACAGACATAAAAGATGGTTCCAAGTCCCAGGCAGGATGAGTGGGCTGAACCAGAAAGATTCTCTGTAGCTCACGTGGCCAAATGCTGTTTCTGCAGGATGAGCCACTTACACCACAGCTTTGGAGTACAACTGACAGCTCCTATTTACTGTAAGCCATGAGTGGGTTCTTCAGACACTTAAAGGAGTAAGCCAAGATACATACATATATATGTATTTTTTTTAAGGCTGAAAACTGTGCTATTTATTTCTAATAACAAAGCTCTGCCTCTCTGCCTGTTGCCTGACAAACATGCAGGGAAGTGCCCACCTACACACCCAAGTGCTTTGTTACAAAGGGCTCTGTGAACTTCAATTAGGCAGCAGCTCTCTCCCAACCCCACTGGAGGAGGGAGGAGGAGGCTGTTTTGATTTAAACCAAGTTTTATTCACAGCTGGAAAGAGACAGGAAAATGCATCTTCTTTCCAAGTTCTTTCCATGTGTGGGTAAGTTAAAAAAAAATCAGCAGAATGAATGCAAGACCCACAGCAGTATCGTGGTCAAGGACAGGGCTATGAGATCAGTTAAGGAAGGGCTACAGGAACATTCTGTGATAAACAGATGTTCACTTGATACTCTCTGAACTCAAGGCAGTGTTTATGTGACACTGTTATCAGCCTGCCAACACCTTAAAATTAACTTTTGATGTCATCTGTGAGAAGAAGTGACCCTATAAAAAATTAATGTACTGGTGCATTGGGGTAGAGTTGAGCAATTCACATCCTGGACTTTAAACAAGCTTCTGCTGTCAAGAGGATCAGATGAGGTGAAGGCTCTGAAGCAGGAAAATATTTATATAGCACTATGGAATTAAGAGAATCACTCCCATTCTAGTGGGAAAATGAACTGAGGATCTGTAAGCCATCAGCTGAAACCAATGCTACACTGCTCCAAACACTCCTACATTCCCCAAACAGACACATATTCATCATCTGCCAAGCAAAATAAGCCCACATTTTTGTGCTCACATGACCCACCATTAGTGATGATCCCATCCTCATTGAGCTTCAAGCTGTGTTTAAAGCCCCAGTGCATTCACACTGGCTATCAATGGTAAAAATGAAATGTAACAATACAGAAAAAAAGAAAAAGAAAAAGCACTTATGTCCCCATCTGATCCCCGCGCTTGTTACAAGCTGCAAAGTGCTGACTCAAGAGATTGTGTCCTTAAATTCAGACCAAAAATGTCACCCTGGGTTGTGGAGATGATCTGTGACATCCCTGGATGCAGAGCATGGCTAAACACTGTCACCAGATGTCACCTCTGGCATTTCTAGCACTGTGATGGCAGCAGAACACAAGTGTCCCTTTCACTGCAGAGCACCTGCGAGAGTGAGCAGCATCCAGGATTTCAGAGATTCCAGTCACATGTGGCTTCCAACAGCACCACACATGGCAGTGGATGGAAAAACTGCAAAGCACTGCAGGAATGAGGTTTATTACTTAATTGCTGTGCTCTATTTATTAACCCACAGCCTGTGAGCTTTCCCTTTCTGTCTTTGCTTACTCACACTGAGGTGAAGAAGCTCAATGGAGACTCCTCAAGCAAAGGGCACCTCCTCCTGAGGCTACATCAGCATCAAGAGTATCTCATGGAAGGGATTTTATTAGGAGACAAGTATCACTAAACTACATTTAAAAACGTTCTAAGAGAGTTGGAGAGATTTTCTTAGATCAGTTCCTACGTGCAGCAGCAAATTTTTTGACATTTGTTAGTTTATCCAGTGCTACATTCAAGGTTTATTATAGAGTTTAATATTATTTTTTGATTAAGTTGTTTGTAATCAGTGGAATTAGGGTTCAGTGTCAGATCAAGCACTGCTAATTCACACACAAGCCATCTTAATCATGCTAAGCCAGCCTAAGCAACCAGTAGCATTTTTAATACTAATCACAGAATTCCCCACTTCAGTTAGTTGCTTACTTGTCCTCAGTGATCCTATAAATCTAGAAGGGCAAAGTGTTTTAAAACAAACCCATTATTCCTTCTAAAGCAAATGCTCAAATCCTGCTGCAGCCAGAGGTATCAGTGGATACCAGTTAGGTGGGCTTGTCACCCAATCTTGAACTTTTTTCACTTGTCAAAAACTCCAAGAACAGCTTTTTCGAAGATTTCAAGCACTGAGATCAAGCTGAAATGAGGCAGAGACCTGGCGAGTGTGTGTGAGAGGTGTGTGGCTCAGGTGTGTTTTCAAGAAGACTCTCAAGTCCAAGGAGCAGGTTAAATTGTCCACATGGTGGATGTCACCCTGAATTCCTGCTGACAGGAACTCTAGGCCAAACCCAAGATTTCCAGTACCTAAATGGGAAAGCTGTGATGGAAGTGGCTCCCCAGCTGCAGGGAGGTGAAGCACAACACACTTCCACTGCCAAAAACCACAACAAAAAGGAGGGCAGGCAGAAGTTTTCAACTCAATTTCTGCCTGGATATGGATTCCACAGTGGATTTGCCTCAAGGGCTTCCCAGTCACCTGACAACTGGGAGGCAGCTGTGGCCTGCAGGGAAAGAAGTGTTTTTTAGAGATTCACATGAAAAATCACACCCAGCAGGATGGGTGGTGAGGTGAACTGAAATAACCCAGCAGATGAGTGGGAGGTTTAATTCCATGCAAGGCAGCAGGGACAAGGACAATGCTACTTCACTGCTAATTGGTCTTATGCCACATTAAATGACAAGGAAAAAAAAAACACAAAACTAAATTTCAAGCACTTAGCAGAAGGACTGCTCACATCAGGTGAGCATCTCAAATCACAGCAGCACCCCAAATTTTTGTGTGTGAGACTGCTGATGTAGAGGCTGGAAGCTCAGGAAGAGCTCCTGGGATGTTCAGTTTTTGGGTAGGACTCACACATTTAAATTCTGGACACTGTCCAGCTGCAAGAGAACCTAAAATAACATGCCCATCACTTTGACTCCACAGGGTCAGTGACTGCAGGTCACTGGTTAAAAATATCACAAAGCTTCTCTTTGCTCAGGAAAAATTGCAACTTTAACACTTGAAATTCCAAGCATTTTTTAAAAATGGGTGAATGTTTAGATCTTCCCAGTGTCACAGCAGGTTTTCTGCCTAGGAGACTACAACACCTATGGTTTTGGAAAAAAAAAATTCAAGTGAAGACTCTGTCCACTGTGCAGAACTTAAATTTGGGAAGAATTAGAAGCAGCTTCTTTTGGTCACTGCTTGGCACATTTTAGAAATTCACACAAAACACAGGAATGGACTTCAGGGACTGTCTTCCCAAAAACCCCAGACTATTGTAGCAGTTTTTCAAGTCCTAAACCCAGTGACAGAAGGGAAGCACTACTAACAAAATGTACCCAACAGGTTTGGCAGTCCCAAGGATCAGGAGCACTGGCAAAAACAAAAGCCCTGGCACACATGGACATACCTGGTCTGCTTTGGTTGCCTGAGGCCCACAGATGGCACTCAGCTGACAGCAGTGCACCTCTTCTCCACTTTTATACTCCCAAAGTCTCAGAGTGGAGTCCTGGACAGATGGAAGTGGACACAAGTCTGTTACTACCAGCACTCAGGCAAAGAGAGGCCACTCCTGGCCTTCAGCTAAACCCTGCTTCCCTGAAGAGCTCCCCACCGAAGCTGCTAAACAGCCACTTAGTTAAGACCTCAAATTGCAGATAAAGCATTTTAATTAACATAATTTCCCCCTGCATTCTAAATTATTCAATCATGCTAATTTTAATTCTCCTTTTGAAGTGGAAATTGGGTAGCTGGAGGAGGGCATTTCAAGCCTGTCTCCAACAGCACAGTCACACATGTGCTCAGCATTTTAATGGCAATTCTTTCAGGCTGCCCTTCTCTGCCCCATGCTCTTGTTATCAACCAAATTCTCATTTGATTTAGCAACCTCCTGAAGAGAGGCTAAACACCTCTCTGGAAAAACAAAGCCAAGAGCATTTGGCAAGAGTGAAATACAACCATGTGCAGCACTACCACAAGAACTGCTTCAATAATTAGAGGGACAAGAACAAGGGAAACAGTAACAGCAGCTGAAACCAAATGCCAGAACTCTGTGATCTTCACATCTTCAGAGGAAACATCACTTGTTTCCTGTGCAGTTTTGGCAGTCTGGGGAACAAAGAATATTGTTTCCCTTCTTTTAGGGCAAATCCATCTCTGTGCAGGTGTGGCATGGCAGCAGGATGCCATCAGTTCAGGAAAAGGGCTGGGGAGGGGATGGGAGGGAGGGAACATTTATTTCTACAGTTCTCATCCAAGCAGACAAAGTCTGTGCTCCAGAGCAAGAGTTAATGGTAATTTCACCATCCCAAAGATGCCTTTTACCATAAGCACAGCAGAAGGTTCTTAGTTGATGCAGCAACAGAATGGTGAACACTGAACAGAACCAAGAAAAAGGGGGCAGGAGGAGGAGGGAGGCCATGCTGTAAACCATGAGAGATTATTCCAAGGTATGCCAAGGAATTTGGTCAAAACACAAGTATAAATAATAATAAAAACCCCAAAACATTCAAAAACCAACATTTTTTAAAGAAATTGCGATACATACCCCAGAAGCTGACAACAGCAGGTCAGGACAGTTGGGTATTACAAATATTTTGCTTACAAACCTAAAGGAAAAGCAGTCAAAAGTTGAACTCTCTTCCTTGACACCCTAGTCTTTAAACACACAGAGTAAGAGGAAACAGCAGTTTTAAAGAGAACCCTACAATAAACAAACAGATTTTCCACATCCAGATATTTAGGAGGAAGAAGAAAATGTCATCAGTTAAATATGCACTACACAAACTACTGACCTTCTACTTAATAAAGAGCTACATTTCCCCATTTGCACTCAGGGAATTCTACTGACTTCCTCCCAGCTGAGAACATTGTCATTTAGATCAAAAAACGCCAGTGGAGACAGATTTACTCAGGTAGCACATTTCCCTTTCTCAGTTTGTGATGCACATTAAAAACATGAATCAACAGCTCTTCTAAAGCACAACAGTGAGGGCTCAGACTCCAGAGTGACACATCTCTCCAGCCACACTTGGGAGATCATTTAAAAGCAATCTTTACAGAATTTTAATGTGGCAGTTTACCAGTGCCTACATTCAGCCAGTTCTGTTTTCCAGAAGTTGGTGATCCTGCTTTGTCTTTGGTGAGCAACGAGGACCTGAACTTCTGGGGATCATTATTATCTCAGAGCTCACCAACCTCAAATACAGTGACCTGAGCAGGACATGACCTGAATGGGACAGTCTTGCCTTTGAAAACAGGCTTAGCTTTAAAGCCATGGAGTGAAAAAATAAAAGGAAGAGATTTGGTCACTGTAATACAAAGTTCCAGGACAAAGCAGGCACAACAGATCCAGCAAGAATCACCATGAGCCCCATTGAGAGAAGAAAATCCAGGATTGTGAAATGAGACAATTATTGCTTTATGTAAGCCTTTAAAAATTAATTAATTAATTTCTAATTTAAATATTGAACTTTTGAATATATTTCAATTAATTTACGCTGCTTTTCACTCTGCCACCACTAATGAACACCTTGGACACTTCCAGGGATGGGGCATCCACAATTTCTCTGGACAAGCTGTGCCAGTGCCTCACCATTCTTACAGTAAAGAATTTTTTCCTAATATCTAATGTAACACTACTCTCTGTCAGTTCAAAGCCATTCCCCCTTGTTCTGCCACTCCAAGCCCTTACAGACTCTCTCCATCTTCCTTGTAGGCTCCCTTCCTTCACAGAGCAGTATTTCACAGAGCAGGCTCCAGCACACTGCAGTCTGGTGTCCAGGCAGGCATGCTCCATCCATCCTGGTGACACAGCCAGGTTTTTTTTTTGTATTGCCACAGAACCTACAAGTCTGAGCTCTGCACTGAGATGACGTTAATTTAATTACCATGTGTTCAAATTTCAAAAGACAGCTCCTAAGACTTCCCTTCCTAAGACTAAGATAGGCTCCATCCTGAGCTAACAATTTCTGGAGCCTCTTGTGAGCAGCAAGTGGAGGGAGATGATTCTGCTCCTCTGCTCTGGTGAGGCCAGAGGAGGTTGTGTCCAGCTCTGGAGTCCTGGGTACAAGAAGGACATGGAGTGAGGAAAGGCTGACAGAACTGGGGATTGTTCAGCCTGGAGAAGGCTCTGGGCAGACCTTACTGCAGCCTTCCAGTTCCTAAAGGGGTCTTATAAAAGAGATGGTGTCAGAAAACCCCTTTTTCTGACACAGAGATGGGGCTCCTGAGAGGTGTTTTAAAGACTTTTATTCCATGTTCAGTCTCATGAGAAGGGTGAGATGGTACAGATGTTACAATTCACACCATCACAAGCCAAACTATTTCTTAATTACAATGCATTTTAAATGTTTTCTGGCCTATCAGCTTTTGCCACACAATGGTGCTAATGCTTCTAAGCCAATCATCTATTAAAATACCCATGTGGGTTTGGCACAGTACATCTTTCATAGTTCCATCTCTCCAAAATATCTAGTCTATTTGCAAGGTCATCATTTGAAACTTGTTTTTAGTTCAGTTTCTCTCTCAACAATGTCTGTCCTATTCCATGGCCTTTCTAAGCCAGCACACTTTATCTCAAGGTTTGCATACAGATGCACAAGACTGTGGTGAGCCTTCTGTCAGGCTTTGAGAATTCTCTACAAATCCATTTCTCACAAGATGGGGACAGACTTTTTTAGAAGGACCTGTTGCAATAGGAGGAGTGATAACAGCTTTAAACTCACTGTAGGCTCAGACTAGACGTAAGGAAGGAAGATTTTTTTTAGAATGAGGTTGGTGAAACAGAGGTTGTCCAGAGATGTGCCAGAGCCAAATCCCTGGAAATATTAAACCTGATCTTGTTGAAGATCTCCCTGCTCATGGCAGGGATGTTGGACTGGATGACTTTTAAAGGTTTTTTTTTCCACCCAGGCCATTCCATGATTCTGTCACAGACCAAGCAGCTGTTTAATGTGATTTGAGGAGAAGATTTCAGTGGATGAATGAAGGTGGCTGTGCAGGAGTGGCTGCACACCATGGCACACAGGGCACTCACTCTCTGTGTCCCATGCAGTAGGACACGATGCTGTAGGGAGCCTTTGTCAGGCTGACTCTGATCTTCTCATCTCTGTCTGCAGTCAGGATGTACTGGTCATCAGGACTCAGGGCCTGTGGGGAAAGGGAGACCTTTAGTGCCCAGCAGTTCAAGGCCTGAAATTCTTCTTAACTAAGAAAAAAGAAGTATCTCCTCACCCTAAAAGGCAGGTACAAACACTAAGCCACTCTTTTCCACCACCAAGGGAAGCCTAAATCTTTGTGACAGTAACTTTCTCACTCAGGAAGACAAGCAATACTAACTTCAAAGTCCAGTGAAAGCCACTGAGCCCCAACAATACAGCTGGAAGATCTCTTGCATCTTAAAAAGAAACTTATCACATTGAAGAGCTCAGCTGACATGGCAGAGTGGGTGAACTCCCATGGACACCAAGACTTCTGTGACTGTAACATGAAGGCTTTTCCAACACTCATAAGCCTGTTTTCTTACCAAACTCTGCCAACACAAACTCAGTAGGAAGAAACCTGGACCACATTTCATTTACAGAATTAAAAATAAAAGAAAGCAAATCACAAATCTGGGGCAATTGCAACAATGAGAGACCCAAGCACAAGCAGGAATGCAGGTTTGTAAATACACAGAGGCAGACACTTACCACATCCAACAGCAGAGAGACATGACCCAGCTCAAGTTTTCCATCTGCTTGAGGTTCTGTTATTGAGTAAGAATAGACATCACCAGACTTATCTGCAACAAAAATCTTATCCTCTGCAGCTGTGATAACCAGGGATGTGCATCTCCTGCTCACAAACCTGAAAGACAAATGGCACAGCTTGAACAGCTCTGCATGGCAGCTTCAGCAAGTCTGGAAGTTAAAACAGACCAAGAGGCTGGGCAGAAAGTTCTCAGATGCAACATTACTGAAATGGCAACGATGAGAGTAACATTCTGGGGCTGAAATAGCACTTTTGTGTCTAGTAAATGAGTGAATTATGTAATAGCAAACACCTGGGGTGGGGAGAGGAACAGGAGACCATTAAAGGCTGCATGACTGCATTTTGCTCTGGTATTTTCTCAACTGAGCACCTCCCCCAGGCAGCATGCCAGGACTCTAATGAAGGCTGGGAGACTTCCTTGCATTCTGCATCATAAAAACATGAGTAAAACACGTAGAAAAGACAAGGCAGGATTTGTCCTATTAGGAGTCCTTTGCAGCAACAGCTTTAAAAACTGTGTAGGAACTACTCCTCCAGTTGCCACTCTGTACTGTAAAGGCTTCATGGAGAGCCTTGGGACTTTCTTCTCCTCATATCCCAAGTCACAGAGCCACAGGCTCCACGTTCCCTGTCCAGACAAAGCTTTGAACCTGAACTGAGTTTCATCATCTCCCATCATCTCATAGTTCCAGTTGCCAGTGTAGCAGGTAACAGTTTTCTTACAACTACTCAGACAAACATAAGGACCACAGATGCCAGAAGACACATCCTGTGTGTTAGCACAGGACTGTGGGCACCAAGGATCATAGGAGATGGGTATTTATGTTCACCTGCTCTGAAATTCAGTGGCCATGTGGAGGCAAGAGGACAATATACTATGCTTCAAGTAGGAAGAGAGAAATTCCCAGACTTTTTAGTGGCTGTTTAAAGCAACACCACAAGCAACAGGCAACACAGTTCCAAAAAAAGGTTACTTTGCCAACCAGAAGTTCATTGTACCACTTGTGATCTTGAGCACAAAGATTCAAAATTTCTCTTTGTCTGACACAAACTGACTACAAAGGACATGACTGTGTGAGACCTTTATACAGCTTTTTGTGCCACAAAACACAAAAAGTCACACAGCTCAAAGTTTGCCATTGTTATCCATGCAGAAAGCCTTTTGCCTGTATTACCAGTTTCCCAATATGAGGTAATGATATTCCCAAAAAATCCAGCTGTGGCCCTAGTTAAACTTTCAGCAGAAACTAAAACACCCAACAATTATCCAGTGGCATGTCACAGGTAAGACACACAAGGCAGGGCAGCAGGGAAGGCAGGACACAGAATGAACAGAATTGGGCATTTCTGGTTTTGTCACAGAACATCCTGAGCTGGATGGGATCCACAAGGATCATTGGGTCCAACTCCTGGCCCTGCAAAGGGCACCCCAACAATCCCACCCTGTGCCTGAGAGCACTGTCCAAACCCTCTTGAGCTGTGTAAGCCTTGCTGCTGTGACCATTCCCTGGGGAGCTGTTCCTGTGCCCAACCACTCTGGGGGAAAAACCTTTTCCTAACACCCAACCTAAATAATACCTACTCCTGGCACAGCTTCATGCCATCACCACTTCCTCACCACAACACTGCTCAAAACCCCACTGCTCCATCCTGTATCCTACACACAGAGCCAAGATACAGAGACTTGATTTTTTTATTTTTGCAACCAGGGTCTCACATTTGTCAGAGACCAACACTCAGGTACTTTCTCAGGAAGCCCTTCATGGTCCTGGTTTTTCTACAGAGAATTGTCACCAGAAGCAGCAAAAAACTTGGAACTGGAGGACCTCTGGTGGACAGCTACAGGCTGTTCCCTCAAGAGGAATGTACTGAAGAAAAGCAGCTGCAGCACCTCTAAAGATGTGCTTTTTGAAAAGATCACGACTTTTTAGAAAGTTCACAAGCTCCCCAAAACTCCTCAAGATCAGAAGGAACAGAGAATGCACTCACTGAACTGCTTGGCATCACTCTTACAGGCCCAACCCCAATGTACCAAGAGTGGGTAAAGGTTTAGTTCTTAAAAACACTGGGTTTGGAATAAGGAAAGAGATTATCCTTCCTTGGACAGTGATATTAAACATCTGCACTCCCATTCTTGGGGAGGGGAAGACCACACATCAATTCTCCCAAATAATAAACAAATAATCAAATACTCCCAAAACCATTAAATTTGTTTGAGTGAGGGAATTTAAAAAAATAAAAAAGGAAGCTAAGTAATAACAAATATCAGCATTCCAAATCCTCCCATTTTAGAAGCCTAAATCCACCAGCCACAACTCCAGAGCAGCATGCACCATCCTGCTTTCCTTACCTGACACTGACACATTCCCAGGAAGGCTTTGTACGGAACAGAATGAGGCGTTTGTTGTCATCTGTCAGGGCAAAATAATCTCCTGATGGGGAGAAGGCAAAAGCCAGGATGTCATCACTTCCTTTATCTGTCCCTTTTCCATCCTGCCTAATAGAGAGACACCAACAGTTCACAACCTGAGAGCTGCTGCATTCCCTGAGGAGGTTGTTCCCAAACCACCAGGAGCATGAGGAACAAAGTGAAACTTTAAATGCTTTAAAAGGTTGAGCCAACATGGAAATTAATGAAAAGAAACAAGCCAAGGCAAAGGAAACTGACACAAGGTCTAAACCTGTATCAAAACCTTTTTAGAAAACAAGTTTGTGCTGGCACATCTTGATATAAATTATGAGGAAAATAGTAATTTTCCTGTTTGGCTACAAGTAAAACAAGGGCCAGTGGTTGAATCTAAGCTAAGAAAAATACTTTTTGTGCATTGTGTGTGTGTGTGTGTATTTTGAACTCTCGTGACTTAAAGAACAGATCTTGAGGAGGACTTATGTAAGTGCTTTGTGGGTTTTTTTGGTCTTAGCTGTCTAACAAAAAATGCAGGACTTTTCCACAAATGTCTTGACTGACAAGAGAGATAATTGTTGATTTTGATTTTGTCTCTGCTGTTTCTCACAAAAAAAAAGAGAGAAAAAGATGCTCAGTGGAATGAAACTCTGGGTAAAATGGAAACAAAACCCAGATCCATATATATCCATCAGGGTTAGCAAAACCAACCCTTCACCTGCTCAAGGAGTTATCCTGTGGCTTTTTTGTTATTGCCTTCACTGCCACACAAGCTCAGAGATGCACCCTCCAGGAAATGAGCAGATTTTCCTCACCCTTTCTCTCCTAGGGGCTGCTTCTCTGCACTGCTGCAATCGTACACGAAGAGACTCTCATCACTGCAAGGGAAAAACAAACCAGAAATTACTGAACAACTGACCAGAACAACCAGGAGCTTAACTATGAAGGGTGGCAACTCTTCTGTGAGATGATCTTATTTCAAAGTTGTTTGCACAACTGCCCCCCATCCTGAGGAACCACCTCTGCCCGAGTGGGCTCCCCAAGGGTTATGGAGGCAGCAGGAATTTATAACTTTGGACTGTATGCACATGTCAAAAAGGAAATCCTCCTCTGCTGGTGAAGTAACCCTGTATTTTGCATAAACTTTACTTCTGCCAGACTCAGCAGATGTGTCAGCAGCCTTTACCCAGTCACAGAATCACAGGATGGGTCAGGCTGGAGGGGATCTCCTGCTCAGGCAGGGTCACCCCAGAGCACATGGGGCACAGGACTGTGTCCAGAGAGTTCTGGAATATCTCCAGTGAGGGACACTCCACACCCTCTCTGGACAATCTGATCCAGTGCTCAGTCACTGCACAATAAACAAAGTTCTTCCTCGTGCTCAGGTGGAACCTCCTGAGCATCAGTTTGTGCCCCATTGCTGGGCACCACCGAGCAGAGCCTGGCCCATCCTCTGACACCTCCCTGCAGACACCACACACAATCTCAGGATCATCTGGGCAGGCAAAGATCTCTGGAGATCCCCCAGTCCAAGCCCCTGCCCAGGCAGGGTGACACAGGAACACATCCAGGTGGGTCTGGAATGTCTGCAGAGAGGAACACTCCACACCCTCCCTGGGCAGCTGTTCCAGAGCTCTGCCACCCTCAACATAAAGAAATTCTTCCTTGTGCTGAGGTGGAACTTGTTGTGTCTTATTTTACGGCCACTGCTCCTCATCCTGTCACTGAGCAATGGGAGTTGAAAAGTGTCTGGCACCATCCTCCTGGCACCCACCTTGGAGCTGGCTATATGCACCTTCCTTACAGACACAAAAAAGACCATCATTACACATACACATATATGCATATATATAAAAAATAATATTGTATAAGTTCTACACATTTATAGTTTCACAGATAATGTTATACATATAGATGTAATACATATGCTATATATACACTAAATAGATACACATATATATTTTATATATATACGTTCCTGTAAGTTATGTACACATATACACGCATGTTATATATATATATATAAAAAGAGTATATACGTGTGTGTGTACTTTATATATATATAAAAGGTATATATAAAGT
>VXBN01002714.1:137356-162833 GCA_013397395.1 Sinosuthora webbiana | reverse complement strand
CGCCGGGCGGGCCCCGGGGCTGCGCCCGCCGCCATCGCCGCCCGCCATGCGCCCGCGCCGCCACGCGCGGGACGGCGTCACCGCGCCCCGCCTGACGTCACCGCGCATCCGTGACGTCACGCAGCCCCGCCCACCGAGAGGACGTTGGGGCGCCCGGGGCAAGATGGCGGCGGCCGCGGCGCTGAGGGGCGGCGGGCGGGCGGTGACCCGCGAGGTAAAGGCGATTTCCTGCCCCTCAGAGCCCACCCTCAGCTGTCGGGATTTCCTCCCGCGCTGTTAACTCTTTGTTATGTCGTGCAGGTGTTGCAGCTGGAGGCGCGGGGGCTTTGCACGAAGCCGGTGGGCAGCGGGACGGCGCCGCCAAAGAGTAAGAGGGTGGTTTGGCTGTGAGGGGTTATCGGGGTGTCAGTAAAAGGAATTGGGTGAGGAGAGGTGGGGAAGGGTCAGGCCTCGGGAGAGGCGCTGCATAAGCCGGGCAAAACAAGGACTTGAAAGGTCACCGCTGTGTAAACGAGGGTTTCTGATAAAATGTACCGTGTGGTAATAAAAGTAAAAGTAAAGGTCTGGCTGTGTGGAATATATTTATGTATATAAAAAGATATATACATATACACGTATATAGGTTTATATTTATGAGCTTGTCGCCTCTTTTCTGTTTCCCTTCACTTTAATATTCAAGGCCAGGGGCAGTGCTAGACTGCCCCAATGTCTAGGACGGTGAATGGTTTCAAATTGAAAGAAAATAGGATTAGAGTAGATTAGATCAGAAAAAAAACTGTTTATTGTGAGGATGGTGAGGCCCTGGCACAGGCTGCCCAGAGAAGCTGTAGATGCCCCATCCCTGGAAGTGTTTTCAACGAGGTTCAAAATCTGGTTTTTAACTTCAGATGTTCGCCCTTGTCCTTTGAAATGTTTGTGTTATCAGGGTTAAAAAATAGAAGGGCTTAGAGAAGGACTTCCAAGATCCAAATATGCCCAACAGCAGCTCCAGGCAGTGATGTGAGAAGCTGCCATGGCCCTGCTCTGATAAATTTGGTTATAATCCTTCTTTCCCTATAGATTTGCAAACCCAAACCTTGGTTTGGATGCTGTCCTGCGTCCTGCATTGAGGAGTATTTGAGCCCTTTCATCCCTGAGCAAAGCCAAAACAGGAACACCAATTTCAGAGACTGATGCCTCGTTTGTATAAACGGAGGCTCGGTGGTTCAGGGAGGTTTCCTGTCCCAAATTGGAGATCCAGGTGCTGAAACAGGAAAGCTCCATGGAACCACACGTAGGAGTGATCAGACTTGTTGACTGCTGTTGAAAACATCACTGAAGGAGTAGTTGAAGGCAGACTTCTGCCACCTTCTTAAATGCCAAAGCAAATAAAAGCCTAGCTGTTCCATCAAGAAAGCCTTCACTGCATAGATTGATTGGACAGCAAATTGCTCTTTATTATGATTTTTTTTTTTTGCACTAAGTGTGTTTGAGATGTGCTTTAACATTGGTTTCTGGATTCACTGTCCTGCAGCTCTGATTTGTGTCAGGAGCCCTCTCAGGGCAGCTGTTCCCCTTCCAAACCCTCCAGGTTAATTAAGATGTGTAGGATGCAGCTGCCTTTGCCAGATCCTGCCTGGAAACAGGATGTGCAGATTTTCCTTGCTTTGATAAGATGGTGGTGTTTACATACAGAGTCAGCAATGGGAAATAAACCTGTAACTTCTGCCTGTCACCTCTCTGAGTGTGAACAGGCTTTAAATGAATACGTGCTGGGAATGGTGCTGCTGTTCCAGGCATCAGGAAGAACAAATCTGGGAATGGTATTTCTGGGATTGATCTGGATGTGTTGTTCTTTTGGCAAAGTGATACAGGTGCAGGTTAGCTGGTGCAAAGTTTGAAGTACCCTAATTAAAGTGTATCAGCTGTGTTGGATGTTTCAGCTTTTAATCATAAAGTCTTATCTTTCTCACTTATCCAAACTGAACTGTTTAAAGCATTATTCCAGCAACTAATTGAATTCAAGTTGAATTTTCCTTCCCTTCTTAGTCCCTTAGGGTGTTTTAACATTAATACTTCTTCAGGTTTTGCTCAGCTTTCCCTTGTCTGTCCTCCCTTTGGCCATTCTTGTGTTAGTTTAACCTCTTCTCTGCGTCTCTGAAGAACTCTTTTCCATCCTGAGTGACTCTTCCTCCCCTGTTAGTTCCTCCAGGCTGCAGCTTGGCTGGGTCATTCTGTGCAGGGAGTCAGACCTCTTCCAAAGGTGGCTGCCCATCCTCCTGCCTCCCCCTGCCCTTCCTTCCCATCCTGCACCTTCCATCTGGCAGAGAGAAGTATGTGCCTGAAATTACTCAAAAACACTACCTGTAAACTTGGTACCTTTTCTTCATTGCATTGTGTTGTGATAAAAACTTTGTGTTTCTTTCTTAAGTGCTTTGCTTTTGTTCTCTTGTCTCTTCTGTGATGTTTTCATTTAGACATTGCTAAAGCCTTGCTTCTGTTCAGAACTAATGGTAATAACTCCTTGAATCATGCAAGGTATTACTGTAAAATACCAGTGAGGGCAAAGCTGGTTTGTGGGCATTTAAAGTAGATCTGGATTTCCAAACTCTGCAGAAAAATCTGCATAAGGGGCTGGAAATCTGTTGGATTTTGCTGCTGGCTGGAGGTGGTGCAACTCATAGTGGAGCTGGCTTTGCTATATGGCAAATTTCAGCCATGGTGAATCTTCCTGATGTGCTCCCAGTGCTCCTTGGCATCCTGTTTTCTGTGACCACAACAGTATTTGCTGTTGCTCAGCCTCCTGAGGATGATGATAAGCATCCAAGGGGTGTTATGTATTCCCTGAAAGGACCTGAAAATTGCTGCCTTCTCTTCTAACTGTTGGTTCCTTGTCTGGAGGGTTTAGCTTAATGCAGGTATCCAGGAGGGAGAAGAAACAGAGACAAACATGAAGCATCAGGAGATCTTCTAAGACTTCTTTAACAAAGAGGTCTCAAAGCAGAAATAGGAAGTGAGGGCTGGAGGAGATGAGGTCTTGGGGAAATAGTGCTGAACTGTGGGGGCACAGCTCAGGTGGGCAATGAACAAGTAATACTTTCATGGATGGCCTCAGGTATCTCTTACTCCTCTGCTTTGCCTTTTGGGAATCATCCTTCCCTTCTGCTTCCAGGATAACTCTTGCCAGCAGCTGTGGCTGTGTCTCTTCACTGTGTCTCTGCTTGGCTGGCTTGTTCACAGACCAATGTTTGAAGAGCTTAGCTAACAGGCCATCCTAATGCTCACCTGAGATAGGGAAGTGTCTGCAAACCTTTTCCAGTGATGCAGAGCTGAAGCACAGGGAAAACCAGCTCTTGGAGGAGTCTGGCAGAGCGAGGAACACAAGGGTTTATCCCTTCAGTGTTGGCATGGCAGCAGCAAAAACTGTTACGTGCTACTAGAACTCCAGCTTCCTTAAATTAAAAACCTCTAAAAACTTTCTGCTTAGCACTGCCTGTATTTAGCATTATAACTCCTTTCAGTTTATTTTTGTAGCAGCTTATCTCTGAAAGTTTAAAACTGTGTTAGTAAGATCAGTAACAGCAGTGTCAGATGCAATGACGATAATCCTCTTTATGCCGTTTCCCAGATGTAGTGGCACGACAGGGAAGCACCAAGCTGCTTGCCATGAAGGCACCAGTTGAATGTCGTAAAATGTTGTCCTCTAGCTCTCTCCTGCTGTCTGCAGACAAAGGTGAGAGCACACCTAGTACCAGCCTCAAGGAAGCTGCAGAACCT
The DNA here is from genome assembly GCA_013397395.1 of Sinosuthora webbiana. Classification (NCBI taxonomy): domain Eukaryota; kingdom Metazoa; phylum Chordata; class Aves; order Passeriformes; family Sylviidae; genus Sinosuthora; species Sinosuthora webbiana. The sequence goes on along the minus strand of VXBN01002714.1, from coordinate 159,077 downwards.
GCCGAAGACACGAGGACGCCCGTGGCAAGAAAAACTGTGGTCGCGTTTCCTCAGCGAGGAGTTGTTTCCTCCCGCCGGGAGGAAAACCTCAGCACAGCTGCAGCAGGAAGAGGCCTGAGGAAAGAGTTAGCTGAGAGACAGGCTTGGTCTTCATCCAGCTCAGAGTCGGATTCTAGCTCAGATTCTGAGGACGAAAATGTTTCACAAGTTGCCCCTAAAACTAAAGTTGAGTTTCCCAGACGAGATCCCATCTTTTATGAGAGCGTAGCAGCAAAGGCGTCGATGGTGGCAAAAGAGAAATTGTCCCAGAAATCCCTCAAGGAGTATGGAATCAAGAAGCTGCCGCGCAAACCAGAAATTAACGTGTCTCCTGTAAAGCAGGCCAAATCTTCTAAAACATCAGTCAGCCAGGAAACACCAAGATCCAAAGCAAGAGACCCCAAAGTAAAACCCACCCCAGAAGAGCAGAAGTTGGAACCACGTGTGGTGAGAAATCTGGACCTGACTGACATCACTCATAAATCTGGTGGTGTGGAGGAAAAGTCCATTGGAGCCCAGGGAGCAGCTGTTCAGCTGAAAGCCTCAGCAGTGACTCAGGAAGGCAAAAAGCAAAATGTGGTATCCAGAGGAGTGAAGGAAGAAGTGAAGAAGGCACAGGAGTTGAAAGCAAGAGAAGTAACTGCTCCTAAAGTGGAAGAGACTTCTGGAAGCACAGTGTTGGTGATGGGCACCACAGCAAAGGAGGAGACCACGCAGGCAGCAGGAGCCCAGGCTGGAGAAGGCAGCACAACAGAGGGTACAGCTTTAACTTGTTTGAACTGTATTGATTCGTCTGGGCTAGGGTTTGACTTTTTTTAAAGGGTTTCCACATCTTCTCTGATCTTTGTACTGCAACTGGCAGAGTGGCCGTGACTTTCTGGAAGATAAATTGTTCATTGCTAATTGTTATAAGCTGTCAGTAATACTCAGTCTCCAGCTATGCTGTGAAAGGAAGTGGTTTCATTTCTCTGTATTTATAGTTTCATAAAACAGTCACTTATAAAATGGAAACAAGATTGTTTCCACTGTGAGCAAAATCATGGGGTTTATATGACAACACTTGTTTTCATTCTTCTCTTTTCTTGGAAGGATTTGGTAGGTGCCATTCTCATGAGTCAAATTTGATGCCATCTCATTGTTGCTTAAACCCTGCCATCTTTCTGGGTTTGTTTTGGGTTTTTTTGGGTTTTTGTTTTGATGGTGTTATTTTCAATCTGTCAGTGTTTCAGATTTCAGAAGGCTTTGAGAAATCACAGTGCAATGCCAGAAACAGGAGTTGTTGATTCTGAGACTGGAAGGTTGCAGGCACCTCGTGTGGAAGTAGTGAGTCAGTTTTGTAGAGAGCTGGGGAGGAGACAGTGGTGTGTTTTCAGGAAAGACCATCATGCATCATGTAATCATCTCCTCAGCTGTGCTGCCCTATCTGACCTACCCTTCTTATTTACTGCCATGCTGTTAATTAATGGTCCTGCTGATCTCATTTTGTGTATCTCAGTAGCAGATGTCTCTCCTGATCTGTCGAGATTCTGCCTTTCATCTTAGGCAGTATAAATCTGCCATTCTTGAGACCCCTCTTCTCATTGCTACATTGAATTAAAGAATTTGCCTGCTTGGAAGTAAAAGCAGCAATAATTGTAAGGTTGCTTGGGTCTCACCCTGCAGGAAAGGCCCTGGGGGCCAAGGAAACAGCCAATTGAAATGAGCCACCAAGGGAGGAGCAGGCTGAGGGAGCTGCAGCCCCTCCCTGCTGATGTTCACTGGGGGTGCAGCGTTCAGTTTGGGGCTCCCCAGTGCAAGGGAGGAGTGGGGCTGCTGGACAGGGACCAGCAAAGCACCACTGAGATGGTGGAGGGACTGGAGTGTCTCTCCAGAGAGAGCTGGGACTGTCCAGCCCAGGAAGGAGAAGTGTGTGGAAACAACAGGAGAGTGCAAAGATGACAGGTCAGGCACAGTGGTGCACAGGGATGGGACAAGAAGCAGTGGGTACAAACTGACACGCAGGGTTTTGCCTGAACATCAGTAAACACTTTTTCCTGTGAGTGATGGAGCACTGCCCAGGCTGCAGAGAGGTGGTGGTGTCCCCATCCTTGGGGACACTGTCTGGACAGGGCTCTGGTCCTCCTGCTGCAGCTGACCTGCCTGAGCATTTGGGGTTGGACCAGCTGACCTACAGAGGTGCCTTCCAACCTCAGCCATTCTGTGACTCTGAAGTGCCTGACCAGGTTAAGAAACAAAATAACTGCACTTGTATGTCAGCTTCCAGGAGATGGGGCTGATAAAAGGCCTGTCTTCTGTGTGAGGGGTTAGTGGGCTCATAATTCCATCTGTTTCCTTACCTTCTGCCCTGATGGCAACTCAGATGACTGGCAGTGACACTCTGTGCTGTGGTCCAGTTGACAAGGTGGTGATCAGCCAAAGGTTGGACTCCCATCTTGGAGATCTTATTTCCAACCTAAATAATTCTGCAATTTAAAAACCAAAATGCAGCTCTGTTAGCAAGTGAGATTTTGATTTTCTTGTTCCTTCTTGCAGCATAAGCTTTCTTTTAAATATAAAAAAGAATTTGGGAAGAACTCTTTGTTTATATCTACAGATAAAACCACCATTGATCCATTTTCTCACCATTCATCCACAGTGGAGTTCCAGATGCTCAGACATTATTTTTTTTCTGGTGTCTCCAGATGTATCTTGTTCTCTCTTCCTTCTTTGAGAACAGCCACTGCCTTTCCTTGTTTAACATTCACAGCTGACTGCACCGACTGTAATTCCTACTTCTGCCCTGCCCCTGTGCCCTTCTGTCTGCAAAACTCTGCAGCAGCCACACAAAAGATGTCAAAAGAATTTTTCCCAATGCCAGCCTGGATGTTCAGGTGATGTCATCCCTTTGCAGAGCAGTCAGCAAAAAGTGCTGCCTTGAACTGCTGAGTGAGGAGCAAAGTTGTAGTTGGTAACTCAGAAATAGTGATTCATTTCAGAAGAACATCCTGTGAAGTGCTGGCTCCTTAAGAGACAAAGCAGAGATGAAGGATGAGCTGTGGGGAGGGTGAACTTGGGAATAAATTTTTCCTTGGAGAAGCCAAGTGCAGTGTATTTGGGCAGGGAAAATGGGGCTCCATCTGCTTTCCTTCCTGCACATCTGTCTCCGAATTTGGAACAACTGGCTCTTGCAGGTTTGCCTGTTCTCTTGCCTCCCCTTGCCTGTTCTTGGGGCTCTTTGCAGCAAAGAGAATCATCTGGCTTTTCTCTCTGGAGTGTCATCTCCTATGAGCTGTGTCAGGAGGAACTGAGCAGTGGGCACAGGGATATTTCCTCTCATGTTTTGCTGAAACCATGACCTAATACTTTGAGTTTTATAAGCAATCTTTGCTAAATGCTGTGGGTATTTCTCTTAATCTGATAGCTGCACACCGCAGTAATTATGTCATAAGGGAAATCCTGGTGTTCATATTCTTGTGGTTTTACTGTAGATGGACCTGTTAAAATAAGGGCTTAACACAATCTAACCTGAACCACCACGTACAAATTTATGTGACAAAGCTTTTCACTACACTCTGTGTCTTCTTCTATTGTTAAAACTCTGGGTACACAACAATAAATTAATATTGGGAGTAAAGTTTTATTTCTTGCAATTTGCTTGGTTGTAAAATCAGCCTGTAAGAGGAACCTTTTATGTAAATGATACTGCCTAGATTTGCATAATATTCTGTAAGCATAAGGATTGATGTTGGCTTTAACAGGAAGTAAGGAGTTCTAAGTAACTTTATTGGGTTATTCTTTTTTGAAGGAGAGCTAATACAATTGATTAGAAGATTATATTTACAAGAAAAGGAATTTACATCAAAGGCTCCTGATAGATTACTGTTTGGTATAACCACATTTGAAATTAAATGGTGGAGATCTTGCTAATTCCATCACTTGTCCCCATGGCAAAAATTCAATTTGTAAAGTAGTTCTAAGAGCTGCATCTCGTGGTCTTGACAGGATGATACATCATTTGTACTGCTCCTTTGCCCCTCCTGGTTTGCCAAGAATGTCACCTACTGTTCTGGCTGGAATGAAAACCCAGGCAACTATGAGAAAGCCAGGAAATGCAGACATATGTCCTCCAGGGAGAAATGGAATGTTCTGCCCTGTCCACCCCCGGCATTAGGTGGTGGTTTGGGTTTAAAACCTGTGCTGATCCCTGTTCCCCACTGCACAGTGGGGACAGGCAAGGCACCAGCTGGACTTAGTGAACTTCTCCTTTTGTTAAAGTTGCTTTTTTCTTCTTTCCAATGTTGACTGGATGAGGGATCTGACAGTTTTTGAAGGCTGACTCAGTGCTTAGAAACATTGTCCTCTGGTGTGGCATCCTGATAGTCACCAGTTCCTGTTTGTTTCCACAGAGCCCCCAGGCAAGCCTGCTCCAGAGGAGTTTGATAATTCCACCTACAAGAACCTGCAGCACCACGAGTATCACACCTTCACCTTCCACGATTACATCGCCGTCCTGGCAAAGTACAGGCAGCCTCAGCCCTCCTCTGGGAGACCATCACCAAGGCACTGAGAGCCACACTGAACACCCAGGCACCACGATGAATTGTTCTGTTTAGCACTGCTGCTTCATCTCTGTAATTGAAATCAGATAATAAATAATAAAGACATAATAACCTGGCCTTTTGGACAGTTCTTCCTGGCTCTCGGAGTCCCTCACTTCTTGACTTTTTTATGAGTGAGCTGCAAGTGAATCATCACTGAATAAAAATATATTTTCTACCTCTCCATATATATTATTTGGTGATAGTGTAAAAAAAGTCCTGACTTTTCAGTGCCTCCAAACTTTTGATACTGGCCATTTTTACAGGACCACATCAAAGAATCCTGTGGGATTCAACTGCCTGTGGAGTATGTGCCATGTTTAATTTGGTGGTGTTCAATCTGTAGTGCAGTGGGCTGTGCTCCTTGCACACAAACATGTTCCCAGCTCTGAAGAGGTAATGTTTACTCTGGATTTGGGAGTTAAAATCACTGGCTGGGAGCAGCACAAGAAGTATTTGTCTCCTGTGGCAAGAGTGAATGTTTTGTGTTAGTGGAGGAATGCAAGTTTATGTAATGTGATTGAAACATCTCAAAACCTCTGCTCTTGTAAAGGGAGAACAGAACATACAACTTTATTTAATCATCTGCTGGGGGCTCCAGCATTCAGGTTCTGCAGTAATTGAAATAATTTAAAATGTAAGAGAATCTCAGTGGGCAGTTCCTAAATAGACTTTTACTGTGTTGATTAAACTTTGAGGGAAAAAAAACCTATTTCTATGGATAGAAACACTTGAATGGATATTTTTAAATGTGATGAAAATACCATAAGGGTAAAAACAGCTTCTGCTACTAATTGTTGGGAGTATGTTTAATTTCCCACTTCTTTTTTTTCCCCACAGTAGAAGTTACAATTGCTGTCCAGCCTCAGTCTTGCTCTGCAGAAAATGTGAGCCATGAGGCACTTCTCAATACACATTATCAGCAGTTCCAGTTGGTCTCAGTAAATTTTGTATTTCCATCCTATTAGTAACAGTCTTCTGCCTTCTGGGAAAATCGCCTTGATGGCCACCAGCTGTTGTGGGTTTAGTTCCATTTTGGCTTCTCGTTCATTTTGGGCTTTTTTTGGAGTTAATTGGCCTTTAAGCAGTTCTTGCAATAACTCCAGCGTTTTCCATCACCTGTCTGTATTCTTTCAAGCAACAGACCAGGCAAGATCAAAGGGAAAACAGAGTCAGCTTTAGGAGTCTATCTGGATATTGGACGTGAATCCCTGGGTGCAATTAGTAGAGCAGATATTTTATACCCTAACTTGGCAAAAATGTGGTAAGAAGGATCAAGAGGCCTACATCAATTTGCTGTGTAGAATTTTAAGTCAGAAACCCCTGGCAGGCAATTTTATTGTCCTGTAAAAAAATAAAAGAGCATGTTAGTGACTCCAACTGAAATTTAGAAATCTGTTCGTGCATAAATCCACGTGGTGAGGAATAAAGAGCAGAAAAGTCACTCGGAGACACCAATGGTCCCACGTACTTGTGAAAGGCAGAGAAATTTGCTGCCAGCATTAAAAACATAAAAGAATCGGTGTCCTCCTTTGTGAAGGGCCCACGGGAGGGCCCCAGTAACTCAGCTGTGATTTGTTACTACCTGAGACTCCCCGGAGTAACCCGAGCCGCGGAGCTCAGAGCTGCGCTGGTGCTGAACCCTGCTCGGGGTGCTCTGTGACTGCGGGAGGAAGGCTGCACATTGTCAGACTCCCCGCAGTAAAAGTGAAATGTGTATTTACTCAGCCTGCCCACGGTAGCTGTCACTGGTGGCTGTTGGGAGTCAGACTCGCTCACCTCGTGCCTTTTTTATTTCTCAGGAGGGTTGGTGTTCTAAACAGGGACTGAATCAGCCCAGGAGGAGTGGGCTGAGGTAGAAATGTATCTTGCTTTCAGTCAACTCCCACTGCTCAGCTACATTTCTAAGGAGATTCTAGTCTCATTCCGGGACAGGCATTTTCCTACCCTTGTTTCATGATCACAGCAAAAATAAATGGTGGATGCATTTTCTACCCATTTAACCCTGCCTTGGTGTGTTCTGGTGATCTTTCTGCGCCTCTAAAATGAAGCTGGAAGTCAAATAACCTCGTAACTCTTGTGATGCACGTCTTAGGTTTGCCCTGCTCAGTGAACCAGGCTGCTCTGGGAAGGGCAGATAATGCAAGGAAGGCACCAAGGCTTTTTTCCCACTGTTGTGTTTTCCTGGACTTCAATGAAAAAGGCTTCATGTTTTTGTCCTTGGCTATTATCAGATGTTGCTGTGCTGAGTCACAGGCTAACATTTAAATTTCAAGCAGGATGTGACACAATATGCTCAAATTCTGTAACGTTAGTAACTTTGTCTTGCTGTGCGAGGCGCTTGTCTGATAAATCAGGGATCTTGTTTGGAAGAATGTATAATCCAGGATACCAACATAATTCCTGGAAAACCTCAAATGTGAAAGAAATTAAGTCTCAGCTTAGTTACTGTGAAAACCAGCTGTTCAGGCCCAGCACAGACTTCAGAAGTGGGGTTTTCCATGGAAATTGCATTACTGGGGGACTACAAGAAAATCTGGAAAGTGGAATTCACTTTTCTCTCATTGAAAAGATGAAGCAACCACTTTCCTTACCAAAGGGAATGGTTTTTAATCTTTACACCTTTTTTTTTATTATTAAGCGCAGCAAACTGCTAACAATATTGCTTTTCAAAATTTTCTCACACTTAGATCTTTTAAAGTGACTTGGAACCCAGAAGGTTCTGGACAGCCATTGGAAGGTCCAGAAGTGGTACTGCAAATAGAGCCTGTGGTATTACAGCTTTAGGTATTACAAGTTCAAGGCTTTTTTGGTCCTTCTGGTGCTTCCTGTAGCCTCCAGTCACAATGAAAACTGAAATTATAAGGATTTCTTCAAGTTTTCTTTCAAACTGGAGAATGAGACTTTTCACTGAGTGCACTGACAGATCTTCCACAGTACATCCCCAGTGCTCAACAATCAGAACACATCCACTCAGCCCTAAAAACGTGCCCCAGGTCTTTTCTCTCACCACAAGAGATCCCATTGCTTGTCTGTTCCAAACAGTTTGAATTCCTGGTGGGTTCAGTCAGTGGCTGATGTGCAGTGAGTGAGCAGAAAACACGCTCCCAGTATCCTGTGTATCATCAGAATTGTGCAAACTGAGGTTGGAAGTCCTGAGGTGATCAGTCCTCTGCTCTGCAGCAGCTGCAATTAGATCAGGTTGTCCTGGACCTCGTCCAGTTGAGTTCTGAGTTCAAGGATGGAGATCCTGCGGGCTCTCTGCTCACCTTCTCCAGCATTTGGACACTCTTGGGATTTAAAAGACAAAAAAAACCCCTTTACCTGTTGTCTAATTGGATTTTTTTGTTTCCTGATGCTGATCCTTACTCCACATTTCTGACAAGTCTGGCTTTGTCCTTTCTGCACCCTCCAAGGAGGTGATTAAAGGTGGGAATCCCCCTTATCGTCCCCTTCAGACCAGGTCACTTCTGTAACACCAGAGTGATTGACTCCATTACCAGAGATCCTCTCAACTCTGAGTAACATTAATTAAACTTCTAGGGTTTTAAACAAAATATCCCACCAAGTTTCCAGATCATCTTTCTCCTCTCCTCTTTTTAATGGAATTGTAAATACTTTTTATGGTTTCAGTGATATTTTCCTCAGTGTTCAGTTCAGGATCACTCCTAATACAATCTACAAATATTTTTGAGCTCCCCTTTTTTTTTATTTTTGCCTGCACACATTCAATTACACTTGGAAATTCATACCCACCTCTGGAAGTCTTTGATATGTGGCAGTTTTGGGGAAGAATGTATTAATGCATAGTTAGAGACATAAGTTTAAGTGCATGTATTTATAATGAAATATCCCAAAAAGTTTGGCTCAGTGGGTCAACTCTTAAAATATATTTTGGTCTCTTCTCCCCTCTTTACAAACTTTTAACTGCAAACTAGATTGACAGGAACATGTTTCTGTACATCCTTAGCATCACAGAATAGAGTCTATATGCATTTTAACTTCTAACACTCAAAGAGCCCATGCCACGAGTCTTTGTTAAAATCAACACCTAAAGTTCTTAGTGGGGTTGTTTTTGTTACTCCAGTCTGAAATGGGGTTCAAATGGCAGTGCCCCTTCCCAAACAGACACCTCCTAAAGCAGTAATGTAAAAAATGAGATAATGTAGATTATGCTTGGTTTGGTTTGGTTTTTGTTTTTGTTGGTTGAGATTTTGTTTCATTTTCTGTTTCTGTCTCGCGTCTGTCCATGATAGTGAGGTGCTCTTGCTATTCCATTTGGCCATGGGGGTACACTTGGTTTCTAAAATGTGTGACAGCATCTCTCTGGCAGGGGAGAGGGAACGTGCAAGCCATGCCACACCTTGTACTACACAAATGCTCATCATGTCATGCCCCGAAGAAGGGAGCAAGAGTTACTCTTCCCTGGAGGCCTGGAAAGGGACTTGGGAGCACCACCCCTCCATGCTCCCATTGGTCATTTCCTGGTGCTCCTTTTCCAAAAGACATCTTCCATACTTTTTTTTTTATTATTTATTTAGTTTAAAATCATGCCAGGCAAGGCCATTCTGAAGTGCATGGATGTCTCCTAAACTCTCCTGGGGTATTCCTAAAAGTGAGCTGCATCCTATAGTTTGAGGACTGGGAGAAATGTGAGGGGAGCTGGAAAGAAACTCAGAATACAGGAGGAAAATGCAGGAACTGAGATCCAGGTTGGTCCTTATAACTCAGGTGCTGGACTGGATCATTTGTGAGACCTCTGGCTGCCTGGCAAGTTGCATAATTCCTTAGGCTCTCATCCTTACTTTATAGATGAGGAGTTAGTGGTCCCAGCTTTCTCTTTGTACATCACATCTATTTAAGCGAGCAACTCGGAATAAAAACGAGTGAAAAATGAGAAAGATTTTTTTCCTTACAACTTCTGTCTTGGGGGCACACATCATTTAAGAGCTCTGAGCTAGCTGAGGCTCTCCCTGGAGATGCAGTGCTTATTAACAGCGTGACAAAAATACACTTCAGATAGGCTGGGCAGAAATGCCAGAGATTTTGAAACTGCATTCAGGCAATGGCAAGGCCGTTGAGATACAAAAAAAGCTTTACAACTGTTCCAAATACTTACTAGTGGAAGACTGTTAACAGACAGGAAAAAATGGGGAGGTGTCCAAAACCAGCAATCCACCCTGGTGAGAAATCCAGCTGCTGGGAAGTGGAATGGTGCTGGAATTCATACCAGGTTGTTGTCTCTGGACACCAGTCAATGGACTCCATCTTTTATATCACCCTCGCGTTAGCCATAAGAAATCGGTGTTTTTCAACTCCTTTTTTCTTGGCAGCTGGATGTGGAGAAGGAGCTTTTTCTCTCAAGTCCTTGCTGAAGAACCCTTTCAAAGCTGTTGAATTTTGGAGTTCAGGGAAGGAACTTCACTACTCTGCCCCACTCCTGCCTCTTGAAGGTCACCATTGGACTGAGGAAAATCGACCAGTCCAGCCTTCCTGCAGCTGCTCAGCTCCTGCTGTTTGGGTTTTACTGCTGGGCCCAGAGCTGCTTATCATCATAGTCTTCCTCCCCTCTGAATAACTCTAGTATTTATCTCTAGAATCAATGGCTGCTTTCCTCTGCACAGTCTTGGAAAACCAGCATCTTTAAAGATCTCAGAAAGGACACCCCATTCCTCCCCCCTCTGCTTCCATCGCTGCAAATTTGAGATGACTGTAAAAAACGAGAACCGAAGAAAGAAATAATCGGGGGGTTCTTTTCCTTGGTGTTGGCTGCACTTTGACGATTGTGGATTTTTTTTCCACGTAGCCTCAAGGAATGGGGAAGCTGTTTATTGGGACGTTAGGATTCCAGGTAACAGCTCCAGGATTCCAGCTGCTGCTCAGGCCTCGGGCTCCGTGATCCTCCTCAGTTTATGTGCGTTGATGTTAAGAGATTTGGCAGCACTTCAAGCGAGCGGGTGAAAACAACGTGTTTATTCTAAGCTTTGCTCTTGCCCTTTGACTTGACAGCGGCTGTGCAAGTGGCCTGGCTGCTCCAGCCCTGCTCCTCCAGAGCATGGGAAAAGCAGGAGCAGCAGCAGGGAGACAGCTGGCTGGCTGCTGACTTAGAAAGGCATCATTGCGTCACGTCACGCTGGGTAAGTTATCTTTGCCATCAGAAAGGCCAGGATTTTCCCTTTATTTTTACCTTTTAAAAAAAAAATAAATTGTGGGAGGTAGGTGCTCCACAAATTGATGGCCAGGATTTGGTGACGTCGAGTGAAGCGTCCCATCTGTCAGAGGCAAAGTGGGTTTTCTCATCCTTGAAATGTAGTGCTTTTCTGGCCCTTAAAAAAAAAAACAAACTATGTTGGACTCCCTTTGAATCCCCTTTAAACGAGTGGTTTGTAAGCTCATTAGGATTTTAGGCTATTAGGGCCTTTCTCATATTTAATGTGTGGACTGTCTGAATGGAAACATTAAAGCCAACACAAACAATAAAGATGGATTGCCAGTAAAATAAACAGTTTGGCCTGCGACTGCACAGAGGAAGCAGATCAAGTCAAGAAAACATTTCCTAAAAGTCACTTTTCTAACTGTAAGGCAATTCTAATGGCTGATTCTTACTTAAACCTACACTGCTCTCCAGTTTATGAATCCACACGTTTAACTTGGTGTGAAAGTGGAAGTTAATTGACATTCTGCCTCCAAAGCAATCCTGGTATTATGATGGGCACCAAACTGCCACGTGAAATACAGAGTAAAAGCGAATGGGAAGCAGTAGGGGTGTATTCCTGAGAACCCAAAGAGTTTGCAAATGACACAAATGAACAAACATGAAATCACACTGACACGCATATGGACTGCTAGGAAAATTCTGGCTCTGGATGAACCTCATGGAGATTTTATGGTAATTTCTGTCATGCCAGACTTTCGCCTTGCCTCTTTAAAACTCTTGTGGTGAAGCTGAGGGAGAGGTATGTCTTGCCCAGTTTGCACCTAGTGTTGTAAAGTGTACATATGTAGAGGACTCAGTGGCAGGGAAGCACATATGGGGCTCCATCCCTGAAGTCACCCAGCCGGTGAGTGTATTTTACACCTCTTTATGTGCAGCGGGCTCAGCAGGTTGCAGGAGGAATGCAATGTCCTGGAGGGCTGACTTCATAATTTGTGGCCGTGGATATATTTCCTTCATGAAACCACACTTATGTGTCTTTATTGTCGTTACTCTTTTAAAGGATTTTAACTACTCACAACTCCAGTTTCTTTTTCCATAAGCCTCGCTCCCCTGTCTTTGGTATTTTGATTTTTTAGATTTCAGATGGCTTAGCTGCGGTGTTGAGGATCAGGTTGATGGCTGGAGACATCTGGATGGGTCTGAGATCTGTGCATATCATAATCAGATCTCTTCACTATACATTTTGAGTCCATGTTCTCATTTTTCCTCTGCATTTCTCACTGTTTTGTATCCTCTCCATTTGTATGCAGTCCCATGTAATTATGTAAAAATGGTTTCCTTATGCATGGTATGAGTTTTTATAGCTTTGCATTCACTTTCTTTCCATCATTTCATGGTTAAATAGGTAGAAAAGTTAGGTAATATGTACACAGGGACTGCTCCACCAGACTGGAGCTCTGAGTATCTCTGTTACCATGTGCTGCAGCCAAAGAAGTTTACAGCATGCAGAGGGAAAAGGTTATTGTTAGTGTAACTGAATAAGTATTAGGGTTAATATATAATGTATAGGTCTATGTAATGGATAGTTTTTATTCATCATAAAATGTTCAAATGACTTGCAGATGTCTGACTGCTGCAGCTGTTGCAGACCTTGTAATGGCATTAGGCTCTGACTCAGAGAGCAGCTCCTTTGCCAAGAGATTCTGGCAGTGGCTGCAGCTGTGATATTCCCATTGAAAAAAGGACTGTCAGCAGTGGAGGTGGTGATACAAAACGGAACAGGAGGATGAGAAAGGGGCAAGGCTGGCTCTAGGTATGACAGGAAAATGGAGGTTCTGAAAGCTTCCATTTTTCCATGTTTAACTGCCTTGGCAGCATCCTACCACTGCACTGACCAGGGAAGCAGCTGGAATTTATAGTCACCACAGATTCTGGCTACATGCAGCTTTTGTGTTACACTAACTGGGGAGAAAAAAAAAAAACACAAAACACAAAACCTTTGATAATGTAAAACTTCGTTCCCAAGTTTTCAAGAAGAAAGGATGTCCCTAAAAGCAGGCAGGATTGAGTATCACTGTGCAAATGCAGTCTGTTGCACAAACTGTGCAGCATGAGAGCTCGGCTGCTTGCTGCCTGTGGAGATTGTGGAGTCAGGGAATATCTTCCTTGGCAGCCAAGGGAATGCCAGCATCCTGAAAAAGCACCGAGGAAAAAAAAAATATGCCAAGTGTCTCATGATTGTTTCCCTGTATCTGTAAAGAAAATAATGAAGACTGACATGCAAAGTAGGCACACGTTTTATCCGTGGGATGTTGTGCTGAGACAAACACACTGGGTTTGAAACAGCTTTTTGATTCCTGTGTGACTGGAAAAGCAAAAGCATGACCATTTTTAGAAGAGAATTGGAGAAGGCAGTGCAAAACAAAAGCAGAATTTTGACTGAGTTTGGTGATAGTTGTCAGAAAGTAAAACTGAGGGAATCAAACCCTGGAGGCAGCTGAACTGTAAATCCCTGAAGTGGGGAGGGAGCAGAGCAAGAGTCACCTCTCAATGAAGAGCAGATTTCATTGCTGCCTTTTCTGTTACTTTAAACCACTTACGGAGAGCGGGATTTAGTCATGAAATGGACTGCAGGGCTGGTTCTGCTCTGTGAACCCACAAAGCCAGAAGCAGTATTGTTTCTGGCACTTTTTGAAGGGTCTCTGCTGATTCCAGTGTGTTCTCCCTGCCCATGATCAATGCTGTATTTATGACAGTAAAGCTATCAAAATATGCCGGGTGACCTAATTATGGCTTTCCAACATCTGAATGGAGCCTACAAGAGAGCTGGAGAGGGACTTTTCACAAGGGCCTGGAGTGACAGGACAAGGGGGAATGGCTTCAAACTGACAGAGAGTAGGTTTAGATTGGATATCAGGAAGAAATTCTCCCCTGTGAGGATGCTGAGGCCCTGGCACAGGTTGCCCAGAGAAGCTGTTGCTGCCCCATCCCTGGAATTGTTCAAGACCAGATTCGATGGAGCTGTGAGCAACCTGGGATAGTGGAAGGTGTCCCTGCACATGGCAGGGGAGTGAAACAAGGGGATCTTTGAGGTCCCTTCCAACTCACACCATTCTGGGATTGTTTCTTTGAAAATATACAGATCATTAAAAAAGAGATGCAGTCTACATGAACTTCACTTACTAGATTTAAAAAAGAGAAATCTTACTGATGTGACTTGTTCCCTACATGAGTAAAAGGGAATGAGTTGCTAACAGCTCTCTTCTCCAGGGCTGCATTGGCTGTTGACAGGAGCTGTGAGCTGGGACCCCAAGAATCCCCTGAGAGCATTGTCCAAAGGCTTCTTGAGCTCTGTCAGACTTGGGGCTGTGACCACTGCCCGGAGGAGCCTGTTCCAGTGCCCAGCCACTCTCTGCGTGAAAAGCTTTTTCCTGATATCCAACCTAAACCTCCCCCTAACAGAGCATTGTTCCATTGTTTTCTGTGCTGGTCAAGGAATAAATATTGTGTGTGCTGAGGAAGAATCCCAGTGCTGGATGGGCACAGCCCCTGTCCCAGGAGGCCCTACAGCGATGGTGTGGGCTGTGTGGTCTGTGGGGTTTCGTGCACCCCTTCTATGGGAGGAGGCTTGAGTCTCTCCCTGGGAATCTGCACCTGCCCTGGGAAATAAACAGGATGTTGCCAACTGGAAAGGGCTGGAAGTTTGCACTGCCCACTTTGGTGATCCATGGGGGAGGTGGGTCTGTAGTGCAGGCGTTGCAGAGCTTTGGGAGAATGCCATGCACAAAGCATCTCTGTGCTGCCCTTCCCCAGCCCAGGGCTGAATGGGCCAGTCTTCCTCAGAGGAAGAAGCAGAGCTTGGCAGGGATACAAGCCTGGATCCCAGAAGAAGCACTGCTTTGCTAGCAGAGCATTCAGTCTCAAGCCAATTTGCCTCCCAGCCCACCAGCTAACCCAGGCACAGTGTAAGGTTGGTATTTCTTCTGCTGCTTCCAGATCCAAAGCTATTCCAGATCCAAAGCTATTTCATGCAGAGCCAGTATGGGGATCTCTGTACCTTACTGCTCTGCAAGGTGTTGACACAGCCCTTCTTTCCTAGAATGTTTTCTTATCAGTAGATCTTAGAAAAACTGTCTAGAAAGTCTCTTGTATCTGCTCTTTCTTGTGAGGAAAGGCTGACTTGGGTAATCTGACTCCAGGAGAGACTTATTGGCAGGCAAAAGGACATTACAGAATTGCAATCTGTTAAAAATGAGAATAAAGGAATTACTGGAGGGAAAGTCTGCCAGTGGCCATTGAATATGATGGTCTGATTGCAACTTCTGCTTCAGAAAGGTGCAAGCTGTGCCAGGGGAGGTTCAGGCTGGACATCAGGAAGAATTTCTTCATGGAAAGGGCTGCCAAGCATTGCAAGGGGCTGCCCAGGGAGGTGTTAGAGTCCCCATCCCGGAGGTGTTCAAGAAACATCTGGATGTGGCACTCAGAGTTTTGCTCTGGCTGACAAAGATGGAGATCCGTAAAGGTGGAACTTGATGATCTTGGAGGTCTTTTCCAACCTAAATGCATGTGTTGTCCTTGTACTGGTGACAGCAGCCCCTCATGTTGAGGAAGAGCCTGAAAGCATTAATGGGGATGCTGCCCCAAACATAACCCATCAGCTGATCCAGAGCCTGGTCCAGAGGCCTGGCTGCTCCAAAGATCTGGGCTTCAGCCAGATGTGGTGGCAGGAATGTGTGTCAGCTCTGGGATGTCAGTGTGGGTGTGGGCCTGGAGGAGACGGTGCAAGTGCTGCAGTGTGGACCATCAGAGATGGGCCTGGCTACCTTCACCCCAGGGGTGGGGGTGCGTGGTAGTTTCCACAAATCCCACCTTGGCAGAGACGAGAAGGGAAGCCTTGTGGAAGGCCTCTGCCCTTGGCATTTCCTATTTGCTTTTAGCTCCGTGCAGATGTCTGTGTGGGGCTCAGCTTTGCTTCTTCTTTGTGCTGGGAGCTCAGGTGCCTGGCTAGACAGTTGCATTAGGCAGCAAAGCACCTAATCCTCACTGAAGGCCACCTAATCCTCTCAGCTTAATGGCCTTCTGCTCCTTCAGATAGTCCCTTCTTTACTCCTTCTCTATTTGCTCAGCAATTGAATTCTTTCCTCTTCCATCTCCAAAAGAGCTGGCTCTGCTGACCAGCCATTCTCCTTCCTGGTTACCAACACCTCTCAGTCCTTCAGGGCTCCAAAATGCAGGAACCCATAAAAGCAGCTGGAAGTAAATGAGTAATGGAGAGGGAAGTCACGTCTCTGCAGACTGAAGAAAGTGTTCTGTAGACCAGTGTTTGAGAACCTTTCATTAGTGCTTCCTGGTTATTTTTTTCTGCATCTCACTTTGCTGAATCCAAATCCTGCTCAAGCCGGGGGGAATTGTTCCACCGACTTCTGCGAGAGTTGGATCTAACCCCTGGTCTGAAAAGTAAAACTAGCCTCACTGGTTTTCTTTTATTTCAGTTGGTTTCACTTTCTGCTTCTCAACTCCCAGAATAACATGAATGCATTCATAGTCCTCCACGGTGACATTCATACAGAATATTCTCTTTTAATGTTTTTCATAAAATAAAATGTGTATCAGCAATTCCACCTCTGCCCTTCTGACACTGTTCTTCCACCCTGTTTTTTGCCCCCTTCCACCCTCCTGACCTTCTACACGGAGGTAAATAAAAATTTCTTTTTACATGTAGCACATTTTTGAAGAAACTTTGAAAAGAAAATACCCTCAGCTTTCGGCATCGTTAAAAACAGACAGTTTGCACTCCGAAAATAACCTGTTTGTAGTATCTCAAGTAGAAAAAAAGATATGCTGGGTTGTGAAAGATGTTTGTTCCATCACCATGGAACTCCTTGCACAGTTCCCAGGGCAAGACATGGCACACAGGGAGATGACAGTGGATTTCTCCATCACAGCTCAATCTTCAGCTTTTAAGAGGAAGCCGTGCTTTTATTCCTAAAATAGCTGTTTGTTCCAATTAACATCTTTCTGGTAGCAGAAAGGGAGCAATGAGTAGAGTATGGTGCTACAGAACACAGAGAAAGGAACATTATCTTACAGAGCTCTGGGGGGTTGTCCTCCAGATCGCCCAAAATTCTTTCCAAGTAACGTGTTAAAATATTGGTAATGCAGTGACTCAACCATATAAACAGATGGAGTGAGTAGTGTGCAGCCAGTGATTCAGCTAATGTACAGCTCTGGAAAATTCAAATTTGATTTAACATCAGGAGAAATACTGAATAAGAAATGTCTAGTTTTTCTTTTTGTTTAAAGATAAGCTTTAAGTAGGTTGGTTTTTCTACCGAACAGAGAGTGTGGAAAAACATAAGCCAGTAAGAGCTGATTCAAAGGATGGCATCCTTGGTCCCTGCACAGAAACTCCTTGCAGTAGTGCTGCACTGCAGTGCCAGCTCTTGGTCTGAGCCCAAGCCCTGCTGTGGGACACGAGCTCCTAATTTCTCCAGAGGGAGTGTTCCCAGCCCAGTTACGCAGATCTCCATGATCTAGTTCAAGCAAAGCTTCGCATTTATTTAGACTGAGTTAACTCATTAATTTCGGCTTTAAAATCTTAAGAGCTCAATCCACTATAAAGTAAATCACACATTTTTTCCAGGCTCCTCCTCATACCACGTAAAGTTGTGGCTGCAGATGTGAATGTGCTGTGCCTGCAAACAGGGCACACCAAGGCTGCTCTTGGGAATCCTCTCCAAAACAGCCAGAGGACATCTAAGTTGTTGACATGTCTTACTACATCCTTTTTATTCCCTCGGAGTGATGAAAGGAGAAACTGGTTTTCTGCAGAGGCCTCCCATTGTTAGGAGATCAACACTTAAAAACTCACCTGATTTTTATGGAAATCTGGCGGAAACCCTGATCCCTTTATATTATTCCAGTCTTATCACTGCAATTATAGGCTTTATTCCACAAGTTATGAGTACAGATTACTGCCACCTGCATGGAAGCCCATCCCTTCATCTCTATGTAAATGCTGCCTTTGAAAGCTTAATCATGAAAGAGTTGTCACGTACACAAGTCGAGAGGCACGAGGAGTGATCTGAACAGGTTAAATGCAGGTGAATGTTCTGTTTTGCACACAGTTGCAATATTCATAACGTGGTAACTGCTGCAGGATGTCAGAGTAAGCTTAATTCCTCTAGCAGCTGTATGTAGGATGGAGTTTTGCCCCCCAATACACTTACACAGTCCTACTGCGCCTAAATTGATACTGAAAGCGCATTTCAGAGAAGAGATTTGGGAAAGTGCTTGTCTCATTTGATGAGGCAGGACCTCAATAGTTCAGTGTGTGCAATTATTTGTGCCAGCTGTGAGGAGTGCTCATTTATTGGGGACTGTTCTAAGTAGTCAAGTAAGGTCCTGACCCCACAAACCTATCTGGGCACGTTTAAATAATGAGCTATACTTAATAATTTTATTTAATATGTACAGTGTGAAGAAGGTGACAGAAGTTAAAGAATCTGAGTGTTCTGTTATTTGCCTGAATACTGTCAAACCCCATTTTTATGTATTTGTAATTTGCTATTACGAAGTATTAAAGTGGCATTTCATTCACCCTGGCATGTGGCTTTTGCTTTTTTAGAAAGAAAAGCAGTCCTCTCGCCACTGCATTGAAGTGAGTGCACCCATACCAATGGGAGCTCAGAGCATAAAACCTCATCAGCTGTGTAATAATCCTTATAAGATTTATAGTGTGGAGAATTTCCTCAGGAGTGCTGTCTTCCATCCCATGGATTGGATCCTTGTTCTTTTGCAGAACTGTTTGTTTGGACAATCAGAAACAGAAAGAAAAGGCACCTGTTCCTTCTCTTTCTGTTTAGTTTTGTTGGGATTTTTTGTTGTTTGCCTTTGGATCACTCATCTCAGTTACTTCTTCATTCTTTTCCCCTGCTGCTCCTGTTTTCCAAGTTGCTGGCTTCTCTCAAGGGTCCTGTAATTTTTAGGGTTTTTCTTAAAACTTCAGCTCCTGAAGCCATTTCAGCTGTGATATTTTAAAAATTAAGCTTAGGCTTTAAAAATTAAGCCTGCAGAAGCTGTATCAGAGATGACTGAAGACAAATTGAAAAGAAGGGACCTCTTGACAGGGAGTGGGATCAGAGCTTTGAGTGAGCTGGAAGTCACAAATTTGATCAGAAATTATTTTTCTTGTGGGAATGAGGTTTGCATGGTCATGTCATGTAGGCAGAGGTATATCTGAGGGTGTATCTATGTTGTTTAATAATGTTTGAATCTACTGGCTTACTCCAGACAGGATTAAAGCTGAAAGAATAATTTAGTTCCTGTGACTTTCATGAAAATAAGTCGTGGAGCAGGGAGGATGTATCATGTTCTCCCCAAATCATGGAAAATCTGCAGCAGGAACTTTTGGACAACAGCATGCACTGACTAAAGAGAAGTCTTAAATAAATCACAACTTTGGAAGAGATTTCAGTTAAAACTTGCACTTTACACCCTGAAGTTAACAAACCACAAGGCACAGACGTGTGATGAACCAGGCTTTCCTCATTCTGATCACAAGCTTTAAGATTGAGGGAGTTAAAACATCTACTGAAATCACAAACACAGTAAGAGGCCAAGGGGAGTAATGGATGGAGTAACTTTAACTACAAAGGCGACCAAAAAAAATTGGAATTACTGGGGCGAGGGGGAAACAGCAGATGAGGAATTTCTACACCTGTTGTGAGTGAGGGGGGAGCTCAGGAATAAAAAGTGGCAGGCAGGAAGGAAAAGAAAAGGGAAGCAGGAGGAGAAAAGAAAATTAAAGTTGGGAAAGGCATCCAGAAAGGCTTTGAAGATCACTGGGAGAAGAGATTAAACAGAAACTAAATTAATTTTAATTTCATCTGTTCGTTCTCAGAAGAAATCAGTGAACTCCTATCCAAAGAAGTGCAGGCGAGGCAGAAGGAGAACAAAGGGGTTGCAGGGAGAATCAAATTTGAAGAAGAGGCAGGTCTGGACATGGGAAGCAGTTAATTTTAAGCACTGTTTAGTGAATGTGTCACTAATGAATGTGTCAGGGATAATGAGAGCTGAAACTTGTGGTAGAAGCAGCCAACCTGGCCACAGGAACTGTATGAGAGCTGCTGTTACACAGCACAGGAGCGGAAACAGAGAAAGAGGCTCTTGTGAATGAGACAAACTAGGAGTTGGTTGGGTTTGGGTTTTTTTTTCCCCCTAATTTTGTTTAAATAAATCATTCCCATTAACACTGAGCCACGATTTACCCATCAGAGCACCCTGGATTAGCACAGCTCAGTTCCACCCTCTCTGCTTGGTACAGAAGTTCCCTCTCTGCTCCCAAGCCCGACGTCCACGTGGTTGTGACTGTGCAGGGAAAAATGGCTGGAAAAGGAACTCCTGTGAAGGCTCCAGGCGGTCTGGCGAGGGGATGGAGCAACTGTTTTGTCAGTGGACAAATGGTGGCAGTGTGCACAGGGCGACAAGATTCCTGAAGCAACTGCGTTGGCTGAGCAGGGTCTTGACACAGCAAGGACACGCAGAGGACTGAGGGCAGACCTGGTTTTGCCCTCGGGAACATTTAAATAGCTGTTTCTATTGCCAAAACCATTAGCCAGATCTTTAAAAAGTGGCCTGGCCCAGGAAGGTGTTATATAAAACCAAAAGAAAAAAAAAAAAATAGCTGACTTGCTACTGTTAAACTGAGAAGAGAGACATGGACCATGAAAAAAATGCAGGGTATTCCCAGTTTACTACATGATAATCAAGTGGATTCCCAGTGGCGGCTTTGCAGAGGGACTACAACACCTAAAAGTAAAACGGTTTGGGGTTTAAATTGAGCTTCCTAAAATGAGATTTGCTTTTTATGTGTCACCTTCTTCCTCCCCTTGCAAACCTGTGGTCTCAAAGCCAGTGAGGGGTTGTGGGGATGATCTTTCTGAAGTATAGGGAATGAGAAACAAGTAGAGGATGGATTGATCACCTGTGACATGCACGACTCAAAGGCATTCCAGCCCTTTTGCAGCAGAGACACTTTTAAAATATCCCAACAGCAGAACGGCCACACCAAAGGGCACCCAGCTGAAAGCACATTCCTGACACTTTGCTGCCCCTTATATAGGAATGTTTTCGGAAAAGGGGGAATTTTAACAGTGATAACTCATGGGGGAAGAAACTGTGACAGCACTAGATCCTCCCAAGTGGAGTTTCAGTACAAAAAAACCCCTGTGTGGTCAGCATCTTTATTTCAGGGCATGGCAGGACCCGAGCAGCATATGATCCATGGGCAGGATCCTGAGCATGGATCCATGGGCAAGATCCTGAGGGATAGCGCAGGTCCGACCTCGCTCAGACCGCGCAGTTTGGGGGTTTGGGGGGAGCAGGGGGGCGCAGGTTCGGGGCTGGAGGGGTCACAAGGATCAGCCGGGCAGTTCCACCCCACGCAGGCCGGAGGAGAAGTTCCAGGGACGGCCTGTGAGGAGCCTCCAGCGCGGCTCCGGTACTCGGGGCTCCCCGGGGCGACCCCCGCCCGCCCCCGGCGGCTCCCGGGGGGCACCCCACAAGGCGCGGGGACTCGCAGCTCCAACAACCGAGGCAAGGGACTCCCCCGAGCCCGGGGAGCAGCGCCCTGAAGCGACCCCAGGGCGAGCATCAATCGCTGCCCGAGGGAACGCGGCACGAACCCGCCATAGCGGCCGCCGCCTCTCCCCTCATGGCGGAGCCACTTGGTACCTCCCCGCTCCCCCCACCCCCGGCAGTGGTTTCCCCCCTCCGCCTCACACACGGCGAGGGGCGTGGCCTCGCCCTCCCGGCTTTCCCCGCCCCTCTCATCCATATTCATGAGGGCGAGACGGGCGGCCCCAATGCGGAGGGGCGGTGCGCCCAAGCCCCGCCCCTGAACGATGAATATTGATGAGGGGCGCCGTGGCGTCGGGGGCGGCGCGGG
>VXBN01002714.1:30614-136945 GCA_013397395.1 Sinosuthora webbiana | reverse complement strand
AGGAGGAGGAGGAGGAAGGAGATGGGGGCGATGGGATGGTGGGGGGGGGGAAAGGAGGGAGGGAGCGAGCGGAGGCGACGCGATGCTTAAAGGGGCAGCGCCGTGCTGGCCGCTCCTCGGAGGCGGGGGGGAAACGGGGGGCGCTCCGGGGGCTCCAGCACCGCCGGCCCCGACGCCGGACCGCGGGCTCGGCTCTCGGCGGCAGCTGCACCCCGCTCTCCTCCTCTGCCTCCGGAGATCCCTGTGCCCCTGCACACCTGCCCGGCCCCGCGGGGGCAGCGGGAAGGGGATGCGGGGATGCCCCCGGCCGCTGCCCCGGTCTGGGGGATGCTCCCCCCGCCCGCCGCGTTCGTAGGGAGCGGAGCGCGGTCGGGGCGGCGTGCGCAGAGCCGGGTTGGGTTTCTCCCTCGTTTCTGGCTGATTTTCGGCGTGACCCCGTGGTCTCCCGGCTGGGTGGTGGGCAGACACCTTCCCCGCAGCCGGGCCGAGGGTTGCCGGGTGTTTAGGCGGCCGCAATTAGGAGCTGAGACTTGACACTGGCCAGAGGCCCCGCTGGAGATGTGTGTAAACAATAATAAATCAAGCGCTGGTTTTATCCCCGAGTGTTGCCTCAGTGAGCCACATGTCCCAGGTCTCACGGAGCAGTTCCATGGCTTTCCTTGGTTCCCACCACGCCGGAGTTCGTCAATTGACAATATCACAATATAAGTAGTTAACGCGTTTGTGTGATAATTCTCTGTATAGCGTCTTGCTGTTTTTTTAAAATATAATTTATTAATTTTTTTTTTTTTTTACTCTTAATCTTAGGTGCTATGTAGTGTAATTTTAGAGGCAGGTCCCACTATTCGTTTATTTTTTTAATCTGCTGCTGCTGAAGTTTTTAGTTCCTTTTTGCAGTTTTGTCTGAGTAAATGACTGGTGTGGTTTAGGGAGCGAGAATTACAGAACGGCTTGGGTTGGAAGGGGCTTTAAAGATCATCTTGTTCCAACCCCCTGCCATGGGCAGGGACACCTTCCACTGTCCCAGGCTGCGCCAAGCCCCAATGTCCAACCTGGCCTTGGACACTGCCAGGGATCCAGGGGCACCCACAGATTCTCTGAGCACTTTATTCCTGTACCTCATCATTCTCACAGGAAATAATTTATTCCTAATACGAGACACAATATCTGGTATGAAACCCTTAAAAATGAATGAATTGCTGGCTTGGTGTTTTTGTTTTGTTTTGTTTTAACACATGGACTTGAGAGCTGCCCAGGCAGCATTCATTTTTTCATTTTTTGTCCTTGCCCCTCTTTGGAATAGGCTGTGTGCATTCCATTAAGCAGATCCCAGGAACAGGGAACATGGGCATTATGTTCTGGATGTTGGAAAACGCTTGGGCCAAGATCCTGTGGAGAATAGCAAGAGGGTGTAGGTCACTCTCAAAGTATGCTAAATATCTCATTTTATTTTATATTTTTTAAACTAAATCCTTTCTTAGTTTTTACTAAAAAACATGCGCGTTCAGTTAGTTCCTGATTTTATTCTCGAGCCTGCTCTTGCACAAAATTTCAGCAGTGTAAATTGTTTGATGAGGAGAATTGTGACAACTATGGCTTAGGATATCCACACATCTTACTGTTCTTCATACTGGGAATACACTCACAGCTTGTTCCCTGTCCTCTATGGGATATAACCTGTTCATGGGCTGCCTGTGCTATGGGGTTATATCCCTTTAGTTGTGGTTGAAGTGAGATGGCTTCTGCAGCTGGATGGAGTCCTGGTCAGTCCCTGTTAGCTGCATGTGTGGATTTTATGGATTACATTGAACCAGGAAACAAGTTGTGGTGATTTTATCAGAAATCCATCCTTACATGTATTTCCAGACTCTGTCATTGCTACAGTGTCAAGCAACAGTAAGTGCATTTTCTGTCAAGTAAAATCACCAATATATCCTTTTCTGAATCTGTGTGTAATCACATAGAATCATTACATTCAAATTTCTGAAGGAAAAACCCCAAAACATTACCCATAATCTATTCAAAATAATTCTAATTATTTTTCTCATGTATGTTCTATCTTCAGTTTATTTTCTGAATTGTACAGTATATTTTTACTCTTGACTACTTGACATATTTTCTTGTCATAAGAAAATCATATGTCTTTTCATCTCATAATGAAAATATCCACAGGAAAACTTCAGTGTAGGTTTTACTGTGTTTTCTTTACATAGTCTCCAGTTCAGTGAAAGACAGCTCAGTGTGCTTCAGTCACAGGGTACAAATGGGAAGTCACAGGGTAAAGTAGGGGCTGTTGTGCTGCGCTGAAATTTTGGAAGCTCGAGTAATTTCTCATTGACTTCCCCAGTGGGTTTGGGCCATGCATTATTATATTTTTTTTTTTTAATCTGTGCTTATATGTTTTGCTGGGCTGAAATTTTTCTTGTTACCATTTCCCACATGCTGATAGAAAAGAATTCTTCACATTTTGAGTACATTGTTGTTAGGGTTGGTGGGGATTTTGTTTTGTGTTTGGAAATTTCACTTTGGCATGTAAAAAGTCAAGCTGGTATTAAGTACTTACAGCTTTGATTTGTACTCTTAATACAATATGTAATATTTGGGTTAAATAAAAATAACATTTTAAAACTTTAAGTCCTTGCAATCTTCCATGATAGGACTGAAAGGAGTTTAGAATGAATGAAATATAAATTAAATTTATTTTAAATGCTTTAGTCTTATAAAATGGTTAGTCTTCTGGAAGCTGTAATTTCTTCTTCAGGATTTTGCTTTCCAGCTGTGTTTTTCTGCCCTGTAAATGCAGTGCTCTGATAAAGCCCTAATGATTCTGATTGCTACCACGGCAAGTTTGGGGGGTGTTCAGGAGCAATTCAATTTCCTGGAAAAGACCAACTCTTTGGTGGAATTAAGCCTGGTATTAGTGGCCGAGGGTGAATGATCACAGAAGCAGCACTGTGGCAGTGGAACTGCCTGTTCTAATGGCCATGTTAATGTCCTGAATGAGGCAGTCCAAATTGTGTTTCAGAATATTATGTCGTGGTCTGGGAGCCAAATGTTGCCTCTGCAAGACTGGCACATATGTGAAAGCTTACAGTAAAGCAGATTAATATTTTTATTCTGGTCTAAGTAGGACCAAATGCAATTTTTTTTGTGTGAAATTAAAAATGTTGCAAATGTTACTCCTCTTGCGGCGGCAGCAGCTGGTCACTTCTCACTTGTTCAAAGAGTCTATAGGTTTAAAAATGAGAAGTCTCAGAGGGGTTTATTTTGCCACAGCTCAGTGCTGTACAAAATGTAAAACAACTCACTGCTCTTCTAAGCAGGAGGATTCCAAGACCAAGGAGAAAAAGCTGCTGATAGAGCTCTTTCATTTGCTTACTTGGTGCCAGATGTTGCCAAAATCCTTTACCCAGACCATTTTAGATCTCCCCAAGGGAAGTGAACACTGAAATATTCACACTGGTAGCAGGTTCTTCACTTTGTTCACTGGGGTGGTTCCATGCCAGAGGTGTGGAACACGGGATTCATCAGGTAGAAAATAAAATAACGGCACCAGGGATCTGGAAATGCCGATTTTGTTGTTAGGGAGCTGTGGCACATTTTTATAAAGTTGATGAGGGGCAGTAACTTAGTTCCCCTTCCAGCAGTGAGGAGATACCCCGTTGTGAGTGGCACCAAGAGGCAAAAGTTGGTGCTAGAAAGGGAAATAAAACTTGGATCTTGTTCTCGCATGGTTGGTTCTCACCCTGTGCAGGAACACATTGTTTGGGGTTTGATGTGGCAGCTGCTCCAGGCCGTGCTGTTCTCATTTTTTAGTACCTGGGTGTACAAAAGGTATTTGCTGTTAAACCTGAGGGCTGTTTAAGTGCACAGAGAGTCAAAAGGTGAATCTTGAAAATGGGAGCTGAGTGTGATGATCACAGACTGTCCCCTTACCCTGCTGTGCCCAGGGATCTGCAGCTCTCTCATCTGCAGCTGATGGGAAATTCAGGCAAAGGAGTAGAATATGGCAGCTTACTTCTGGATCCCTGAAAGAGGGATCCATTTCTCTTAAACCTCCAAATTCCAATTTTTGTTTTATTGGTGAGGTTTTGGAATTGCCCGTGTTTTTTTCTTGAGGGCAGAAGAAGCTAGGAAGTGTGGCTATACTTCACATCCTGCTTGGCTTTTTACGAGTTACACAGCAAACAAAGCAAAGGGAAAAGGATATTATCATGCTTGCTGAAAAATCAAGTCCAAGCCTTTTATATTCCAAGGAAACAGAGGCAATTAGAGAACAGAAATTGGATCTTTACCCGTGTTTAACATGCCTAGAGAACAGGGGAATGAAAATGTGTGTGCTGTGTTGTATGTTTTTGTAACTAAAGAACTTCTGGGTCAGTCTGTGATCCCTTAATTTATATTTTCTAGCCCATTTTTATGTGGTCTAAGCTATGATAGTAGCAATACCAAAAGCAAGGTAGCTTAATTCTTAGTCCTACTGAAATTCGCCAGGATGAATATGTTTGAGCAGGGTTATTCTGCCAACTTGGAAATGACTCAGCATGTTGAGAATGACTCTAAGAGAAAGTAAATATGTTAATTTATAGGAAAGGTGGGATTCTTCTTATTCAAAAGCATATCAGCAGTTGGGTTGTGGATTTTAGTGTTGCAGAGGGGAAAGGAGCATAAGCATTCACGTGGAACATATGGCTGTTCCTTGAGAAACCTCAACAGACCATAACCCCTTGGAAAACCTGGTTTATATGGTACTGGGCAAATATTTTATCTGAATTACCTGAATATTCCATGTAACACGAGTGTCTTCCTGTCTGTTGCTCCTTGCATGTCACCTGCCTGTGCAGTCATCACCTGGACCAAGTGGTTCAGCATGATGCAGCTCACAGCAGTAGGTGATGGGGAAGTTTAATCCTAAATAGTCTTTTATTACCCCAGAACACTTAGGCAGCAGTCATAACTCCTGGAAGGATGGAGACTGTGTTTGGGAGAGGTGGGAAAGAAGAGTGGAGCAGGAAAGGAAGAGTTTTTGTTTAATCCTCATTTAAAAAAGAAAATAACTGGTCATTTTAAGACCTAAACCTAGTAGCAAAACAAAGTTAGTTGTTCAGGTTTGACCAAATGTTAGAGTCAAAACAGGACAGATTCTGGAAAAGTTAGTGATGGATTGGAATTGGGTTCCGCAGACAGTTACAGGATCAGGATTTTGTGTCTAGTTTCAGGTTTTTTGGCTAGTCCAAGTTAATACTTGATTCATTAATGGGTTTGTTATTCCAGAAATCATAAAATACATAAAAATGAAATGATTGATAAGGGAACGTCTTGATCTTGATGAATTGTTTAAATGCTAAAAATGTGTAGAGGGCGTTTTCTTACCCATTCAACATCCAGAGTCCATTTTAAATGCATTTATTATTTAAATAAAACTCCTGTTCACCCTTCAACTGTACTTCAATAGCATCAGGAATTCATGCCTTCGTAGAATAATTGGAAACTTTTATGGTTTTATAATAAAAATGTTGGAAAACATAACATACGCTTACACAAACTGCTCACATTGTAAAGTCTTCAACAGCAATAAAGGCAGAGAGACTGGTGGTTATTCTGTGTCTTCTTTATGAAACCACAAAATATAAACACAAAGCAGGATTCATTTCAGTCATACTTTATTGGGTGCTGATGCAAATCATGATTAAAATAGGATTTCCTGTTGCTTTGGTTTAATTTGCCTGGAAGGAGATGGTTCCATCAGTGTCTCCAAAAGTAAGAAATTTGGGACGTGCTCTTGTGGATATTCCAAAGGCTTCAGTGGCAGAGGGGTGGATTTGTGTCTAGGAGGTAAACAACCCTGTTCATCCATGTGAGGAATGCCAGGGAAATGGGGAGGGTGGTGGAGTTCTCACCTTTCTTCTTTCTGTTCATTGGTTTTTATTTTTTTTTCAATGAAATTTGGTTTGAAAAAGTAATTATCAGTAAGCAGGAGTTGTACAGGGTCAGTTCCAGCTGTGGAAGGGCTGATACACATCCTCTGGGATGTAAGGAGTGTTTGTAGCCTTTCCAGTGCCACCCTCTTGCCACGAGAGCAGCAAGGCAGATGTGACACCATCTTCCTGATTTTTGGGTCCATTATGAAAGCACATTGGGTGAAAACTGGGGGCAAAAAACCCTTCTGTATCCTGTAACAATAAATATGTGTGAGGATTCTCATGCTGGACCCATAAAGTCCTTCTGTTTGTAGTATTAAGAATACAGAAAAAAAGGAATATTCATTTATTGTGTGAATATTGGTGGTGGATGAGGGAGTGATGGGAAATATTTTTATTCCCTCATACCCTAATCCCTCAAGAGTCTTGGAACAATTAAAGGGGGAGGTTTCTTTTCCCCCGAGTTTTGTTTTTCTCTTGCCAAAATTTCTGTTTAGTCCCCTAAATTCCTTACTATTACTTTATAGGGCTAATAAAGCAGGGTCAAATTACAGTGTGAATTGGGTAGGAGAAATGAGATGGTGCAGGAAGTTCCTTGAATTTGAGAATCTTTCTGTAGTCAGAAGAATGAGGATTTCTCTTTAGCAGAAGCTAGGAGAGCAACCTGAGGATTTCTTTCCAGAATTCCAGGAGCTACCTGGGGGCAGGATACCTGGCATCATTTTATCACTGGATTGGGTAGAATTCCTCATCTTTCTCATCCTTGTTAAGAAGGACTGTGGTCCATTGGTGATGACATGGAATCAGGAGTGGGACTCATGATTATTTATGCACCTTTCCCTAAAAATATGCTGGTGTGCACAGCCAGGATGTGTGCAGAATTAGGGCTGGAGTTCTTCACAAGAACCAGATCCTCTCAGTTTTATTTCTGCTGTTGTGCCTGGAGGAATTCCTATGATCTATGCGTCCTTAATATTCATTTTATCAGTTAACTGCATATGCACTTTAAGTTTATAAGTTTTAGCTTATAAAGTGGCACATTTTTTACATTTTTTGTTATCTGGTGCTTGCAAATAGCAGAGTTTATAGAATTAAATGTACCAAAAGCAGAGTTTAAACAAAGAGTGAGTTGCTAGAGGAACACAAATCTTTTAATGAGATGGTTTGTTGTTGGTCATGCTGTGTGACAATGTGTGGTGGTGCTTGGGAGGTGGCCTGTGGTATGAATATTTTGTATGGATTGTTAAGATCTAGATGGAGGGATATGAAAAGAGGATGCTGTGAAAGATTAATGGGACAACAAAGCAGGAGATACACTGTTGGAGAGGTCTTGCTGAATAAAGTCACTCTTACATAGCATCAAAATCCTACATGCAAAGAAAGGTTGATGGTAGCTTGGAGTGCAGCCTGTATTTCTGCAGAAATTCAGCTTTAGTTGTGGATTTTAATTCATTTTTAATTTTCAGTTTCTTAAAGTATAATTTGCATTCATTTTTTTTAATGTAATCTCATATTCATCAAGATTAACATATAAATAACTCTATTGCACCACCAAACAATAAAGGGAACAAAGTGACACAAAATAAATCTCATTTTACTGCAGCCAAAAATTGGTTTTGTGGCTTTTTAGGGCTTGACTCCCAGGGCAATTGACAGCATAGCTGTTGTGGAGTAACTGAGTGGCTGTATCTGTGTGATGGGACTCCCTGAGGCTGGTGTTATGTTCCTGAACAGGAACATTGTCTTTCTTAAAAGTGCAATATTCTAAATAATGACTGTACTTTTTAAGTACATGAGACAGAGGAAATGGAAGCTGCCTTGGTGCTGAATGAGGAGAACATTCTCGTTGAGCACAGTTTTAATAAACTTGTCTGCATCAACTTCCTATTGATTTGTTTGTCTTAATTTCTGTGCGTGACTCTGTGTGGGCAGGTCAGTGGACTGCAGCAAAGGTGGAGTGAATCCTGGATGTTGGCATGTGTGCTCCACTTACTGCTTCATTATTTGAATCACTTATGACTATCATTATTTGAATCTATAAAAATACATGGATCTTAATGTCTGCTCATGTTTGTGTATGTGAATGTAGGCAGAGGTCTTTGCGTCCTGCGATCTGAAATGCGGAATGAGGGGATGACTCAAACGAGGGTTCTTCAACGCTTGAATGAACAAGTTCCTATTTTACTTTGTAGTTAAAAACCTCAGTGGTGATTCACTTTCTGAGAGACAAAGCAAGTTGCCCTTTGTTTTGGTTTCATAGTTAGGTATTTTTATTATGACAGCATCACCTTAAAGCTTGTCTGCCAGAGGAATAAAAGGAAAACAAAAATCGGCAATAGCAAGCCCAGGTTAAAACTTCACAGTGCCTTGGTGTTGTCCCCACCCTGTAACAGGTGTACCTGCTCCCTCTTCTTGCCCCCACTGAAATGTGCACGAAGACATCATCATCTGCAAGCTCAGATCTCTCTTGTCTGATATGTTTTGGGGTAGACAGCAGTATTAAATGTTGTGCAGTGTCTCTTTGAAGAGGGCAATACCACTCAACATCCTCTGGCTCCTTCTCAGCCACATCCTTCCCTCTGCAGCACCTTAAGCATCCCAGGCCCGCATTTCTTTAGCATCTCTTTGTTCCTGCCCTCAATATCTCATGAGCTGTCTAGGAATTTGCTGTTTCCAGAGTTTCAGCTGAAGGCTTTGCAGGCAAGGGCTACTTCTTCATACATTGAATATGCTGGCAACCAGATCCTGCACCAGTGGCCCCATCAGTTCTTGTCTGCATTTATTTCTGAATGGAAGAGCAGGACTTTCAGATTTGCAGTAGTCCTCCTTATGTCTGACCAGCGACAAGGAATGGATAATTTATCTGTTTATCTATTCTGATTTATCTGTCAGTGACCTCCGCTCTGAAGATGCCATGAATAGTGAGAAATCTTTTATTTGAAAGTAGCCCAGTAAATTGAAGTGAGAATGAGTACCAAAATGCATGGCATGTGAAGAAGGGAGTAAGAGAGTTACACTGTCCTCAGAACAAAATTAAGAAGCTGCAAAAATGAGAGAAGCCCATTTTCTGAAGACATAGATCTTTGACAGTTTAAGGAAAAGTGGTAAGAACTTTTAATGTGCCATCTGCTCCTTGAACCTTCAAGACCAGGTGTATCACTTTGAAACTCCTTCTTGTTCAGTGTTCAGTCTCTAACCAATGGCTGGAATTTAAACTGCCTTAAAACTCCTCAAATACCTTCCCTGCTCTGTTTAGAACCAGGTTTCGTGACCAGAGGTGTCATCTAGATTGAGTGGCCCTTCACATTTTGTTTTTCTGTGAACTTGCCTGAAAACCATCACTTCTCAGAAAAGAACACATGCATAAATTTTAATCAATTCAAAGACCAATTTCATCTTGCTTTCAAAAATGTTGGAGTTACTTTCTCTCTGGTTCTTATTGTAAACTTTGTCTGTGTGAGAAACAGAGACAATCAGATTTAAGATCTCAGCTGTGTTTTAGCCATCATTTAATTTCTGGTGGCCTCTGTGCAACCCTAGTGTCTGGAACTTGCCCTGAGATGGTTTTTTAATGCTTTTCAGCGGTTGTGTTTTCTGTTTTCACAATCTTCGCTTTCACAATCCTTACTGCTTTTTAAAAGTAGCTTCAGTGTATCAAATGGGTGCTATTAAATGTAATTAAAGTAATTTTAAGCGGTAATTTTTGGAAAGCTTTCTAAAATTGCTGAATAATCCTGTAGCAGAACCTGTCTTCACAGAACACAGGATCCTAACACTGGCCCATTTCTAGCATCATGCTTTGATTTTACCATAGATTGTTCACAAATGATTATGAAGGAGATTTAAATAGGGGGAAAAATCTCTCACCTTTCTTGATTTCATGCTTAATTTTCACAGCAGTGGTGAGTTATTCCTATTTGCATTTCATGGTTTTATTTTTGGGATGTGTCTTGTCTAGTCTTGGCAGACAGACACGGATCCAGGGAGTAAAATATGAAGGTTGAACAGTGAGGGAGTTATTATCCAAATGGAGCCTTCTGTTAGAGGTGTCAGCGGAGACAAAGGTGAATGTAGAGAATGAATGGAATAAGATGAGAGAAAGATCAAATAATGGGATAAGAAGTTCAAGCGTGGGGTAATGGGTGTGATCAGAGATTATTACCAGTGCAAAAATTCGCAAAACGTGCAAAAAAATTCTGTCTGTTCATTAAAACTTGATAAGGAAACCACACAATAAAACAATTTTTTAAAAAAATCATATTGAGTCTTAGAATGTGTGTTCTATGGTGTTGTTTCCTTCTGACTGTTTCTCTGTTGGTTTTTAGGTTTCTGTCTTCCACATTGTACATCAGTGGCATCTCTGTGCTGGAACAAGATCATGTCTTCAACTCATTGAGGGAAAGGGGTGAGCAGCTTTCTCCTGGCCAATATTTTATCTTCTTTGAGAAAACAGCGTGTCCTGGAAATAAATATCATCCTGTATTGTGTTGAAATGGAAGCCGGTTCTAGTTCATGCTTTTCATGTGTCAAAGAGAATTGATTTTTTGTTTCTTTTTAACTTGGTGTTTGAATGTAAGGATCTAATGTTACATAGCAAGTGCCAGGACTACAGTTAAATAAGAATGAACAAAGAGCCATGCCAAATCTGCCAGTCATGCATTTCTTTCTGAAGGACTTCAAAGAAACATGTATGAGGGAAAATTAGAAGGCATGATTACTTGTTAACAAGTCTGTTGGGTAGTTCCTTCACATCCCTAAGAGGGTTGGTGGTTAGGTCGTAGCCTGAAGCATAACTATTTATATCTCTTACAAACATCTGTTGTAGCTTGTGTATGTTAAAAGTGATACCACTGATCTCCAGCAGCTCACTTGCACCTTCTGTTAACGTTACTGGGTGGTCCCTGTGCCCTTAATTATAAAGGAGTAAGTGGAACAAGCGAGGAGTGGAGTGATGAATGTTACGCGATCGCTTTGTGTGTCTGTTTCAGCTCACATTTAATCTCTTCTCTTATGTACTCAACTTGCACAAAGTCTCCACGTTTCTAATTATGATTACCCCTCTTCATTTAGCTTCCTTTCTGCTTTACGTTTTCCCTTCATACCTCATATTATAAAAGGCTTCCCTTTTTTTTTCCCTTTGCTTTGTAGACCATAATCTTTTATGAATTCCCTTTCGCCACAGGTATCAGTGGAGTTTCTGACTGCAGGTCATGCATCAGCTTCCAGCTACACGACCTTAAGTTTTTCCTTGAGTTTTCCACACGCTTTGCTTTCAAATAGAATGAGAGTTAGCTCTGTTTTGTGTGAAGCAGACCCAGCAGACTCACCCTCAGGTCATTTTTGCTATTTGTAAGTCTTTGAATATAGCACAAACACACAGTTTCCTCTCTACTCTCCATTTCTTTCGCAGAGAATAATTGGCATTTTGAGAGCTAAGATGTCCAGAAATCATATATTCTTGGGTTCACCTCAGATACCCAAATGTGCCCTGAGGCAGAGTGTGCTGGTTGGAGATGGTCCTGCTGTGAGCTGAGAATGGACACACATGAGCCAGAAATTACCACACCAGTAGGTCAGCCAAGAGCAGGGGTTGTTCGAGTGCACCGCAACTGCTTCAGACCAAGTCAGCTGCTTTCCATCAGAGCCACCTTCAGCAGGGAGAGGCCTGAAGCAGCCTGCCTGACTCGGTGTAAAAAGGATCAGAAACCATCCATGTGTGGAGGAGCTGTGGAAGTAATTAGCTGTGGCAGTGATAAACATCTGGGAGCGATAGCAGCCCCATCGCTGTCTGCAGCCTGAGCATCTGCTGGGGCTGTGCCTGCTAACGAGCCCTGGGTGCTGCATCCCAAATGAGGTTATAAAAGCCAAATCTGTAAATACCTTCTCAGTTACTTCCCTTAAAGTTGAGCATAGTTTGTTTCTTGCCTCTACTGAGTAATGAGGAAATGTTTCTTTTTAGTGAACAGAAGTAATTCCTCAGTTAATTGCCTCAATTTAAGTGTGTGATTAGCTCAATTTGTTCTTCTTGATTTGCAGTGGTTGTCTTCACTAAATCTCATCAGTTCCTATCTTGCCTAATAGCTTAATCTTTTTCTACTGTAATTATAAGTCAGAGGGGAAGCTCTTGTGGGAAATAAAGGATATACCCATGTAGAATTCTTTCCAGTTGTTCCCCTGGGAGAAAATATGGCAAAAGTCCTTCTAGATGAAATAACCTATGGATGTAGCTCAAAGCTGTGCACCTCCTTTCTTCTTTTGTGTGGCCTGAGGGCCTTCCAGATGTGGAACGTCTCTTCATTATGGAAATCTGGAAGGAGGGGTTGGTCCTGCTTGCCTTGTTCTCCAAAAATCCTTGCCATGTCCTACTGTCTACCAGTTTACATGTATTATCTTTGTGGCCTCCCTCTCCAGGTTTTTCTTCATGCCACAAATGTGACCTTACGTCCCTGTGAACTCTTAAGACTTTCTTCCTCTTCTACAACTGTTTTACTTTTCTCATTTTTGCCTAAGAATTTCATCTTTCTCCCACAGTCAAACAATTTCTTTAGCAGTGTTTTCTGTGGGATTTGGCTTTAAAATAATAATTAAATAGTGTTTGCTCTTTCTTTGTTGATCGTTTCAACTGTTCTGCTATTATTTTGAGGGTAGTCTGGTCCATGCTTTGGATGTCACAGTCATAAATTAAATGCATGTCTTTTGAGAAGGAAGAAAAGCAGCATTTTCTATGTGCCTGTTCAGTCTGTCAATACAGGCACTTGCATTGGCTGTCAGCTGCCATTTATGAAGCAAAATAAATGTTTAAACATCAGGCAGATGCTTACAGGGCTGATGATTTAGAATGTCTTCCCTTAAAGTATTTTGAGAGATATCTCACATATTGTGACAAATGCTAATTTAACTTTTAACACTAAATGATTGGTAACTGTAAAAAAAAAAAATTATAATCTGAAGTACTTCTATCAGTGAGTGCACTTAGGTTGCTCCCTTTGTATTTTTAATTTTGGTGAAGAAATCAGTAATGTTTTTGGAGTTTCAAAGAAAGAATACTGATGTTCTATAAAAACAGTTATAACCTAGTTTGTAGAGAAAGCCACGCTTACATCATCCTGGTGAACTTCTCTGGTCTTTGGAGTTCACCAAGATTTGATTGTTCTGTTTAATTTAATTAAAAAAAAAAAAAAAGATTTTAAAAATTGCAGTCATACTTAGGAATTACACTGAGTGAATTTGATGCAAAGAAGGCTTGAGATATCTCCTGAGGAGTTTAGTTTGTCTCTGTGCCTGGAACTGTTGTCAAAGAAGGGAACCTCGAAATTTGTCCTGGCTTTGCAAAATGAAACACTCACTTGAGACTGTTATAATCTATAGGGGAAACTGTCCAGAAATGTAAAAATTGCTCTTAAAAATGGTCATATGCAGTAATAATATGAAACAAGGGAAGGATTTATTTGAAAAATCTGTAGTGATTGAACACATTGCAAAAAAAAAAAAAAGATTCTGTTTCAGATCTTAAACTGGTGAAAATTTTAAAACTTAGTTCTTCAATACTGACATAAGTGAAAAAGAGCAGAAAACCTGGAATTATTACCTGGATGCAATGTGTTTCATGACATGAGCTCTGACTTCTCTTTTAGTATGGATTTTTTCAATAGTAGCTAAAGATTAGGACTCCTTTGTGTCAAGGAAAATTGACTTCTGTGTTAATAGTTACTGGTAATAGCTTAATGAGTTACATGATTTCAGTTGTAATGGCTGCAAATCTGACAAGAAAATTAAATGTGAAGTAGTAATTTGGTGGGTGCACTCTATCTGGTCGTGGTGCTTTGCTAATTTTTTTTTTCTAATTACTGTATGTCTTAATTTAAAAATGTTTAACTCATTTGGGCACCAAACTCCAGCTAATGCCTAGAGAGATTAACATGATGCCTTTACTTTTGTTTAAATCCTATTGTAATTAACATTTGCCAAAGTATCAAATGTCTCTGAAATCGAGACTTCTGAATTCCTAGGTCCCTCTTGAAACTTTATAATCACGTGGGCCCAATTGTTTAAAAATTGTTAGATATTGTTCCCTTCTTTGTTGAACCTTAGATGACTTGGATGGCAAATTCCTGATGTCAGAAGTGATTTGAGGCTTGGTCTCTGAAAGTAGTTTCAGGCCCTACTTCAGAATCTGGGATTCACACCCAAAAGTGAACAGGGCATTCCCTTAACATTTTGCATTTGGTTCATCATTTTTAACTGTAATTATTTCGGTTACAGTGATGCTCAGTGGCTTGGGAGCCTTGTCAAAACACAGAAACACAAACCTGCCCCTTTCTAGATTTCATGTATTACCTTAGAATGTCAGTTAAGTAGTGCAGAGATGAATGCTAAAGTTCACTTGAAGCTTGTGAGTATATAAAAGCCTCAGCCTCTTATTANTTAAGTAGTGCAGAGATGAATGCTGAAGTTCACTTGAAGCTTGTAAGTCTTTGAATATATTTTTTATGAGTATAAAAAACACCTCAACCTCTTACTGAAAATTATACTTTAGAGTATAAAAAGATACAATGAACTTTTTGCTGATAAAACCTGTTATATTTCCAAACTGAATTTATTTATTGGTTGAATTTGCACGTGGCCGTTGTTGTCAATAAACTCTGAGAGGTGTGCATGAATCTGAATTTCTGCCTTTATTTTTTCTTCACCCTTTAGAACTGGATTCTAAGGGGCCAATTTTTAACTTTATTTTTTTTTTTCTTTAAAGAATATTTGTTCAAGCTTATGATGATTTGACACAATTAATGTCTTAATAACCATGATGGCAACACAGACATTAAGTATAGACAACTATCAAGATGGACAGCAGGTAGGTGTGTTTTCCTTTCTCTAGGAACTAAATACACTTAGGAAAAGGGGAAAAAAAATAGTGACTTTGTCCTTAGTCCCTGCTTTGGCATTGTTTAAGCTGGAATAATGAAACATAGTCATGTATATCTGGTCATGATGTTTCTCTTTCGTACAACAGGCTGTGTAGTTTTACACTTTAAGTTGCTAAATTAAAATGCTGTTAACTGGAGGCAACTTGTGAGGTGGCCTCTACTCTGAAACTCATTTTGCTGTTAGTCTGTGTCAGCCCTGAGCAATAAATACAAGTACTTCTGTCAGCAGATGGCAACAATGGGGAACAGTCAGAAAAAAACCCAGCAGCTTTCCACATCTCCTATAAAATGTTCATCTGAACACAGATAGATTTTTCATTTTTAGTTTAATTGGGGTTTTTTTTAATTGCAGTTCTAATTTCTCTCTCTCCTCTCACCTACTTTACATATTTGACTTTATTCCCCCAGTAAATACATACCATCCTGTGGCAGCGAAAATAAAATATACTTTTTTCTAAATAACAGATTGGGACAGAGGTATTTCTTCCTGTTTGTTAGTATTTCAGGCTCTCAGTGTCCAAGGTAGACAGGTAATTCAGGTGCCTGCTGTTTTTCTAGTTTGGAAATGGCCCACAGAAAAAAACCTTGCAGTTTTAACTGAGCTGTTTCCTCCTCCTAGGGAGATAGAACCCTAACTGAACAGACTTTCTCCCTTCAGACTCTGCAGATGTATGGCCAACATTTATAATCACTTGTCTGAGTCATCTCCTTTTAATTTGCTCCTCCTTCCTGTCATTAGCCAAGAAATTAGTCCATCAGTTACTTTTTTTTTTTTTTTTTTTCTGCAAGCATTCTGGCTTGAAAATCATTTCTGCTTGCTGAGGGAGCTCCCTGCAAGGCAGGCTGCTCTGTTGGGTGGGAGATGCTGAATTTTCTCAGGTTCTGATTTTTCTAGGAGATGGCTTGGCCCCAGCCGGTAATAAAGCACAAACCTTTTGGTTCTCTGCAGACTGTTAAGAATATTATAATTTTTTTCTGCTGCTGTTATGTGGAAATAAATTAAATTCTTTTAAAGTCTGGTTCTCTGATAGTTTCTGGAGGCCTTCATCTCTGCAGCTGTCAGTTCTGGCTGCCTGGAGACACCTAGAACAGTGTCTGTCCTCTGCCTGAGATAAAAGAGAAAGAAGAGAAAAGATTGCAGTGGTTCCATGTCTTTGTGCAGATGCTCCAATGGGAGAAAACTAAAGAGTTTGGGCTGAGTGGTGGAAACTCTGACTTTCACAGTTCAGGTTCCTGGGAGACCTTTTAGTCCAAAAGATATTTATCTGGAGGTGTTGGAAAAAACACTTGGAACACCTTCAAAGGACCCCAAAACTGTGCCCAGCCTCCTAATGCAATTTAGGAGATGCTCAGGTGAAGCTGTGGCTCTGTGTTGCTTTTCCATGGTATAAATGTGTGTTAGATGGATGTGCAGAAGGAGTTACTACTGTTCTCCTGTAGTTTGATGGCCCTAAAGTACTTTGTTCTTACAATATGTAAAATGGAGTGCTAAAGGTCATGGGAGGTTATGCTCCTGTAATTAAAGGACTGGAGGGACACAGAATATTTCAGATCTTTTAAAGCAAATGTGCATTTGAGTGGACAAAAACCCCCAGAAGATACTTTTCTTCAGTACCTTTATACAGTGCACAGTAAAAATAAGGAAGAAAATTTAAGAGGATAAACTTCCCTTTACATTGATTTCATCCTCTAGGATTTTTATGCAGACATTCCCATGAACTTTTTGGAGCAATGTACTGCAGGCTGTTCCAAAAACAGCCACTTCAGAGACAAAACCCTTCAACAATTTACTAATATCTGACATTCCCGTTTTAAAGCCAAACACTAAAATGTGGAAGTGACCTTTATGCATCAAAAAGTGTCAGGCATTAAAAAGAGGGGTTTTGTTGCTGCTACGACTTCTTGTGTCACTGCCAAGTCACACCAACCTTCTGGCAATTTAGGAGCCCTTTGCACTGCTCTTTCCTTAGAACACAGCACCCTTATTTTACGTCAGGGCTACTTTTTTACTCTTTTTTTTTTTTTTTTTTCCCTGCAGATGCAAGTGGTAACAGAGTTAAAAACTGAACAAGATCCCAACTGCTCTGAAACTGATGCAGAAGGGGTGAGTCCTGCCCCTGTAGAATCTCAGACTCCAATGGATGCAGACAAGCAGGCCATTTACAGGTAGTGATGGACTCGTGTTCTGTCTTTTGAAGGGTGTAGGATAGGGTACAGGATATTTGGGTTTTTTTTAAAATAAATTAATAAGAAGTAGCTTAAAATCAGGTTGGCTGTCTCCGTAGTTTGTAGGGAAAGAATGAGACTAAATAGGCTTCACTGTCAGTCATCAGCCAAGGAAAAACCTCCTGAGCTTGTGGGGTTTTTCAATTTCAGCAGATTTAAAGGGTATTCTAAGGGTGGCTGCCCAATTTAGAAAGCTGCCTTAGATTTTAAACTGTGGTCACTATTTGTTATACTGGAGTTCTTCCCTTTAATATGAGTTTTTACTTTTATTGTAATTAGGTCAATCTTTACGCCTTTTTTTCTTTCAGGGTAACAATCTATTCCCCAGTAATTAGCTCAAAATGGATTAAATATTGATGTATGAGCACACTAATTTGAGATTTTTCAGTGAAAAAGTGCTGTGCTAGGCAGTTTGCTCAGTTTTCATGGGGTTAAGTGTTCTTTCACTTTGACTACTTTTTATAAAGACAGAATTATTACTGGTTTTCAGGTTCCAAAAAAAAAACCCCAAAAACCCACCAGAACAGGAAGAAGCCAAACAAAACACCAAAAAACCTCCACCTGGGGTAGAAAAGGTGTGACCATTAAGATACATCCATTCATTTACAGACTTGTGCTAACCAAATCTCCTCAGAGCATGATCTCACAGGAGGCCTCTGAGCGCAGCCTGAATACTCTTCTCAAATTTTTGAAGTTATTTTGTGATGTATAAGTATGGCCCACATTGAAGAATAAATTAATTTCATCAGGCTTCATTTAAATCTGCATTCATCCTCTTTGTAAATCCTGAATCTCATTTCTAATGCACTGTGTTGATCTGTCTCAGGGCCACTCAGTTACAGTGAAATAAACAGTCAGAGCTTTTTGGCGTGTGATTGTTCTCTTTAATTAAATATATACGTGTTCTACTGCTGTATTTGCCTCTGGAGTGTGGTAAATCAAAATGAAAATAAACTTTTATCTTATTTTGCTCTAGCCAGTGGTGTTATTTGCAGTCTCTTCCAGAATTTGTCACACTTACATGAGTGACTGTGAGTTTTTCTGAGCTAGATGTCTTAATTTTCATGTAAGTGAAAATACTTATTCGTGCATTTAAACTTTCTTTTTCCAGGCACCCACTATTTCCCTTGTTAGCACTATTATTTGAAAAATGTGAACAATCTACACAAGGCTCAGAAGGCACAACTTCTGCCAGTTTTGATGTAGATATTGAAAACTTTGTAAGGAAGCAGGAGAAAGAAGGAAAACCTTTTTTCTGTGAAGATCCAGAAACGGATAATTTGGTAAGTATTAGCTGTTTATTTCTGAAACAATCATCACATTTGCAGCTTCCTCCTAATTTCTGATCTCAACTGGTCCTTATAGTTTCTTCTCACATTTTTCTGCCTGTGAGAGATTTTTCTTTATGTTAATGATGGAAAATATTTTTAAAATTCCTTCTGACCCCATTTTCCCTTTTATCTGTAAATTTACATTGGGCTCTTCACATTTGTTTCCTATTCTCAGCTGACATGAGTGTATTGGAGACAAAAACAAATCCTTTCCACAGCCGGATTGACTCTGAAAATCAAATTTAGAGTGTCAGGTGTTTAACATATTTATCTAAAACATGTAATTGATGTAAACTTTTTCCAATTTTATGTAAATCATGGTTCACCTAGTTAATGTGAGAGAAGAGGTGTTATAAGATGATCTTAGAAAGTGTTTAACATACACAATTTTTCCTTTCATGTCATTGACTCCTTTAGGCTTTCTGAAAGTCATTCCTGTGATGAAGCTGTGATTTCCCTATTTTGAATATACCTGCCTTCAGTATTTTATTCAAAAATGAGAGTTAGTTCTGTTCTGCATGAAGCAGGTCTGCTGACTTGTAAGCCTCAGGTTATTTTCTTCATTTGTAACTCTCTGAATCCAACACAGAATCACTGTTTTCCCATATCTCTGTAATCCCAATTTCTTTTCAGAAGCACTTCTGAAATCTAATAGTTGGAATGTAGGAGCTGTGGTTCAGTGGATGAGGAAAGAGCAGTGTTTGTGGTTTATCTTGACTTTCATGTGGTTTATCTTGACTTTCATGTGGTTTATCTTGACTTTTGATGTCTCTTACGATGTTCTCATAGATAAACTGACAAGACACGGAGGAGATAAATGAGCAGTGAGGTGGACTGGAAAATGGGTGAACCCCTGGGCCCCAGGGATTCTGGTCAGCAGCATGAAGTGCAGTTGAGGGCTGCTCATAAGTGCTGTTCTCCAGGGACTGGTTGTGAAACCAGAACTATTTAACACCTCCATTAGTGACTGGGGTGATGGGGCAGACTGAACCCTCAGCAGGATTGCAGGTGCTCCAAAACTGGGAGGAGGGGCTGATCCACACATGGCTCTGCCACCATTCAGAGGTGCCTCACTGCTTTTGGAGAAGCAGAAAAGTGGGAATCTCATGGAATTCAGCAAAGAGTAATACCAAGTCTTAATAGGGGTAAAAGACAGACTGACTCTACTCAGCGGTGCCCAGTGGAAGGGCAAGAGGAAATGGGCATGAATTGAAACACAGGAGGTTCCATTAAACCTTTTTGCTGTGAGGGTGATTGAATACTGCAGGCTGCCCGGAGGGTTGTGGAGTCTCCATCCCTGGAGACAGTCAAACTCAGCTGGACATGACCCTGAGGAACCTGTCCTACCTGACCTTGCTTTTAGCAGGGGGGTTGGATTAAGCAATCTCCAGAGGTTCCTTCCAACCTCAACTATTCTGTGGTTTCTGTGAGCCTCCGAAGATTGGTTTCCCAAAGATCCTGCATGCCTTGGCCTGTTCCCTGTGCTCCTGGTCATACAGAAACACTCTCTCAGATCCAGCTTGCTTTGGTTGTAGTTGGGTCTGGTGTGTTCAAATAGTCCTTCCTGTCATTGACCTGTTCATGGTTTTAGTTTGTGGTTCTAGTGACAAACTCTCTTGGTTTATGTGGTGTTGCCCTTTGCTGATGGGCTGCACAAATCTGGCTGGTTTTGCCTGCGGTGGGTGAGGAATTACTTGTTTATGTCCTGGATTCCATGGCTGCTGAGGTCAGTAGTGGCTTAAACTGGAACCACGTTGCAAAATCAAAAGTCCTTGGCACTGAACTCCTGTCCTGTGGTCGTATTGTTAGCTGTGACTTTCTGTTACTGGACACCAGATGAAACCTGAGTGCAGCTTGTCCTCTGCCTGTCCTGGAGGCTGGGAGCTCTGAACAGCTGACGTTCTGACAGGCTCTTCATCTGCTGTGGAGCAGTGAGCACAAGTTTCTGTCAACTTGTGAACTGGCTAGTGTGGCTTTCAGTCTCTTTTCTGCTTGAAATATTGGTGCTTGCCACAGGGAAGGCTGTAGACAGGCAGTTTTTTCTGCCTCGTGTCACATATATATATTTTAATAGAGATTTAAAAGTCTCTCTTTAGTAGCAAGAAATTGTGCACCTTTGTTCCATCTTCTGCTCATGCTGTCCTTCCCCTTTTAACTCCAATGTCAATTCAACCGTTCATCTGAAAGGAGAAGCTGTTAAGACTGATAATTACACTGGGCTAGAAGGGTGGAGCAGAGTCAAACAAGTAAGGTGTAAATGTTTGCTCAGTAGGATCAACTCGGAGCCAGAGCTAAACTGAGATGCACTAAAAAGCCAAATTCAAGTCCTATCTGAGAATCACAGGCCTGTTACAGTAAGGAAATTGGTCAGCTGTTTCATTTTTTTTTTCCTTTTACCTCTTTGAGATGTGGCATGGAGAGCTCAGCCAAACTGCAGTTTTTCTGTGACAGAGCTTCAACAGACAGCTCCAAAGCAGCAGAATATAATTCTGTGCTCCATGCTGCCTGTGGGCTAATTAAGTAGATAACAGAAATTATGAAGGGTCACAGATAGTGATTGTAGGGTCACTTACAGTCCTGGCAACGTTCCACATTGTGCACTCACTTGAAGTGCCTTGAATACTCCTCAAGAGGAGTTTGGAGTTCATCCAGAGGACCACAGAATGTTAATCTGGGTGGCACAGGCATTAGATCAGTTTGACCAGAAAGGAAGTTCATTAACAGCAGTGGATGCTTGTTCCAATTTGAGTAGCTCTTACTAAGCTATGGCCTAGATTATCTTGTTACTTTGTTATTATAATTCCCGTTCTAAATTAATTGGTGGCTTCCTGCTTTAGTATTAGAAAGGATTTCAGCATTGGGAAATGTGGGTAGCATCCACCTGAAACTTAATTTTAAGGATACTTGTGAATTGCTAAATTGCCTGTAAACCTTGTTACTATCTAGATGGAGGGATTCTGTTCTAAGGATTCTGTTCTTCCCAGTTAAACTCTCCAATATCAGCTGGTGATCTTGAATGAGCAAGGCAAAGGATCAAAATCAATGCAGAAGAATTGTTACCAGGCCTTTTTTTTACTTCTGCAGCATCTTTCCCAGGTCTGGGTGCAATCCTGGGCCACGTGCTCTGGGATGACCCTGTGGTTCTGTCCTGCAGATCTCCTGTTTTCAAATCCTGCGGGAAGGAAGTGGAAGCTGAAGGTTGTGTTCATGTTCTTACTAGACTGGAAATGTGATTTCTTAGAGCTTTAACTTCCTCTGTATCTTCTTGGAACGTCATTTGCATCCCCTCAGTCCTTTTACCAAGCATCATTGTCAGAAGACTTGTGTCTGCTGTCAATAACCAGATTTTGGTGGTCTCTATTGCTGCTTTCTGGAAGTAAAAGTTAAGGAAGTACTCCACATAACTTGGAGTATCATCTGTTGGAGCTCCACACCGTTTTCCCCTCACCCTTTGCTATCCCTGCCTTCTTTCTACAGATAAAACAGATCCTGGAATGAACCAAGGCAGCAACTGCTCTTTGTTCTCCATTAGTCTCCTTTCATGCACAGACAGACTCCTCCATGTCTAAGAAGTTGTTCAGCGCGGCTGCTTGCAGAGTTTTTTTAGACCTTTCACAGATTATTTTATTTCTTAAGACATTCATTGCTTCACACTTTTTTGTTGCTCACTTCTAACCCAAATGCTGCAGAAATACCACGTTGCCTCGGGGTGTTGTTTTCTGCCTCTTGTGTTGCTTCTGTTCGGAGTAAACTCTTCCCACACACGGGTAGATTTTTTAATTTCCCCACATTTATGGCACCATAGGATGGTTTGGGCTGGACTACAAGCTCGAGAGGTTTGTAGTCAAGCTCCTGCACAGAGTAGGGTCAGCTGTGAAGTCAGAGCAGGTTACTTTGGCTTTGTCAAGTCTGGACACAATACAAAACAAGGAGTGTTAAATATACTCTCCCTTTTGTATTTGAACAGGACACTGCCTTTTTTGAAGACCCCTGAGTTTTTTGTTTCGTTTGGGGTAAGGATTTTTGGTTCAGTACCCTCTTCTCAATTCTCTTGAATTCTTAGTTTTGGCAGGAACCTGAGTTGTAGTGGTGAAGCCAGCTGATTTCATTTGAATATTGGCTAACTAAGCCTTCTTGAATAGTGCTTTTGCTGTTTTAATGTGCAGAACTGTCCCATAGACCTCCAGCTACACCTTTTCTAGCTATGTCTCCTAGCTCAAAAGAGAGGAGAGAGCTTATCGAATCAAAACAAATGAAAACAAAATAGCTTTTCTTCCAG
This sequence comes from Sinosuthora webbiana, assembly GCA_013397395.1. Taxonomy (NCBI): domain Eukaryota; kingdom Metazoa; phylum Chordata; class Aves; order Passeriformes; family Sylviidae; genus Sinosuthora; species Sinosuthora webbiana. The sequence goes on along the minus strand of VXBN01002714.1, from coordinate 114,264 downwards.
AGTTTGTGTTCTTCCACTGAAAATCTGAATTGCAGGAGGATTTGGGTCAGGGAGGTAGGTAAGCTGTGAATGTAAAGATACAATTTCTTAAATTTGGAGATACACGAATAGGCTCTGGATAGGAAGAACTTCAAGATTTTTCAATAACTTTCCTTCTTCTGCTTAATAGTTTACCATTATCTTTATTTAAAACAATTTCAACAATAGTGGAAGGTGTCCCTGCCCATGGCAGAGGTTGGAACAGGATGATTTATAAGGTCCCTTCCAAGCCAAACCATTCTAGGATTCTGTGAATATATCCCATGGTTACTTCATCTTCATGCATTTCTCTGAAGTGATACTCCAGTTTTATTGCTACAGCTGAAAAGACTGAATCAGTTATAAAATTCCATTTTTCTGTGGCATATTCTATGCAGTAGCACTGAATAAATGAAATATTACTGCTGCTATGACCTGTCTGAAAACACTTCTTTGTATTACCTTTGTTCAGCTTGAGTTACTTTATCAGGAGTTCTTGATTTGTGTAGTTTTAAGGAAGAAGTGAAGTTCTGCTGACATTAAGTTTGGTCCACCTGTTCTGCAAGAGAGCAGGAGCCATGTGGCCACAATTAATGTAGCTGTAAATGAATTCATAAGTCCTGGTGACAGGCATGGCATATTGACAAAGTTTTGTTTTCCTCCTGACCACAGCAGCACAGCTTCCTGCAGGAGTGGTGTGATGGAGAGGGGCTCTGCAGAAACCTGGGTAGTGTTACTCAGCCTGGGTTTGTGGTTAATTTTGACTTTAATTCAATTTTCACCTCAAGTACCAACCATCAATTTTAAACTAAGTCTAAGCTGAGGAAAGGACTTTCATTTTTCCTCCAAGCACACGGTGATAAATAAACAGTACAAATTTGGCTAATGTTTAAAAAAACCCAGCTCTCTTGACTGAGCAAAAATAAACTAATCTCCAATATGGTCAAATATTCTGTGTCCAAAAGCATATTTTGCTACCTCAGTTTGAGCTGAGTGTTTAAAGCACTCACTAATATGATGGGCAATTTATTGATCAGTCACACGTGAGGAATCTTCTATTTTAAGCTTTTTTTGTCTCTGAAACAGAGACAGAATTTCTTGAAACACAGATGACCTTTGTTTTGTGTTAAAATTTAGTTGCATTTGCATGCTTTAACTTCGTTGTGTTTAAAGGTGCTTTAGCACAGTTTAAACAGCAACCTGGGCTGGGTTAGAAAATCACTGGTTTGTGTCTCAGAGCTGGGTCACTGCACTCAGTGTTTCAAAGGCTTTCAGTTGTTACCAGATATTAATTTGGATCAACTCCCTCAACTCCACAGCTCAGGTTTTCTCTGCAGCTGTTTTTTGAAAGATGTATGTTTGGCTTTTTTTCTTTTTATCCCTGAGAAGAAATAATTTTTTTTAAATTGCTTAATTTCCCAAATTTTTTTTTCATCTTGTTTAACACACAGTTGTCTACACAGAGTGAGTGTCCTAGAACCTTTTGCTGAAGAATCAGGGAAAAGATCTGTCTCAATGAAAGCTAAAATGTCATGATGGAGAGGGGAACACACCCAAGAGTTTTCCTGCCTTGATCTCCTTTGGGTGACTTGAGCAAAGGCATCTTCAGCTCTCAGTTGGCTTTCTTGAGTTGAAAGTAATAGATAGATTACTTTGGAGGGAATAATTTCTGTTCACTGGATTCAGTGCTCTGCCCAGGTAAATAACCCCTCATATAGGACAGATTTTTCCAGAAAATTGTAAAGTTAAGCTCTGCACTATGCTTCAAAACTACAACTGTTCAGTTTCATAAAACTGAAGGATATTTGTCTCAAAGATCCAGCACAGCACAGAAATGTTTGGGGTGGCATGTTGTATAAAAAATAATTACTTTGATGGTGTATTGTGTACATATTTGAATGTCCTGGATTTCCTACTGCTTTTAGACCATCTGGATTTGGTTTTAGCTTCTGATCTTCTGCCATGACCCTTACAATCACCTAAGCTATTTTTATGCAGTATGTAATACCATTGGTTATCCCAGGCTTACAGTGTTTTTCTCACAGTGAGCATGACAAGTATTCCCCTCACATGCATATCTCCTGTACTTGGATTTTAGCTTAAACATGGATTTATTTTTTTTTTTTTAAATTTGGTTTAGTGCTTTGTATTTCATGTTTTTTATTTCAGAATCAGTCTCCTCATCTGGAAGTTCTCACAAGATTTTCCCTGAGAGTTGTTCATCTTTGGCATACAAAGCTGTAGCACTGAAGAACTGTTTGATTACTTTAAGCTTTGTTGAGCAGTGTGACTAAATTTGGGACCTCTTTATTCTGATTTTATTGAAAAATAAAAGCTTTCATCCTCCCTAGCAATCTGTGGGACAGATTTATGCTTAATCACAGGAGTGTCTTCTTTCTCACTGTATCTCAAACTCATCTGTATCCTTCTGGTTTCCTTGTGTAACTTGGAGCTGAACCTGGTGTTTCTGATTTCTAGAGCTCCAGAGAACTTCTGGCCAAGCCTGTCCCAGCCCTGCTTTCCAAATAATTGCTGTGGATGGGATTGCTTTCCATCACTTCCAATCCTGTGTGGTTTGTGACCCAGAGCTGTACCAGGGGGTTAGAGACCACGTGGACATCCAGGCTCATCCTGTGCCCTGTGACACCTGAACTGTTCTGTCGTCCTGAAGTGTCACAAAGATCACTTCGTTGTCCTCTTTTGTTTCCCCTGCGTGGCATTTTGCTTGTGTTCCTTTCACATTCCAGGATTTAGCAATTAGCACCCCTGCTTTAATTGGGTGATCTTCGTTACTGGAAAGTAATGTTTGCTTAAATCTCACATTAAATATATTTTTTTTCATGAACAGTTATTTTGTTTCTGATTTTTTTTTCCCCCAATTCTCTCCCTCAGATGGTAAAAGCAATCCAAGTTCTGCGTATCCATCTGCTCGAGCTAGAAAAGGTTAATGAACTCTGCAAGGATTTCTGTAGTCGATACATTGCCTGCCTGAAGACAAAAATGAATAGTGAAACTCTATTAAGTGGAGAGCCTGGAAGTCCTTATTCACCTGTGCAATCTCAGGTGTGTTTCAAATATTGTTCAGTGGATTTTGGCTTGGATTTCCTTAGGATGTTACAGCCAGGCTTCTTTCACTATCAGTTTGCAAACAGAGTTTCTGCAGTTTCCTGTATTCCCTGAAATCACTTTTTTAGAGTAGAAAGAAGTGGTTTTTTTGTTTGTTTTGTGGGGTGTTTTTGTGGTTTTCTTATGGTTTTTTTGTTGTTGGTTTTTTTTTTTTTTTTTTTGTGTGTGTGTGTGGGTTTTGTTTTGTTTTTGTTTTTTTGGTGCCACTGCCTAGTGGACAAATTGGTCGAAATGTGCCAGAGCACAGAGTCAATTTTTAATTATCTGTCTCCCTTTTATGATTTTCTCTCAGTTCAGCAAGTGGAGATATTCAGAATAGCCTGGATTTGCTATTTGGTTGGAAAGAGGTTAGGAAACAGAATAAATAAAGAATAAAAATTCTGCTTGTTAAGGCCTCCTTAGTCTGCCTCCTTCATTAAAATATTGAGATGACTTATACATTTTATACACAATGCGTATTCTGGAATAAACAGACAATATCTGATGGATTAAAGTTGCAATATGGCATTTTCTGCATTAAATGGACCACAGTTAATAGGTTGTGGTTGATGTTTTTGCTGTCAGAGGCTGCAGAGTGAGCCCTGCCACCCCAGTAGCCACTTGATCCTGAGTCTTAGGGCATGGCCCTTCTCTGAATTACTCATGTCTCTGATGCTCTGTATTAAAAAAAAGCCCCAATGACTTTTAAACTTCACTTTCTGGACTCCTTGTTTAGGTTTTGATGTCTGGAAGTGTGGAAAGGAGATTCTAAAATCAGGCAAAACCAGCTTTTTAAAGATTTTTTTCTGTATATCTCTTACAGTTTTTTGTAGACACACGAGGGACCCATTTTGCATTTGCTATCAAAAGAGATTATTCATACATATATGGAAATGTGTAAGAGTTTGCATGTTCAGGGTTGAGTAAGAGCTATCTTGAGCAGAATAAAACATATTGAATATTTAATACATTATGTTCAAATTGAAGGAATTAAGGTAATAACTAAAATTCTAAAGCTTTGATGCTTGTAATAAGAGCATCAAGGGCCATTTCATTTGTCCTCTTTCCCTCATGCCTTTGGAAACTGTTTCTTATTCTTTATATACCTAGAACTAAAATTTCTCAAAATTGTTTTACATCTTTTCTAGCAGTTGCTTTCATGAGGGTTTTCAAAGGTAATGGTTGGTGATAATGAGGAAGTTAATGTAGGTAATGATGAACCCCTAATGAAGGATCTTTCTCTTTGAAGGTAATCCTGTGATTAAACTCCAAACATATTTTAGAGCCAAAAATACGTAATGCAAATTTGCAAAAATGCATAAGCGTGCTTGATTGGGTTTCATTAAAAAAAAAAAAAGAAAAAAAAAGAAAAAAAGTTTTAAAAAATGTAAGCAACTAATTGTTTTATTTTTCTAGCAAATTCCAAGTGCCATTGCAGGCACACTCAGTCCCCAAGGGATCGTGGTGCCAGCATCAGCATTGCAGCAGGGAAATGTAACTATGGCAACAGTAGCAGGTATGACACACTGAAAACAACTGGCACCTTGCTCTTCGTCTTGGTTTCCTTTATGGTTGTTACAAAAACTACACAAATACTTTAAAAAACGTGTCTTAATACCTGAAAAGTTGCTGAAGTACAGTCAAGTGCTTTACTGGTTTGTGAATGTTTAATTTATATGTTTTCCAAGTATGTCTGTGGGTGTGGTAGTTACATATATGATATTAAGAGATCTTAATGTGCAGCACTACATTTGTTGAAAGACATTTCCACAGACTGTGGTGTTTTACTTTTTTTTTTTTTTTCCCTTTAAAAAGAAGAATTTTATTTGACAAAAACATGCATTAGTTAAACCATTGCACTTGGCTGCCTCATGCTGCTTGGAGTTTGGAACCACACCTACAAGTCTGTGAAATCCTTGATGTCGTTATTTTAGGGAAATCACATTTGAGATGAAGTGTTTAGTCTTGCTTCCCAGCAAGGTTTTAAATCAAACCCAGCTGCCCTAAGCACTGGCCACACATAGGTGTGATTTTGGTGTTGTGACCCTTGTTGGTTGAAGACTTAGCTCAGTTAAAACAACATGAGGAAGTGTTTTATAGCCTGATAATCATGGCATTTTCCTTTGAAAATAGATTTAGAATGCCTAAAATACAGGGAAATATAATTCAATTTTGTACAGTTTTTTGTGAATGGATGAAAATTTCAGTGCAGCAAAGAGCACATCTTGCATGTTGACTAGAAAAGAATAATTGATACATTATCAAAAGTCTTGTATGGTGTGCAGTGGTGATGTGTTTAATGAGAATAATCCTTGAAAGGCTTTTTCTTCCCCATAATCTGTGTTTTTGTTTTGCTTCAAGGGGGGACAGTGTATCAGCCAGTCACTGTGGTCACTCCACAAGGACAGGTGGTGACACAGGCACTGTCACCTGGGACTATTCGGATCCAGAACTCTCAGGTTTGTTTCAACAGCTCCACAGAATGGTGTTCTGGGTGGAAATACATCTCAGTGGTTTTAGGAGTTTTGGTTTAAGTTTGACACACTGGCAGAACGAGCTCTGTGTACACACAGAGTAATTAATTGTAAATTGGTGCAGCCACCCCTGTGGGAGTTACAGGTTGTATAATGTGTCATAAGGTCCCCCTTGCCACAACAGCTCCCCAGAGTTCCTAACCTGTTAATTGTCTTCCTTTATTGATGCCAGAAGGGTATATATATGTTGGTACATGAAATTAAAAAATAAACAACTAAAATTAAAAAATAACCCACCCCTAAACCCAATAAAAAAAAACCAAACCAAAAAACAAACAAACAAACAAAAACAAAACAAAAAAACAACAAAAAAACCACCAATGCAAACCAAAAACCCCTCTGAAATAAAGGAATATTTTTTCAATGATTATAACTTTTCTAATCATTGAACTATGTTTATGGCTGGATAGATTTAATGCATTGCATTAAGGTACCACACTGCTACTGTGAGAAATTTGACTTTTTATCCCAATGGCAACCACTAGTACTGTGAAACTGTATGTATTTCAGAGTTTATCCATTTTGAGAAGCATTTTTCTATAAAACCTTCAAAATATTTAGTTGAGACTCTGAGAGAGCCTCAATTTTGTCTTCTTATACCCTAAAATGTAAGGGCCAGCCCTCTTTTGTGGGAGGCTCTTAAGAGTTGGATGTGAAGAGTTCAAAGAAACAACCAAAGAAAAAGAAACATGAAAACTAGACCATCTTCTGGTACAGAAAACCTTGCTAGCTTTCTCTGGGAGTGGTAAACCAAATCTTCCTGGAATCTGGATTTAATTAGAAATGTGAATGAGGAGCTCCCATCTCCACAGCACAAAATCTGTTGGTAATCACTGACTCACTGGCTTATTTTCCCCCCTTTTTCTGGCCTTCCAACCAAAAAAAGTGTGCACAGAGTGTTCTTTGAATTGGCAGGAGTGTATCTGTACTCAGCCATGTTCTCCCCTAGAACACAGACAGCTCTGTCCTCACACACCTCTCAGGCAGAAATGTGTAAAATTACTCTCCTGGACTGCAGGGATTTTGAAAATTTGGGTTTGTTTTTTTTTTTACCTTTTATGAAAAGAAATAAAATGCTGAGAGGAAAATAACCCCTCTAGCCTATAAATAAAAAAGGATTTAACCTTCTGTATACATCTGTGATTACTCTTCATGTTGTAGGAGTCTCCAAAACCACCTATGCAAAGGTCACCCATAGAAAATCCTTCTTCAATGTCTCCTTTTTCAGTGTTTCAGAATGCTGTGGAGGTAGGGAAAAACACTGCAGCAAAGCTACTGAAAGTTCATTATAAAGTCTCCATAAGCAAGCAGGTTATTTAGAATGTAAGGCATTACTTTGGAAATTAAAATGTGCTCCAAATATATATTTGTAGTAATTTGATAGCCTAAACCTTGTTTAAAACTCATTTCCTACATATTGATTGGCTTAAGAAATTGCTCCAATTTGTCTGGAAAACCTGATTTAGAATTATTTTGGTTACAATTGCCTGAAATAGAATCTTATATGCAATTTATGTGCCGTTTCTTTCGATTTCTGCATAAGCATTTAAGAATGTATTCCCAAATGTTCAGATAACCAATGTGCAAATGATTTGATGAAGCCATGGGAAGTGAAAAACAAAGAGAAAGAAATATGAATATTTAGGAAGCAGTATGAATGTTGTAAAGTGAATTATAGGTTCTAGTGTATAGATCTTAATGCTCTTTCAGAATTTAATGCATTTATTTAGCAGGACCTTTAGCATCTTGGTTTGCAATAGCAGCATGATAATTAATTTCACTTCATCCTTCATTTAAGCCTTAAAATCAGTAATATTTTACAGCTTCCACAGTTGTTTATGTTTGCACACAGTGAGTATATTCAAGATATTCAAGCCTAATTTCTTTTCATTCCTTCAATAAATGAGTTGTTCATTCACTGATACAGAACTGCCATTACTATGTTAAGTGCCTTATTTCTCCTAAAATTACATGTGCAGCTCCAGTTGCAATTAAACCAAGATCTAGGCATCTTGCATCAAGATGATGGCTCATCAAAAAACAAGAGAGGAGTTCTTCCCAAGCACGCTACAAATGTGATGAGATCTTGGCTTTTTCAGCACATAGGGGTAAGGACTGAGCATGGTCAGTTTTTTATGTAGCTCTTTCGTGTGGTCTCTTAACAGTTTTTCTTCATAAACAAGGTGAATTTATTGTGTTGTCAATTATGGAATCTCAATTCAGTTTCCCCTGGAGTCATTTGGAGTAGTTCCACAGTTTAATGCTGGTTGACTTTCATTAATACTTTAATAAATATGTTCCATTTGTACTGCACGGTCTCAATAAGTCTTGTTACAAGGAACCTTCCTTCATTTCACTGTGTTGAGAACTTAATGCTCTCTACACCCTGGTTCATGGCACAAGGAAAAATAATTCCACCTGTATTTTGCAGTGTTTTAGGGGCATTTTTGGCCGAGGAAAATTTCAAATTTTCTGTCTTTATCTCCTTTCCAATCCTTCTGACGTGTACCAAGCATGTCACCACCATCTGCTTGTGCTTTCAGTTGTCCTCCCTTTGCATGAACACCCTGAAAGGATGAATGGCTCTCAAGCTATTACAATGTTGAGCTGATTGATACTTTGCCTTTTACAACTGTTTTGCAGCAGAGAACTGATCCAGGGAAGCTGCGTGTGCACTTCTTGTGTTACATGCCCCGTCCTCATCTGCTTAGAGCAGCTTTATTTAACTGCAGAGTGCTCCTCAGTTCTCTCATATGACACTGCCCTGGCCAGCAGAACTAATCAGAGCTGCTCACATGCTGTGCTGCCCAGGGATCATGCTCTTTAATAAAGACTGTCAGCCGTGAGAAGCTTTTTCTTCTGAATTACACAGCAGCAGCTTCATGGTGCCACAGACACTCTCAAGGAGAAAATCGGGTTTTTGTGTAGTAAAGCACTCTTTGTTGAATTATTTTCGTCCATAAAAGTTTGTGAGGTTTCTAAGGTTTGTGTTTTAATGAGTCAGATGGCCTTAATCCACCCTCTTTAATCAGATGTAATAAAGGAGTTCTTATTTTTGATGAGGACATGAAAAACAAGCTTATGCCTTTTTTGTTTGCTTTTCTGGCCTCTGTAGCATCCATATCCAACAGAGGATGAGAAGAAGCAGATTGCAGCACAAACAAATCTGACACTACTCCAGGTTAACAACTGGTAAGAGCCCTTAAATGAGTATCTGTCCTTGTCTCCATGTGCCACCAGCTCAGAAATAGTGAGGAGGATAACTTGGACATCTGGAGCTGAACTTAACTATTCTACATATGTTACAAAACAAGTATAGAAATACAACAATTATGCACTGGCACACAAGCACGTTATTTTTATAAGCTATAATAATACTCATGCCATTTAAATTATATAAGGACTCCAGAAAACATTGCAGCATGAAGGAATTGTGTTCTGTTCCAGTGCTGAGAGAGATGGGAGTGCTCTCATGTCTCTTCTGCAAGTAAAGAAACTGAAGTCTAAAGGCATTTAGTGGCCTGGTGGCTGCAGATGTTTAAGAAGTTACTGTTAACAGATTCTGTTCTTGTATCAAGAATGCTCTCCTGAGCACTGATGTCTGAATTGGAGAGGCAGTTCCTCACCAGTTCATGGTTCAGCATGTTTTGTCATGTCTGATCTTTCCTGGAGGTGTAAGAGAAGACACCTGCCCTGCAGAAGAGAGGAGGGAAGGTGCTGACACGTGTCCTATTTGCCTTGTGGCATCGGTTCCTAAAATTGCTGCAGCAAAGCCCCACAGGGATCTGCCTCAGATTTCAAAGATGACACTGGCTGTGAGGCTGTGGAGGGGTCCAGGGGGGAAATAGTCCAGATAGTGACAGAACACTGGTTCCAAAAGTGGAACATGTGACATGTGGCCGTGGAGCTCTGTGCACTGGGGTCTGGCTGCTGTCTTTGCAGAGCATTGTATTACAACTTAGGAACCTGCCAGCTGCACCTGATTTCCTCCCACTGCAGGTAAACTTGGGACCTGGATGTGTTTTGTGGCATTTAGGGATGATGTCTTCAGTCCCAACTCCCTGCCATAGCTCACCATGTTGAAGTTGATTCAGTTTCAGTGTTCTCTTGTTCACTGGCAGGAAGGGGAAGGGCAGCAATTAGCATGCTGAAGTAAGCAAGTGAAACTCAGAGAACTAAAAGGAGTCAGAACAGATCTGACTAATGTTTTCTGTCATCTCCTGGATGAGGAGCCAGCCCTTGGAAAGCCAGGGAGCCTGTAAAATAAGTAATGCAGAAGCCTAAAGGGAGTAAATGAAACCAGAGCAAACAAAGCAGGTTAGGCAGGGGCTGGATTTTAGGTGAACCCTGATGAGAGGAGTATCAGCTTTCTGAGCAGGGCTGTCAGCAGGTTTTCTGGTGCTTAGTTTTTAATAAGTGCACATCTGTTGTGCTGTCTGGAGAATTTTTCCTTCTGAGGTGGGGGGAAAATGCTGTTAGCTGCAAAATGATAGAAGTGCTTTCTTAGCTAGTTTGCCAAATTGAAGGATGCTGGTGTTCTAGGAGTGGTTCTACACTTTAAAAAGGATGTGAAGCCCAGCTGATAGAAGATTTTATATTCCTAATTTTTTTTTTCCTGCTGCATACTTTGTGAATGTGAGAGAGAGACAGAATTTACTGCCAACTGGTCCTAAGTTCACCTTGCCCTCGATTGTATTTAGGTTTATCAATGCTAGAAGGCGAATTCTTCAGCCAATGCTGGATTCCAGTTGTTCTGAAACTCCAAAAACAAAGAAGAAAACAGCCCAGAACCGACCAGTGCAGAGGTTCTGGCCTGACTCCATTGCCTCAGGAGTTGCTCAGCAGCAATCGAACGAGCTCACGATGTCAGATGGTGAGGAGAGCTGCCTGAACATGGATAATAAAGTTAATTCCTCTCTGACAGGGAAATGGAGGGTTTGATGCCTGTGGTGGGAGGGAAACTTCTGGATATTTCAGTATAAACGTGGTTTTAATCTGGGAAGGCATAACAGAAATGTGTCACTTTTCCTGTCTTTAACAGTTTTCTGTGGTTTAAGCAAGGGTATTATATTGGAATTCACGTTGAGAAACTTGCTTTTGTTTCAAAAGTTATGAAATGGCAGAATAAAAGGTGTAAATTCACTCTGTGTGCACGTCAGGAGTGTCCTGTTGGGTGAGCAGCACTGGGCTGCAGCTTCAGCTTCATGGCTGAGCAGCTGCAATTCCACATCTGCCTCACGTGCTCCAAGCTGAACAGTGAGAGGCAGAAAAATGTCATAGAGCCTCCACAGACTTTGACTGAAGTAACTTCCTCAGCGTCAGATCAAACAAAAAGATTCAATTTAAGAGAGATAAATAACTGCTTTAACGCCAGGATCATCCTTTCTGTCCTGCTGCCTGGTGCTTTATTCTTTCCAGTTTGTAACCAATTTTCCCTCAGCCTCTGCTGGGTCTGACAACAGCTTTATCCATTGAAGTTGCCTTGAATCTGAACACTCCCCTTTTTCTGCAATGAATTAAACTGGAATACTTTGCAGAAATGGCCTTGTGATGGCTTGATTGGAGAATTGCTGTCACGGGTGTCCATAGCACAGACTTGATTGGAGAATTGCTGTCACGGGTGTCCATAGCACAGACTTGATTGGAGAATTGCTGTCATGGGTGTGCATAGCACAGATTTAAGATTCACAACAAAAAGTTTAAGAATTCCTGACCGACCTAATTCTGGCATTTCCTGATACTTAATATTTGACCACCTCTATATATATATATATCTTCTATTTTAACGTAGCTCCTTAAGTTAAGAAAGGACCTGTGTTACGTACAAGCCGAAGGCAGGAGAGGTGCTCAGAGTGCTGTGACTGTGCTCCTGCAGGTGCTGTCGTGACCATCACAGCCCCAGTGAACATGAATGTGGACAGTCTGCAGTCCCTGTCCTCGGATGGAGCCACCCTGGCCGTGCAGCAGGTGATGATGGCGGGGCAGAGCGAGGACGAGTCCGTGGACAGCGGCGACGACGACGGCGCCGACCTCTCGACAGCCAACATCAGTGGGCTGGTCCTGGATAACAGCGACTCCCTGCAGTAGGAAGCAGGAGAAGCCTAGGGGAAAAAAAAAAAAACACTTAGGAAAAAAAAAAAAAGAATGGGACTGACTGACTGACTTTTTTATAGTTTGCACAGCAAACATTTTACACAAGTTTTATTTCTAATATGTTTTATATGTAGATATAGAAGGGTGCACTTTTTTGTATTTCATAGTAAGCTTAAAGAGTGTTTTTGCAGGTGCAGCAACTTCTTTCAAATGTGTTTGGTTTGTTTGGTTTGTTTTCTTTTTTCATTTTTTTTTTTTCCTTTCCTTATTTCAGAAAATTATATCTAGTAATATAAAGAACCACGTAAGCACCCCTTTGTTCTCTGAATTGGAAGTGCTGCAGTTTCTGATGAATTATGCAGTTTCAATTAGTGCTGTTATTTAACACAGCTTTTGATGGGCAGGTGATGTAAATTTAAAGCATGTGACACTAGTGTGTGAAACTTGATTATTGAGTTAGATGCATATATTTGAAAGATGCTTCTGCACCTTAAAAACTGCTAGTCTGAGGTGGACAGCAACACACATAAAAGGAAACTGTTGATGTGTGATTCAGTAGAGAATGTATGGCAATTTAAATAAGTTTAGTTTCTCTCATAGTCCGTGAGCCTGTTTATCATTTGCTATAAAAACTCCTATTTTTACCTTGCTGGGGTTATTGGATAAAAAAAAAAAAATATTTTTATAAATTCACTAGAAATTGGGATGACAACTGTATTAAGCAGGAGGAAAAAAAAAAAAAAGAATTTCCAGAGGGGAAAAATAAATATTTAGTATTCCTATTTGGAAGGTCTGAAAATTGACCCAATTTAATAAACAAGCCTACAGTAGCATTCTATGATTCTCAGCTATCCCACAGTGATATACTATATTTGATAATAGCATAAGAAGGGCCCAGTGTTTGATGGGATTTTGATATTGTCAAACATTGATTTATATTATGTGTAAACTAATATTCAAATTGCATAACTCTGTATCTAGACTTGTATCTGAAAATATTTGCTAAATGAGTATTCAGGTAAGTAAGTTCAAATACCCACAACTTTTCCAATTATTAGAGAAATTTAACAGTTTATAGTTTGTACAACTGAATCTAAAAAAAAATGAAAAGTTGCCTACTATACAGTCATGAATTCTGCTATTTTATTGCATTTGAAGTATTTTCCCCTAATGCAAAAAGAAAAATATAACATGGATTTATATAAAATTTCTTCAGATCTGAAGTTTACTACCAGAATATACAGCAGGCTTTGTTAGAGTAGGAAATCCTTGTGTGTCATTTAAAAAACGAAGAGCTGGTGATGAAAACAGCTGGGTTTTGGTTTGGTTTTGTTTTGGGATTTTTTTTTTTTCGTTGTGGTAACAGTTCATTTCTTTTATTTTCCCAAAGTTTGAAGTCTGTGATTGTCTATCCATGAACACTTGCTTTTGGAACTTTGTATTTCCCGTTGTTGAGTACAAATAAGAGACTCAAGAGCCTCATGGTATGATCAACACCCTCTCTTGTCCCTGTCCATTTGTCACAGTGTTGGCTTAGGTCAAAGCCAGAACTTCTGATTTCCACCAAATCTGGGTGTGTCTCTAACAGGGAGACAGGTGGTAGCCTTCAGAATCTTCAGACACTGAACAAAGCCCTTTGGCAGATGTTTAATTGAATACTTAATTTCTGCTTCTCAGAACACTCAGGCACATGCTTATGTTCCCTTGATTTCAGGAGGATGAAGGAATGTGCTGCTGGACATGGTTAAACTGGTTGGAAGCTGGTCATGGCAGATTGTCTTCCAAGGCAAGGTTGAGTTGGTAGGAAGAAAAGCTTCAGGAAGAAATGTCAGTGGCATTGCTATACATACATGGAGCATAACAGGAGTTTTCAGTGACTGGGAGTTTTTTTTAATGGTTTTTACTCAACACAAGAGATGTTTCTGCTCTGGCTCTCACCGAGTCCTGGCTGAGGATCTTCCTTAGTTCAAGTGCTGTAATGACCTGCTCCACTGGACTGGTGATTTCTAAAGAATTCCTTTTCTTCTGACTTCTCTGCTTTGCCACTAAGGTGCCATGTTTGTTAAACAGCACAGAAAATGAATTATGAAAGATGTAATTAGGAAGGCTTTGACATGGCATGGCTATCTCAAAGGCTGTTGTCAAATCCAGTTTGACTCCAAAACACTTAAAAAGAAAAACCATGTACAAATCCTGCTCCTTTGGAAGCATTCAGCCTACTGTCCCTACAAAAGATAGCTTAGATTACTGGAACTCAGATTCTGTATTTCTGGTTTTAATTGTTTTTAACTTCAAGAGTGCTTCATCACCCCCACTGTCTCCATTCAATAGCAGGTCCTATGTGTTGGTTTGTTTGGGAGTTTTAGGTTTTTCTTAGAAAAAGACAGGCCTCAGGGTTTGCAAACTTCTGAAAGTTTATTTTTCAGAAAGAAGCCATTTTCTAGTTAGGTTTTGGTTGTTTTTTTTGTTTTGTTTTGTTTTTTTTTTAATTTCCCCCACCTTACACGCAGCAGCAGTTCTGTTCTTCCAAAACATGACCATATCTTCAGCTACTTTGTCAATTCCTGGAGACTGAAGTTGACAATAGTTTACTGTGAAAGGGGAATATGGAATAGTTTCACTGTCAGATCAGAAACAAAAAAAATACAGGGATGTGAATTCCTAAAACTGAAAAGGCTTCACCAATGTAAAAGTATTGCTTAACATATGAAACTCAAACCTTTTCTTTCAATTCAGTGAGAATTCTGTAGTGGGTGTGAACTGCAGGGAAGTGCTTGTTCTTTTCATGATTTAAAAGAAGAAAAAACAAGTAGTCCTTTTATTTTCTTCTTTTTTTCTTGTGTAGGAAAGATTGCTGGTTTCAGCAGAGCATCACCATTCAGGAAAGGTACATGTTTACATTAGTTAAAAGGTCTTTAGAGGCGACCTAACTTCAAATCCGTGTATAATTCTCCCCCTGCCCTCAATTAAAGTCATATTCGTATGCAATAGAACTAATTTGGTTTTCGAATCAATGTGATTCTTCTGCAAATACCATTATTGAGACTTTTAATTTTTTTTTTTTCACTGAACCCAAAACAGGGTTCTCAGTCCAATTTTTTCAATACTCCTGGAACAGGCAAGACAATTTTTTTTTTTTTTTTTTTTTTTTGTTTTTGTTTTTTTTTTCTTTGGAAGCATTGCAGTTCAGTAAATCAATTCCAAAACGATCAGGATAAGTTTCTTGAGTGACTGTTACAAAGAAATAATCACGTTGGAAAAGACTCAGAATCAACTCTGGCTCTGCAGGTGGTTTTCTACATCTGGATATTGTGTGACAGTGGAGTCCTGCTGACCTCAGGGAAGCTCCATACGGATCCATGTCAGGATTTACCTTTTCCTGGTACCTGGTCTCTGTCAGGAATCTTTTGGGGAGCCCTCCAGCTCTACCTTGCCTGCATACCTGGCTCTTCTTCCAGTGGAAACCTGGGTATGGGTGAAGGGCTTGGCAGGGCAGGATTTCATGGTGACCTGGGGGTGCAACAAATACTATTTTGTTTTTGATGTTCAAAACGCGGCCAAGGAGCCAGACCCGCAGTGAGGAATTGCAGTTCCCAGTTCCTGTGCTTCCAAAGCAGCTTTAGGTTTATGGATGTTGGAGTGGAACAGGAGCACACGTGGCTCAAAGCCCAGCTCCTGGCCTGAGACTGGCTCAGCTGGTCAGAGAGTGGTGCCAGTGACACCCAGGGCACAGCTTTGATCCCCGTGTGGGCCATTCCCTGGGGACTTGGACTCCTCGTGGGTCCCTTCCACCTCAGAGTGTTCTGGGAAATACAACGTGGATTTGTTTTCTGGAAGAATCCCAAATCCACCTTCCTGACTTTAGGAACTTGGCAGCCCATGGGATGAAACAAAGCCTTTCCAAGGGATGATAGTTGCACTTAAACAAAAATCCAGAACACCCTGGTGTTTTGAAAAATTGGAACACGTGCGTTTAATTGTAATTAAAGTTGATTTAACGTTTTGTTTTCTGAAGTTGAGTCGTCCTGGGAGAAAAACAATGAATAAGTAATTGTCTATGCAAGACACAAATGTCAAAAAATGTGTGAATTACCCATTTTTAGGTACTGTATTGTTATTGTCTTTCTGACTTCTGTTCCTTTGATTAGTCTCTTCAACCTTTCAGCCTTACATTTGGCTTAGAGTTGAATAGGCAAAATGTAGTTTTGAAATCCTGTTGGAAATGTAACTAACCTTCATTCCCTCATGAAAATCTCGCATGTTAAACAATTAAGTGAAATGTTTTGGTTTCCTAATAATAAATTCAAACTCTCACCACCTCCTGAAAACAGCATATCCATGAACATGCACGTTTAACTGTGGTGTGCAAACCCTCCAACCATCAGCTGGACGCACTTTGCTCTTCCCTCTGCAGTGGAGCTGAGGACAAAAGCAGGTTCACTCTGCCAAACTCAAACTCAGCGTGGATTCCTTCCCCCCCTGCCCTGCCCTTGGCATGCTAAACTCCTTCAAAGACCTTCTGGGTTGTTTAATTTTAAAGTCCTGCAGTAACCTGATGGTCCAGTGCGAAGTGCAGCGAAATTGGCACTGATGTGCTTTTTGGTGATTGCCCAAACCAGGTAATTTGTTCATTCCTGTCACCTGGAGATACAAAATCCGTTCCTTTTCTGTGACTCGGTTCTTTAGGACCTGCTGAGTGATCACAGGTGGTTTTGCCGGAGAAAAGCAAGGTGTGAGAAGGCAGGGAAATGCCTTTCCAACCTTGTGGACACCCATAAAGATCCATGGTTGGTGTCAATAAAATCCAGTGTTTCAGGTGGTGAGGGAAGCGGCCCATAACCTGCCCAAGGATTAGCAGCACTGGGCCTGTACAATGGACAATCTTTAAAATGTGAACCCTCTAACTTTTCTTTCCTTGGTTGTTAAGGGATTTTGAAGCAACTGGTCTATCAAGGGATGAAATTAAAAATGAGAATATGCTTCATGGATGATTTATTTTTACGCTGCTGCTCTCTGTGAACGGAAAAAGCACATTTTGGAAGCAAAGCATTTACATTGCTTTAACAGTATTGTTTGGCTGAAAGACAAATACGTTTTCAGGACATCTTGAGCATAGTTTCAAACTATTTAACCAGTTCTTGGCCAGGGAGAAGTCCTTGGCCCTTGTATTTGTTTGGGGTTTCTTGTTTATGCAAATGAAGAAAAATGTTTACTAGTTCTTACCAGTGTGGGGATTTTTATTACACTTTTGTAATGCAGGAGGAGCTTTGATGAAAGGAAGAATCAGCAGGTAATAGCCCATAATGTTTGTGACTTTGGGTGGGGTTTTTTTTTTGTTGTTGTTGTTTTGCAATAATTAATTAAAATGGCATGGACATCAAACTTCAAGTGATGGCTCCAAGCATATATGGTAGTGACTTATTTGAAAACACTTCCTCTCTGCAAATCCCATGTGTTAACTTGTTTAGCCAGATTGTAATACATTTCTAAAATCACAATGTTCTACCAAAACAGAAATCTTCAGGAAATGAGCAGCTCCTTTATGACAAGATTCTTCTCAAGCAAGAATCTCAAACTCATTTCATATCCAGCGTGCGAGTCCTGCTCAGCAGAGATTAAACCAGACATGGGAACTCTTGGATTTACTTCTACTGAGTACTGGAGCATTATTTATTTCTGCTGGAGCATTATTTATTCCTGCTGTCTCTTCCCCAGCATCTGGCATGGTGACACCCACGAGTGCCTCCAGAAGGGAAGAGGGCAGATTTTGGATCATACTTTGTGGTTAGAGGGTTAATCTGTGGAAAGCCGAGTAGTTTGTGTTCTAGACAAAGGATATTTATCATTTCCTTGTCTGGCATTAGAAGAGTGTCTGAGAGTAGTGCCAATAACTCCTGGTGATATAACTGGAAATAATTTTAACTCCACTGCTGCCAGGGACCAACTTTTTCCTTAATCTGAAATGAATAAACAACCTAACAAACAAAAAAATCCCTCACCTGTAAAGTACAAAGGGGAATGGCTGCAGACTGAGAGAGTAGGGTTAGATGAGATACTAGAAAAAATTCTTCCCTGTGAGGGTGGTGAGGGCCTGGCACAGGTTTCCCAGAGAAGCTGTGGATGCCCCTGGATCCCTGGAAGTGTCCAAGGCCAGGCTGGATGGGGCTCTGAGCAACCTGGGATGGTGGAAGGTGTCCCTGCCCATGGCAGGGAATGTTGCAATTTGATCTTTAAGTTCCATCCCATCCCAATCCATTCTGTGATTTTATGATTACATCAACTGAATTAGGTCCCATATTGAGTATTTTTAGTTGGATGATTTTAAATTCCCCTAAGAGATAAACCCCCTCCTCAAGAAGCCATTACAGGAATCAGCAGCTGAGTTGTAAATAACTGGTGAGCTGGTTTGCTTTTGTGAAGCATCAGTTTACAGAGTCCTTTAGTTTGCAACTTAGAGCTGTTCCTAAATAACTCTCTTTGTAAAAACCAGAGAAACATCCTCAAAACAAGGGAAAATAAACTACACACACAGTGTGAAATAAGGATTCTGCAAAAACAACCCAACAATATGGCTGGGACACATATCAAGTATTTATTTATCCATATATAAATTCATGCGAGTTCAGAGCGTGTGAGGTATGTGGGATTACATCTGCTGTGTATTTAAAACACAAAATGAAAAACCATCATTTAAATACCCTCCCAAAATCTGAAAACAGCGTGACCTTGGCGGGTGAAGTTTGGTTTGTCTTCCTGATGCAACTGAGGTGTGATCCGGGGCTTGTGAAGTGATCAGGGAAAATCTGTGGGTATTCACCTTCTCTGTTGGACTTTGGTGTCACCACTGGCACAAAGCAGGAGCTGAGGCCCTCAGACCCACTCCTGAACATTGTTCCTTGCACATTTTTCGTTAAGTTGATCCTGAATCGTAAATACGAACTGATGCATATACTAAATGTGACTGTGGTAATAAAAACTAATTTAGATAATTTTTTGCTTAGATCCATGGATTTTTCAAGTTAGATTTTTAGTAGTTGTGAAGAAATACGCAGATCACACCGAGTAGTGATTGTCCCTCTGTGCTCCAGGGCTGTGTCCAGTTGTGGCTCCTGCAGGAGAGCCCTGGAGGGGCTGGAGCGTGTCCAGGGCAGGGAAGGGAGCTGGGGAAGGGGCTGGAGCCCCAGGAGGGGCTGAGGGAGCTGGGAAAGGGGCTGAGCCTGGAGAAAAGGAGGCTCAGGGGGGACCTTGTGGCTCTGCACAAGTCCCTGCCAGGAGGGGACAGCCGGGGGGTCGGGCTCTGCTCCCAGGGAACAGGGACAGGAGGAGAGGGAACGGCCTCAGGCTGGGCCAGGGGAGGCTCAGGGTGGACAGCAGCAGGAATTTCTTCAGTTAAGGGGTTTTTAAACATTGGAAAGGACTGCCCAGGGAGGTTA
Source organism: Sinosuthora webbiana (assembly GCA_013397395.1). Taxonomy (NCBI): domain Eukaryota; kingdom Metazoa; phylum Chordata; class Aves; order Passeriformes; family Sylviidae; genus Sinosuthora; species Sinosuthora webbiana. The sequence goes on along the minus strand of VXBN01002714.1, from coordinate 95,081 downwards.
GGAGTCCCCATCCCTGGAGGTGTCCAGGGAAGGCCTGGATGTGGCACTCAGTGCTCTGGGCTGGGGACAAGGTGGGCATTGGGCACAGCTGAGACTGAAAAATCAGTCTCACATGATTTTTCCAGCCTTAAGGGTTCTGTGATTAAGAAAACAGCTATTGACTTCTATGCCGTTTTTATCTTGAGGGTTGTGTGTGTTCCTCCTCCTGCAACCTTTCACTATGAGCTACAAACTGTAGACACTTCCCTTAATTTCTTAACATTCATCAAATTCTGTTCCCTTGTGTTTCTGCACAGCTCAGTTCATGGCCCTGTTTGGTCTTTAAGATTTAGACTCCTTGCTCTCAGCAGAGGCTGGCACACAGGAAAGACAAGGGGACTTACTGATATGTGCAATTACAATAATTACAAATTCAATTCCTGTGCAGGTGGTGATTTTTCTAAAATACTCAGCACTATATATTGTTCCATGGGCAGGATCCCAATTAAGGCCAGGAAGGAGAGAGGATATTTCTGGTGCCTTTTTTTTTTTTTTTCAATACACAAAAGGACTATTTTTTACAGCTGATTCTGATTAAGTTTCTTAACTCAGTACTGTAGCTGGATCAAGACCTGAAAGCTCTTGAAAATTTTAAGCATCACCATCAAATGAGACTCAGAATGGCAAAAATCCAGAGATTTTGAGGAACTGGGTTGGCATTTGTTAGGTAATGCCTATGCTGCTCTCCCAGCTTTTCAGATGCCGGGGGGAAACAGTGCTCCCGACTCACTTGTACTCACAGGGACACTTTCAGCAGCTACAGAAATAATAATTTCCCTCTAAGATCCTCCATTCTGCTTTCAAACAGCTGGGTTTGTATTCCTATCTTTTTTTTTTTTCTTTTCCTTCCTCCTTCCTTTCTTTGGAAACTGGCAACAATTCATCCTTGATTACAAACCCTGGACTTTTTTTGTGTCTCTTGAACTTCTGAACTGTGAATAGCCATGAATAATGACTCTGCAAATCACTCCAGGATTCAAAGCCAACTGCTGGATAAAGCCCAACAGATTGTGCTGATTCAATCTTCTGAGGTTTTTTGGGATATTTTTTTTGGAATTTCAGGGGGCTGGGAGCAGGGGAGAGAGGCAGGACATAATCTGGATGCAGAAAAATCCCGTATAGCACAGGAAATGAGGAGAACACAGTGGAAACAAGCACACAGGAACTGGAAAAAATAAGAATTTTTAATTTAATCCCGTGGCTAGCATCCATGGAGGGCAAAGGTGCTTGGAATGCCTGAGGTTTTCAAGAGCAGCTTCCTGAAAGCACAGCCATGCTCCATCCCTGCACAGGGTCAGGAAGAGGGCAGCGTGTTCCCCAGGAAAGCTACACATCTGGGGAAACACCTCTGGGGGAAAGGGGCTTGCTTCTCAAGGGAAGTGCATTCCAGGGAGCTCCTGGTGAGGTAGGTGCAAAGACACCAAAGGTGTCTCCCTTTGGCTCTCTGTGGTCCTTTCAGTCCTTGAGGCCCTTTGCACTTGGCAGAGGGGCAGGGGAAGGGAGAAGGCTCTGAAGGGCAGGTTTGGCATCCACCTGGACCTGCAGAGACCAAGGCAAGCACCTGCAGCAGGGTGTGTTACCCCCCTTTGGACACAGGTGTCAGCAGGAGCATCTCTGAGCAGCTGCGAGCCCCAAAGCTGTCTTTGAGAGCTGTGAATTAAATAAAAGGCCTTTACACGCACACACTTTTCACATCTTACCTGTCTGCTGTGTTTCAGCTCTTGGCAATATGCAGCTGCCTCTTGCTTGCTGGAAGCTGCTCCGGCCCAGAGGGCCAGCACCGAGCTGGGCTGTGTGGGCCAGGCAGTGTGGAGAGTCTTGGCCCATCTTGGTGTGTCCCTGGCCTCAAAAAAGGCTTGGAAGTTTTGCCTCCCAAGGCATCCTGCTCATTGACTCTTCCTGTGCATCTTGGGGAGAACAAGGCGGGCATTTCTGGCAGCTGGGCATTAGCAGCCCTTAAAATGGGAGCATGTTCTGGATCAAGCTCAGCTGAAATACCCCGAGAGGAGCTCAGCGCTCCTTGCTCCTCTCTGGTGATCATTTGGTTTCAGGATGACCCAGGCTGTGTGATGTCCAGATTTTCCACACCTAAAACATGGTCTTCTGGAGAGTTCTGCTGCCATTACTTCTGTGGAGTTGTCTTGTGGAGGAGTTACATGGAGAGCTGCAAGGGTTTTTTCCAGTCTTTGATCTGCTGCTTCCAGGTGTTTCCCAAATTGTCCTCTCAAGGCGTTTGCTTGGATTGCTGCTGCATGCTGAGGAGTGCCTATCTTGCTGCAAGCCTCTATCATTTGAGGCAAGGTTGGCTGTGGACCGGGTAAGGCACTGACTATGTGTCGTCGTAGGACACAAAAGAAAGATGAGAGACTCCAAATATTTCAGAAGGCAAAGAGCATAGAAAAAAGGCTTTTATTGTCTAATTCTTACTACCTTTTATAAGGTGTTCCGATACAGACTTAACATGATCAATGTGAATAGGAAGGACACCTCTCCAATGCCATTTATTAAACTGGAGAAACAGCAAAACACCACCTGGAGAAGGATTGTTCTGAGAAACCATAGTTGTTTGCCAGGATTGTTTTGAGAAGAAGCTTTCTTGAGAAATTTTTCCTTGGGAAAAAGTTAGCAGCTGCTAGCAGGCTAAAATCTCTCAGAAATATCAGGCCCACAATTACGTGTTTTCATTCTTCGTTGGCGTTCGCGAAAGCCGAGCTTCGAAGCAGATGGGGACGTGCTACTTCATCACCGCATTGCCTCTGCACTGCTTGAGCAAGAGGATCTATAAAAGAGGTGAACGGCTCAGATATTCCCTGCTTTACTTCTGTATAAATTCCCTCTGGGATTGCAGTAGGTCGGATTTGCAGAAGTGACTTTTCTGTGTGATGGGATGCTACGGGGACGTGCCACAGCCGGTCCTGTCCCGCTGGATCCCAGCAGTGCCTTGCAGCAGTCCTGGATCCACTGGGATACTGGCCAGGAGAGGTCCTGGAAGCTGAGGTCGCTGATTTTAAGCTTTTGCAGGTACCCACAGGTCAAGGCCAAAGCTGTTCTCTCAGGGCTCCTGAGGGGTGTCCCCAGAGCTCCTTGGTGCCGCCCGCTCCTTGCGGCACCGGTTGCTTTCCTGTGGAATGTTCTGCCTCCCCCAAGAGCAAAGAGGGAGCTGGAGAAGGAGCTCGCCAAGCTGCTCTGGCTAAAATACCAGCAGTCCTGGTTTAGTGGACAAGTCCGAGCTGAGCGCAAATGTGCAGATGTAACAGCTGTGCACAGGAAGGGTTGGTGGGAAGGATTTCAGGGGGCTGGGAGCGGGGATGACAGCCTGAATGTCATTATTCCATGGGAATCTGGGAGGGGAGCTGAAGGATTCGAAATCCCTAATGCCCAGAACGCCGTTATTCCATAGTTTTGGTGGGAATTTGTGAGGGGAACAGGAACATTACAAATTCCCAATGCCCGGAATGCCGTTATTCCGTGGGGATTTGGGAGGGGGGCTGGAGGATTCAAAATTCCTGATGCCTGGAATGGCGTTATTCCGTGGGAATCTGGGCAGGGAATGGGAGGATTTGATATTCCCGACACCAGGAATGCCATTATTCTGTGGTTTTGATGGGAATTCAGGGGGGGCGGGGGGAACTGGAGGATTCTAAATTCCAAACACCCAGAATGCTGTTATTCCATGGGAGTTTGTGAGGGGAGCTGGAAGATTCTAAATTCCTGACACCTGGAATGTCATTATTCCACGGGAATCTGGGAGGGGAGCTGAAGGATTCAAAATCTCTGATGCCAGGAATGCCCTTATTCAATGGTTTTGGTGGGAACTTGTGAGGGGAACCGGAGGATTTTAAATTCCCAATGCCTGAAATGTTGCTATTCCATGGGAATTTGTGAGGGGAGCTTGAGAATTCAAAGTTCCCAATGCCCTGAATGCTGGTATTCCATGCAAAATCTGGGAGGGAACTGGAGGATTCTAAATTCCCAATGCCTGGAATGCTGCTATTCCGTGAGAATTTGTGAGGGGAACTTGAGGATTTCAAAATTCCTGACGCCTGGAATGGCATTATTCCTAAATGGGAATTTAGGAGGGGAATGGGAGGATTCAAAATTCCCAGTGCCTGGAATGCTGGTATTCCATGGGAATTTGGGCAGGGAGTGGGAGGATTTGAAATTCCTGGTGCCAGGAATGCCATTGTTCCATGGTTTTGGTGGGAATTTGTGAGGGAAACTGGAGGATTAAAAATTCCCAGTGCCTGGAATGCCATTATTCCATGAGAATTTGGGAAGGGAACTGGAGGATTTGAAATTCGCAATGCCAGGAATGCCATTATTCCATGGTTTTGGTGGGAGTTCAGGAGGGGAACTGGAGGATTCTAAATTCCCAACACCTCATATACTGTTGTTCCATGGGAACATGCCATTGTTACATGGGAATCTGGGCAGGGAGTAGAAGGATTTGAAATTCCTGATGCCAGGAATGCCATTATTCCGTGGTTTTGGTGGAAATTCTGGAGGGAAACTGGAGGATTACAAATTCCTGGTGCCTGGAATGCCATTAGTCCATGGTTTTGGTGGGAACTTTTAAGGGTGATTGAGCTGATCAATGATCTTCTGCTCCCTCCTGGGCATTGCCTTGGAGAACTGAGCTGTGGGTGCTGCTGTGGGTGCAGTATCAGAATGATTTAAAAAAAAAAAAAAGCTGTTTTTAGTGTAGATGCACAATGTTGAAGCTAAATCATGGAACCAAATCACTGAACCAATTAAGTTGGAAAGACCTCCCTATTAAATCATAAAATCCCAAATCCACTTGTGTGTGTGGCCCCCATCCCTGTGCCATTTCCTGGTTAATAAATGCAGTGCACCTCTGGCGTGTCAGGGCAGCTTAAAATTTCCTATAACGAACACATTCAAAAGTGTCAAGTGTTACCTCCCTCCCTTCCCCCAAGTTTTAAACAAAATTGTTTCTAGGGGGATGTAGTCAGTCCATTACCAACACTGAGTGAGCACCTTGTAATTAAATTAAGGGGGTCTTCTAGGAAACCTCTGCTCTCATCCTGATCAGAAATCACCACGGCAGAACTTGCCATGGATCGAGATTTTTAATCATTTAGGAGCATAATAACTAAGAAAAAAACCCCAAATGGCAGGCAGGCAGCCAGCCCCCCACACCTGGGCTCTGCAAATCTAGTCTGGGGTGCTAAAGCTGTTTGGTGAACCACACCTGAGGAATTCACTTCTGGCAGGCTGGTGGAAAAGGTAGAAGGACTTGGGCAAACACTTCAACCTCTTGACGTAGTTGTGCCCAAAGGAAGCCTCCTGATGGGCTTTCATTTATTGATATTTTAATGTTTGGCAGCCTCAAGAGGCAGGGACTGAGAGGGCTTGTAAAAGGACTGAGGTCTAAAGCGTGGTTCTATTTAAATCAATCATTTTATGATTAACACGGTGAAGAAAGGCCGTGCCCCTTCCACAACCAACTAAACATCAGTAATGATCTTTTACAAAAAAAACCCCAAAACCTGATTACTCTACGTGCAAAACGAGTTCTTTTCAGGAGCTGCAAATTTCAGCTTTTTTTTTTTTTTCAGGGCTCGTTTAGGGATGCACAGGAGTTTGTGTGTTGCTTTGCTCTTGATAAACATTTACAGTCCTTCCCTGTAAACGTGTGCCTGGCTGTGATGCAAAGCGACAGTGACCATGTGAAAGGAGTAGCCACAAAACTACACCCCTGCCCAGACTGGGGAAAATCTGACCTGGAAAAATACAAATAAAAATACAATACCGTGTCCAAATTGCAGACAAGCACATGGGTGATTAATACAGGAGAATCCAGGACAACACCCATTCAGACAAAGCATGCCAGCCCCCAGGACATTAAATTTAAGTGAATAAAGACTGACGATTGACCAATTTGGGTTTTTAATTTTCTCCCTGCGCGGGTGCTGTTCATGGTGAAAGTAAAACAATGCAGCTACCGCTTTCAATGTGACGAAATGCAGACAGAGATCCTGGAGACAGAAGGTATCTTCACATCAGAGGTGGGGGAGAGCGAAGAAACCCTGCACCACCTCCAAGGAGCAGCTTGCAAAGGAGCCGACAGGGACCTTTTTGCAGAGATATTTGAACAATAACTCTTTCATTGTTCCCGTGCTGACACTGGGTAGAGAAAGACAAACCCAATATTATGCAGGGGCTGCCCATCTGTCGGTCATTCCCGCCCTGCTCCGAGGTTATCAGTCACACAAAGCAGGGAGCAGTGAGACAGATAAGACGTGTGGCAAAGGATAAACAACCCCGGCAGCCCACCACCCTCCCCAGGCAGCGAGGAGTCTTTCCAAACCCCTCATGACTCCCTCTGAATAATCCCTGTGCTTGCAAAACCCATCACTGCGCTTGCAAACTCGTCCTGATCTCCTTAAATTCCCGGCAGACACAAAAGAAAGCCGGCCCCATGGACTCAAACGCCCTCACCTTGCAAGGGCATACAGGATGTGGATTCCTTCAGCAATTTGTTACTACCTGGACAGCAGGTAATTAGAAACCTGTAATGGGAAGAATTTCTTGTGCTGCTGGTGGACATGGTTGCATGGGATGCCTGGTGTCTGTCTGGAAGGTGAACAGTGAGCTGTAACCTTACTAAAACCCAAGATTTTTACACTGAATGGGGAAGAGCAGAGGGTGATGTGTTGTCAGATCAACCCCCCTTCCCTGCAACAGAAACATGGAGGAGCTGTCCTGTGAGGAAAGGCTGAGAGAACTGGGATTGCTCAGCCCAGAGAAGAGAAGGCTTTGGGGTGACCTCATTGTGGCCTTCCAGTACCTGAGGGGGCCTACAAAAATCATGGAGAGAGAATTTCCAAGGGTCTGGTGTGACAGGACAAGGGGGAATGGCTTCAAACTGAAAGAAGGGAAATTTAGCTTAGATATATGGAAAAAAATTCTTCACTATGAGAGTGGTGAGGCCCTGGCACAGGGTGCCCAGAGAAGCTGTGGCTGTCCCATCCCTGGAAGTGTCCAAGGCCAGGCTGGATGGAGCTCTGAGGAATCTGGAACAGTGGAAGGTGTCCCTGCCCGTGGCAGGGGAGTTGGAACTGGATGATCTTTTTAAGGTGCCGTCCCCAGTTGATGGAGACCCCTGCTGCAGCCCAAAAGACAAATTCACCTGCTTCCTCCAACCTTTTCCCGACCCTCCACCTGAATCCCACCTGCCCACTGTTTTTCTGTTTGTTTGTTTTTTGGGTTTTGTTTGTTTTTTGGTTTTGGTGTTGTTTTTTTTTTCAGTCAAACAGCATCAGACAGAGCAGGAGAGAAGAAAATGAAAACAATCCAGGGGACACACTTAATGTGTCCAGGTGTATCTGGAGCCAAGTGGTTGGAGAGAGTCTTGTGTGGCCCAAGTACCACTAGCTAACACAAGAGGAAAGAATGGGTCTTTATCAGTAAAGTCTTCAAAAGTCCTTTGGTAACACTGTTTTTATTTAATCCTTAAACAATTAACATGTTCTAATAACACAGCCTGATGAAAACCTCTGGGTTTTATATACAGATATATTTATATATGTGTGTGTGTTTATCTATGGCAAAGCATTCAGAAGATCCAATTCTCCTGTACCCTATGTCGGTATCCAGAGGACAACAGTCACTGAGACACATTTTGGGGCTTTTTTGGGGGGCATTCCTGCTGAACTGGGACTGACAATGGGGTAAGATCAAGGTGGCTGTGAAGGACTGAGCCTTGACTGCCACCATCCTCCTGTGAGTCAAGGCTTTGCTCCAGAGGATGGAGACAGGAGAGGGGTTTCCCTCCTAAAAACACAGACCTGTGCTTAACCCACCTCCTCCTCCCACCCCATGAAAAGATTGGAGAGAAGCTGCCAGGCAGCCTTCTGATCATGGTCCTGCCACTTGGAACCCAATGGAATTGCAGGAAGAAAAAGCCTGGCTCCCGGGAGGAAGTTTATCCAGCGAGTTTAATACAAACAGCCTATATAAACACAAACACATACAAAAAGCAGAATCATCTTCCAAAATAAATAAATAGCTGCGTTTGCTCCACCATCAGCAGGCAGCTTAAGCCCTGCGGCACAAACCTCGCAACCAAGCAAGCTCACCCCCTACAGACACTTTGCCCCGGCCTAGAAATGACAGAGAAGGCGGCATGTCCCCCCCCCCCAACAACCCCCAAGTCCTCAAGGGCGCTTGGAAGCTCCTCAGCGAGGATGCCCCACAGCGCAGGGAGCCTTCTGCTGCCACAGAGCAGGGACCGTAGCTTCCCCCAGCAGGGACCGGAGCATCACTCCTCCTTCCCAGCCGCCCTGCACTGCAGCTCCCCGCCCAGGGCGGGGCAGGAGCAGATTTGGGATCCGCGGCGGGTGGCGGTGCCGGCGGGCACTGCCATCCCCTCCGGGTCGTAGCAGACGCAGCGGGGACAGCCGTCGGCCACCGGGCTGCCCAGGGCGCGGCAGGCGGGGTCGGGGCGGGGGCACAGCGGGGCGCAGGCGATGTCCCCGGACGGGCCGCAGGTGCACAGCTTGCGGGCGAAGTCGATGTAGAAGGAGCGGCCGGCGGGGACGCGGCCGCCGGGGAAGCCTTGCATCTCGCAGTCGCTCTCCAGGTGGGGCGGGCAGGAGCAGGGCAGGGGGCACGGGGGACAGCAGCCGCCGGCGGTGGGGGTGGCCGTCACCTCCGGGTCGCCCTCGGGGCAGGGCGGGCAGGCGCTGGGGTCACAGGTGGGCTTTGGGGCCGCAGAGCAGAGCAGGAGGCAGGCGAGCGACAGGCGAAGGGCGCCGGGGAGAGACATGGTTCTGGGGGGAGAAGGGGGGAAATGGGAGCAGGTGTCACACTGGGCACGGGCACATTGAGGCTCCAGGGTCTGGGCTGGCCCCTCCACGGTTTAAAGCGAAGGGGATGCAGCCCCATCTCCTTGACTGGAGTTTGGATCACCCATAGGTGCCTGGCGCCAGGGGGGTTTGCTCTAAACCAGCATCTCTCATCCCCAAAAGCCCATCCTGGCTCCACCACAGCGTTCTCCATCCCGGGGTGCTCAGAGAGCTCCAACGTGGGCACTGGTGAGCCAAGTCCTCACTGCAGCACTCACTGAGCTTTGGCGTGCTTGCCCTCACCGGCAAACGGGAGTTGTTCGCCCTCATGTTGATGCTGATAGTTTACATTTAAATTACTGATAAGTGTTCCGAGAAGGCATTCAGGCCTGGACGGAAGAAGAACTCAAAGAAGCACTGGCTACTTTGGTGGCTCATCCTGTGGCTGCTCCAGGATGCTCCAAGTCTGGGTGTCAGCTCCCAGCCTGTCCTGCTGTGCCACTCACTGCCTGCCTTTTCCAGCCACCTCACTCCTTCAAAGGAAGCCAAGGGGGGAACTCCATCTTTATTTCAACTGGAAAAACCTATTTATTTTTTTTTTTTTTCTTAAGGAAGATGTTTCTGTTGTTGGGCATTCCTGTGCAACTCTGCTCTTTCCCTTCTCCATTTCTTTGCCCAGCCTGTTTCCAGAGAGTCAATCCTGGCATGAAATTCCCTCCCTGTGCCTGCTCCCTCCTCCTTCTCCACTCAAACCTTGGATGCACAGCACCTGGCAGCCCATGCTGAATCCTTTTCCTGTTTAAAGGCTGAGGACCTTTTTTTTTTTTTTTTTTTCAGCTTTTCAAGACCTAGTGTTTCCTTTAAGTGCATTTTTGGATCCCTTCCCTCTCTCTGAGTGCCCTTATGCTCTGGTGTATTAAATACGCCTTCTTTCTTCCTGCACTGGATCCTTCCAGGTCTGGTCTCTTCTCCCATTGCCCCAGTGCCACATTTGATTGCATTTATATCAACACCTTTTGAAAGCCCCAATTTCCTACTCTTGCAGGCATGCAAATACTCGCAGGTATTTCTTAACATCTCTTTAAACAAAAACACTTGCAAATTGCATAAGCATAAAGAAAAAAACTTGAGAGCATGGACTCTATCCATTATCAATTAAAAAAAAAAAAAAGTAAGAAAGACTTTGAAGCTTTTCTGGTTTTAAAGCAAGTTTTTGCTAGTTCAAGTTACTTACACCTGCTTTATCTTTGCTGGAGTTTACTGTTCTGCCCCTTCCTTTCATTCACATATTTTAATCTAGTGGTTATTTTACTGTCATTCCCAGAGGACTGACACGGAACCCAGACATGCTCCCCATGGAAAAGCTGCTGCTGGGAAGAATCTCCCTTCCCCAAGCCAAGAGCTCCCTCCTGGCTGCCCCAGATTCAGCCACCCCACACAGACAGAGCAGGACGCCACCACCAACATCATTAAGTCGAAAGTTTCCCACACCCCGACCTCACCAGTCCCATCCACTGCCAAAACATCCGACCCCACCCAGCAGTGAAATTGGGCACCTTCAATTTGCGGCAAAACCGCACCATGGGTCCGTCACTGGGCAGGACCAACAGCCTCCTGCTATTTCCTAGGGAAATTTTCATCCTCCCCCTCACTTCTGGGGCTCCGGGCCGGCCCTGCCCCGCTCCCAGTCCCCGTGGTTCCCGGGTTACCTGCAGGGTGGCCGGGGAGGCGGCACGGGCGCTGGGATGCGGTGCAAAACCTTGGGAGTTGTCCCCACTCCTGCCCCACAGCCCGCCCGGCACCTCTATTTATGTGGCTCCACGGTGAAACCCTGGCGGGGGGAAAGGGGAGGTGGGGAAGCCTCCAAGGTGCTGGGCAGGGCCAGCAAGATGCTTATCTTGCTCCCTGGTGTCCTGAGCACAGGCTTATCTGGCGTGTCCAGCGTCTGCAGGTCTGTCCTGGCTCCCCACGGCCCTCTCTGAAAACTTCACCAGGGTTTCTGGAGCATCAGTAGCCCCCTGTGCTTCACAGACTGCTGAGGACAGGGATACTGGGGTCCACAGGGAGGGAAAAACGAGTTAAAAGCTCCAGCAAGGCAGCACAGCTGAAATGCAGCCAGCTCTGGGGTGGTGCACCCCAAAATGCAGGAGCCAGTGGTGGGCATGGACCTTCTCAGGCCCTTGTGTCCACACACCTTCCCAGGACAGGGCAGCCTCCCCTGCCACACGCTTGACCTGCACCCTTTGAAGCACTTGGGGGTTGTCTTCCTCTGGATTAAGTTGCAGGGAGCCAAGGCCATGGATCTCAGCACAGAAGGGGTGCACGAATTTCAGGTGCCCTGACCAGCATGGGCAGCCTGAGCTTCTTCCCCCCTGGGCCTTTTGGTCCCTGGTGTGGAAATGTCTTGCCCTGATGTACTCATGAGCTCATTAGAAATGTGCCCCCCAGCCTTGCAGAGCAGAGGGATGGAGAGCAGGGGCATCTTGGGGCAGATGGGGCTGGAAAGCAGTGAGGGTTTTGGGATCACACACCCGTTCACCCTTTGGAGCAGGAGGTGTTGGGAGAAGAGCCCAGGCTGGAGCTGCAGGTGGAGGGAGCACTGGAGCTGGGCACTGCACTCAGGACAATGGGCTGGGATGCTTCCTGGCCTTCATCCACCTCCTGCTCCCCTCTCATGGCTCCTGAAGCCTGGAATGCCCCATCCCTTTAGTCCAGAACTCCCATGCCCCACAGAGCTCCAGAACTGTGCCAGGCTGGGCAGCTGCCTCTCACTGGAGATATAAAATATTGACAGAGTCTCAGTGGCAAGGGAAGGAAAAGGAACTCAAAGGACCATTTATCCAGAGGGGGTCATCACTGTCAGAGGACAGGCCTGGGGATGTGTGCAGAAGGGACAGAAGGTGGTGGGAGGGACACTCAGACATGCTGCTCCTGCCACCGATGCTGAGCACAGGCACGTGTTTATAGGTCCTGCAGGGATTTCTGCAGACAAGTCAAATGAAAACTCCTCCCTTCCTTCCTGAGGCTTTTTCCGCGCCAGAGGTAGGGTGGGCAGGATGCCACCAGCCAGTCCCCCTCACTCCTAACCCAGCACTCTGGGGTGGTGGTGGGGCTGTGCCCTGTGCACATCCTCAGGGTCACAGCCTGGCAAATGTCAGGAGACACAACACCAACCTCCCTGTGCAGGGCAATGCCGCTGTCAGACGTGCCTGCAAAGAGCAGCCCCCAGGGACAGGGCAAGGGGAGCACCTTGGTGAGCCTGGCTGCAGCCCAGGTGGAGCAATCCTGGAATATCTGGAGCCCACACCCAACTTTATTAGGCTCCCACACTCATAGTTAACATACAGAAGAAGCTGTAAATATTCGAGGTTAATACTCAGCGGTTACTTCACCTTTGCTGGAGTGCATCTGCCTGTCCTGGAGCCTGTGTGCAGCTGCAGCCACTGCCCTGCAGCCCTGCAGCTCTCCTCCTGCTGCTGGAAGCACTGGGCTTTGGGTTAATCCATAACAGCCAGGCTGGTCCAGATTCAGACTCAGTTCTGGGCTTCATGGAGTTACGGGGCACTTCCAGACTTACTCATGTGAGTTTGGAATACATGCATGGACTAACATGCTTCACTTTGCAGCAGAATTGCTAAAATAAATACGATGCTATGAGGGTTGAGCTAATCAGCTTTTGTTTTTTTCTGGACAAATATGGTTATTGCTCAAGCGAAAACTCTCAGAAAATCTGATAATAGCTCGTGTCACTCAGGAAACAGCAGACAGCAGAGACACTTTTCCTAAATGTAAATACTTCAGCGTTCTGTAACTTAATAAAAGTCTCGTGCAAACTAGATTAGATTGAGAATATGGAGTAGCCACTTAGCAGCGAGCTGAAATTGAAATTGGTTGTTTCCATCTTGGAGCAGCTCCTGAAACTTACAGAAAGATCTTAAACCTCTCTGGGTCTTTGGAGAGCAGCTCCCCCAAACTGGGTTTCAATGGCACTTCAGTTTGGTCCCACAGCCCACTTTTGACATTTGCTTTCATTTATGTTTTTGGTAGCCATGGCAAATGGCTTTTCTGACCTTAATTATCAGTTCCCAGAACACAATGGCCTGACAGCAAAATGAGGACCAAACTTTGCCTTCCCCTCCACCCCTTGATAAGGAGCTCTCAGGATGCATATTCAGGGATAATCCACAGCCCCTCTCCCAGTTACTGTTCTGTGAATGAGTCTTTGCTTCTTGTTTGGGTTCCCTTCACTGTCCCCTCACATGGGACCATGCCTGAGGCACCCAGTGCCACCACCTCCTCCAGAGGTGAGGAAGGTGCTTTCCAAAGCCCAGCTGCCACCACAGGGGTGACCATTCACCACAGCCCAGCACCTCATCCCCTCTGCCCATCACAGCCCTCGGCTTTTCCTTCCCTCCCTTCCTGCTGGCACCTTTCACATTCTGGGGCTCTGTGGCCCACCTGTTCCTCCTCTCTCCTTGTCAGACCTCTCCTGCTGCCTTCTTGGAGCCAAACATAGCCAGGGATGAGGAGAAATGGCTCCTGGGGGTGCCTGCAGCCCTGCCTGGGGTGGGCAGACAGGGGCAGAAGGGTGCAGCAGTGACGTGACCTGCCCCCAGCCCTGCTGCTCTTGTGGAAGAAGTGGGGTCTTGTTGGAACTCTGGAAGCTGAGAATTCTAGGCTTTCTGTTCTAGGAGGCACTGATCTTCAAGCAAGCACTACATTTGACTTGAGGCTGTGGAACAGGCTTCCAAAATTGAGTGACAGCACTGGGGTTGTGGGTGTGTAGTTTGAATAGTATTGTGTGATCTCACAGGGTGAAAACCTTAGAATTAAGGTTTTAGTGTATAGTAATATATAGAGAGCAATATGGAGGATTTAGGACCTTGGCTAAGCCCTTCTTCTTCACCTTCTTCTTCATGGTTTTGGGTGGTTTTTTCTAATTGGATGAAAAAGGCCTTCATTGCAGACCTTGGGTGGTCAGTTATTTGGTTTAAAGTATAAATAATACAGGTGTCATCTCCTTATTGGATAATTAGTGCTTGGGGGTCCTTGGNAAAACTTAGAATTAAGGTTTTAGTGTATAGTAATATATAGAGAGCAATATGGAGGATTTAGGACCTTGGCTAAGCCCTTCTTCTTCACCTTCTTCTTCATGGTTTTGGGTGGTTTTTTCTAATTGGATGAAAAAGGCCTTCATTGCAGACCTTGGGTGGTCAGTTATTTGGTTTAAAGTATAAATAATACAGGTGTCATCTCCTTATTGGATAATTAGTGCTTGGGGGTCCTTGGAAAGAGTTAGAGGCTCCTCCATTTTATACCTGTTTGAGCTCACAACTCGTTAGGCTATAACAAAGATAAGATTTAATGAACACAGAGTCCCAACGTGAAACTGTGACTCCCATGTATTAATCCCAGCTCTAACACGGAGAAAAGGAGATAAGAAACCAACAGGGTCTGGCCCAGAGGGATCAGGATGACTCTGAGCAGCTGCAACACAGGCAGTGCACAGGCACCTGCAGCTGGCAAACACACCAAACCTCCTCCTGCTGAAATCTGGGCAGTTACAACCATCCCCTTCCCATCCTCACCTTCCCACATTCCCAGCCCTGGGAAGCTCCATGTGACCACACATGAAACACAATTCCTTTAGTTATCTCCTCTTTAGTGACACTGTGGGCGGCGTTTGGCAGACAAATACAACACATCACAATTTTCACCCCTAGGCATTTTGAGAAACCACTGGCTGCACTGGACAAGAGGCTCCCTTGACCAGGTGGTTTGGGCTGGGGGCCACACCCGGACCTGCTGGAGAAGGGGGAGCAGCCGAGCTGCTCTGCTGCTTCTTGTCGTTCCTGCTGACAAAGGTGAGGAGGTCCATGGCTGTGACCACGCCAAACACCATCTGCTTCATGAAGGAGCTGCCATTTCCATTGACTGGAAGCACAGAAAATTCCACCTTAGTGGGAAAAAATATAAAAAGAACACCACCAGCCCCCTCAACACCTTCCAGCTGTGCAGAGGCTGCTGTTCATTGATTAAAAGGAAACCTTTACAGGGACAGCATGTGTCTGAGCTCTGCCTCCACAGAAATGACCGATGGAGCCTCAGTCAGGTTACTGTGATCACACCAGAGAGGTTTCTGCTGCAAATAAGGCCCCTTTCCCAGTGCAGGAAACTTAATTTCCCAGTTGTTTTTAGCCAAGCTCTGTTCCAGTCCTGCTCCTATCACCACAAAACCTTTCAGAGCAAACTAATGAGACTTTCTAAAAGCAGCAGTCAGGCACTTTTCTACTCTGTTCTCATAACATCCTACACCACCATTAATGAAACAGCACTTCAATAATTGTTTTAACTGTCTGATAAATGTTTTCTTAAATAAAAATAAAACCAGCCACCAGAGTCCAAACACAAGATAAAATGCAAGCTCCAAAGGTGTGGGAAGAAAGTAATAAATAAGGGGGTAACGGTGACAGCATTAAAACAGCAGCCCTGGGAAAGCAAGTGGGTGTTGTTTGAAAATCAGAGCAAGAGGTGCTGCAGACAGCTGGCTGATATTTTTTGGTTGGGTGTCATTTAATTTGCTGATACCCTTTAATTTATATCAAAATTGATATAAAAGAGGTATTCCTTATTTTATGACGACACAGCTGAGAAAGGAAATCCTGCCTGGCTTTAATTTAGGTGACTGAATTAGAAATGTGCATCAAAGGCAGTTTTGAGTGACAGATTTTTGTTTGCAAGCTGGTGTGGGAACATGGATGCAATTGCAAGCTTTGGAGATGATGGAGCTCTGGGGGAGCAGGGCCTGGAGATGGAAAGTTTGGGATGTTTGGGCATGGTGGGTTTTGGAGGCCCCTTGCTGGCAGTGTCACCCACTGCTCACCTGAGGGATGCTTTGCATGCTCAGTGTGTGATCCCAGCAAATCAGCATAATTACACCCTTCAGCTCTAATCCACAAGACCTAAGCATGTCTCTTCTGGCTTTTTTTGTGTTGTTCACTTTTCCCAGCCAAGGTCAAATCTTTATTTCTAGCAGTCTTTTGGTGTAATTGTACTGGAAAGGTGTGTCAGGTCAGGTGTGCTAAGCAGCACCTGCCACCACACCTTTTTTTGGGTCAGAGGAGGCACAGGGGGTGATCCCTGTTGTCACTGATGTGTCAGATATCCTGGTGCTGACTCTGCTGGGTTGGTTTGCCACACCAAGGGGAAGGCGGCTGTGCAGTGGATTGAGAATGAACCAAACCTGCTTTAATGGTGCTCCCAGACTGGCTCAGCATCCCTGCACCCAGCCCTGGTCCAGGGAAGACTCACACACAGCTACACATCAGTGCTCCTGGTGACCCATGCCACAGGGCTTGCTCATGGCCCAACCCGAATTTTTCTCAGCTTTCTCAGCTTAGGTGCCTGAATTCCACCCAGGCTTTACCTGACGTGGCCAAATGCTCCTCCAGACCTTGCCCCTGGGCTACAGAAGTCTACAGAGATCCCTCATTTCCCCCTGGCTTGCTTTGCCCCTCTCCCCTGATCTCTATGGTGTGAGGAAGAGACGTGGGTGAAGGGTGGGCAGTTCCAGGGCTCTGCAGAGCAGAATCCCCTGGAGCAGAGGCTCGGGGGCTGCACAGGTGCAGCAGCTGTACTGACACCTGCCAAAATCAGCTTGAGAATTTCCCTTTCCCCTCCCCAAACACTTGTGCCAAGCCCGTGGAGAGTTTTTGCAGATACCTACACTGCATTTGCTCGTGTACAACGATAGCAAAGTGGTCGTTCTCCAGGATGCAGGAAAGCTTCCCCAGGCTGTCCTCCAGGCCGATCTAAACAGGACAAAAATGTAACATTTAACGTTTCACTTCACCTGGCAATGGCTGAGCTCTGAATTTGGAGGGTGATGATTCCCCAGCTGGATGAAATCCCCTGTCAGTGCTTGGCTCCTGGTGTGAAAAGCTCCCATACCTGAACCCCGCTGGCTCAGCAGAGTTTTTACAGGCGCTTGTTCTTACTCTCATCTCTAGGATGCCACCACTGCCCTCCCCTCTCCTCTCTGCCTTGTCACCTCTTCTCCCAGCTCCTGTCACACCTCAGGGTGATGGAGGTGCACCTCTCCCTCTCTCTCCCTCTGTCCCCAGGCAGAGGCTGCCACCAGCCCCAGCCTCAGTGGTACCTTTGAGAACTGGTCGTAGGTGACCTTGGTGACAGGGTCTGAGAACTCTGCGTTTCCAGCCAGCACGGAGCTGAGGGTGTTGCTGAGGGTCACCATTCCCAAAATAAGCCTGTAAGGGAACAGGGAGTTTTCCAGAAGGTCAGACCTGAGGTAGAACACGGATTTTATGTAGGGAGTGAACTGGTCTGGTTGAAGTTAGTGACTAAATCGTTGCTGCAGTCAGTGGGAGGCACCAGGTTTCTCCTCACTTGAGCAGAACAAGGAAATCTTTGTCCTCACCAAGCTGTTGGTTTCACAGTAGTTAAAATCTGCTGTTACAGTCCAGGACTTAGCAGCTGGGAGAAGGAAAACCCGTGGGCTCTCCAGCTGCTTATTTGTGTGGGTTTCTCCCCCAGGTCTCCCTCCCCTGGGCTTCCCTTGCCAGTGCACTGACCCAGCATCTTCTGAGTTTGGTGGGCACTGGATTGGGCTTTAACTGGATCTTTTACAGGAGTTTTATTGATTAATCTTCACAAGGGGGCAGATGATCCTTTTATGCATCAGAGTCCAACACAAGAGCCCCAGCTCTGAATGAATAAATGGGACTTTAGCTTCATCATGACTGATTTTTCTGTATGAATGCCCATCATTCAGTGAGCAGAAATAGTTACCCTGACTCAGCAACAACAGGAGCTTGGTCATATCCCTTCTCCTGGAGGATCTCAATTGCCTTTTGACAGCTGACTTCTGGGAGGAGAATGAGAGGGGCCGAGAGATTCAGTTTCTGCACCTTGATGTTCCACCACCTGTCGGAAGACAAATGGCAGCGCCGAGCTGTGACTGCTGCACAGCTGTGGCCTTGAGCAGGGGGGCAAGGCCAGAGGAGATGAGGGACAGTCTGTGTGCCTGAAAAGCCAGCCCCACTCCTACACCCAAAGCAGAAATGCCACCACGGCCAGGTCTTGTTGAAGCCAAGCTTTGCCAGTGTTCATGCAGCTCCAGAAGCGGGGATGAGACCAGCAGCCGGCGAGGTGCTGAGCTGTCCTGAATCCAAGGAGGCTATTGAGGGCTTCACTTCAAGCTCATAAATGGGTGACCTACCAGTTTTACTCCTTTGTTCTGCATCCTTGGTCCTCACAAGGCAGCATTTGCAGCTCCTGCAGGAGAGAGCCTGGCAGAGATGCTCGTGTGACTTATGAGGGACAAGCTGAGCTTGTTTGTGGGGGAACACAAGCAGCTCCCAAACATCTCAGCCCTGAGTCCTTGCAGAAAAGGCAGGGCAATGCTAGAGCCTGGAAGGGCCAAGAGCAACTCCAACCAGACACAAGAGGCCTTGGAAATGTATTAAGTTTTTAGGAAACACTTTACAATAACCTTTGGTAAAGGAGAAGGTGACATCAGTAATACTTGCTGTCTTCAGGGTGAGAACAAGAGCTTTTCTAAACAACTGGCATTTGCCCAGCCACACATCCACTGGAATCAGCAGTTTGCCTGTGGCTCCCTGCCTTGAGGGGACTCTTTCCTCATGGTGTCCAAGGGACAGCAGAGTTGGCCATCTTCTGACCAGCAGCTCTGAAAGGTGAAAATTTCCTGTGCCCTGCCTGTAAAGAGCTGCAGAGCTGTTTGAAAGGGGGCTTGCTGCAACAGGGACCCACCTCCAGAGCAGCCTGATGGTTCTTTCAACACCAGATGTGGAGTAGAGAGAGCTTTTCAGAGGGTTTATGTGGCCTGGGCTGCCACGTAGGAGTGGATCAGCTACTTTGGGACAGAAATGGCTCCTTTATAGAGTTTGACTGGAGAGCTGAGAGATAACCACTCAAAAGAGAGGAGCTGACATTGCAGCCTCCCCAGAGGGGTCTGTCTGGCCTTTACTGTGTTTTTTTCTAAACACTAAAAGGGAACATTTTCCTTTGAAGATAACGATTTCCAGACTCAGAAAGCTGATTCCCTTAGCACAGTTTATCCCAGCAGAAGTTGTCTTACCAAGGCCTGTGCTCCTGGACGTCACTTAGGTACCCATTTTTTATCATCCACTTATCATTCACGAATTTGGACCTAGAAATCACCAACAAAGAGCGAGTCTGTGAGGCTTCCAGAAGAAGTCGTGCTTTGTTTCATGCCCCAGACCACAGCACTGCCCCCGGGGCTCTCATGATTTTTGCAGCTGGCTGCTCTCAGCCCCTTTTAAGGTCAACAGGAGCATCGGGTGCTCAGTAACTCTTCGAAGCATGCCAGCTATTTTGCCTTCCTAACTTTAGGCATGCAAGCTCAGAAAAGTGGAGCTTGGCTGAGTCCTGCTCTGTGCAGTAAGTCAGTGACAAGAGGAAATAAACCCCAAGTGTCCCAACACCCATCCCCTGGCAATTGCCACTGTGATGTGCTGTGTCTCCCTCTTGTTTATTTTGCTTTTTTCCTCTGATCTGCCCGAGGGAGACTCCCAGCTCTGGGCTCACTCCATGTGCCCTGCTATCAGATTTATTGGGGTGGTTCTCCAGAACCCCAAGCACCTGGGCTCCACTCCTGTCACAGTAGGCCACAGGTGCTCCCACCCTGATGCAGGAAAGCAGGGGAGGAAGCAGGACACTCACATGTAGTTCCTCACGGAGTCGGGCAGGAGGACGACGCAGCGCTGACCTTCCTTCAAGTCCTTGGCAGCTCTCACAGCCACGGACATGGCACTGCCTGAGCTGCCACCTGGATGGGCACCAAGGAGAGGGAGACAGGTGTCAGGGCTGCCCAGGGCACAGGGCCACTCCCCTGGTGTGGGAAGCACAGGCTACGGGTGCAGAGGTGGCACCTTGTGGGATGGTGGGATAGGAGGACAATCAACCCCAAAGCCTTGTAGGCAACAGGGCCAGGCAGAGGTAGGGACTGATGTGTTCATATGGTGTCTCTTGGGCTTTTGAGGCAGCATAAAAGTCACCTCCTGAACCTCATGAACCATTTCTTGTGGTGACTCTGTGGGCACACCAAGGTCCCATGCAGGGACATTCACAACACACTGCCCACACCACACCCTCCCTTTGCATGAGCAGGAGACCACGCCAGTTCTCGAGCTTCTGGCTGACATACTTGGCAGCCAAAGACTGGCTTGAAATGCACTGTAAAGACTGAAAAAAGCATAAACATTACATTCATGCTTGGAATACCAGGCCAACGTGATGGGGAAGACTTGAACGCTCCCCGTGTCTGTGTGCACGCATGTGGTTCGCTGCACGTAGGGATAAGCAGGTCCCTGCTTTACAGAGGCAATTCCTCCACCACCAGTCTGAGTACTGGAAGTCAAACACATTCCACTATCTGTGTGCCAATTACACACTGCATTCGAGGCAGCACGTATTTTACAGCAGGTTAATTATCCCTGGGTCACATTTTTCAAACAAACGAGGAACGGCCCTGAAAAAATGCAGTTCAGGGAACACGAAGCTGTTCACAAATTATGGTTGAGTTCAAACAAGTGGTTTCTGTTGAAACACTGTGACTCGGTGCCTGCTAGGTTAAATCAACATTTAAGTGTTTCATTACATATATAGAGCCTGATCTTTTCCAAAACTCCCTGGATATGAGTGCTCAGGGCTTTTATCAGCTACAAGCCTACGTAGTGTCTGGTCCTGGGTGCAAACCTGTGTCTGTTTGCTCGGTGTCAGGGAAGGCTAAAAACAACACTGATGCTCTGTGGAGGCTCTTAGGGTACAGGCAGGGTCTGTCTGAGGGCACCTGTTCATTTTGGGAAGCCAGTGGGATCGCTTACAGCTTGTTGGCACGGGGGAGAAATACTCAGTAAGAACATCTCACACTTTCTTTACTTTCAAACCTTCCTGGTCCAAACCTGGCACCTCTGGTGTGGCAGTGACACCGAGCACGGAGCTGTTGGCAGAGCCCACCTGTCCTGCCCCGAGCCCCACTAATCCTCCCTCCAGCCTGTGTAACTCTACACTGCCTGAAGATCCAGTTCCACTGCAAAAGTGCTCCGGTAAAGGAGAGAATTATTGCTTCTATAATTATTGTGGCCCATGAGTCAGAGCCCAGGCCAGACTGAGGGGACACACCTCTGAAGTCTGCAGTGACCTCTGCGCACCCCGAGGCTCAGCCTTCCAGCCCTGCTGACCCAGCAGACACAAAATGCAGAGGGCACCCACCCTCTGGTCCCAAAAGGATGAGGTTCAGGAGGTTTGTTAAGAGAACAAACTGTTGTGGCTGCACTGTGCTTACCACACAACAACCCCTCCTCTCTGATCAGCCTGCGGGACATGAGGAACGAGTCTCTGTCGTTGCTTTTGTACCACTGATCGACCACCTGGAAGGAAAGCGAGGAGGGTGAGTCTTGGCAGTGTCATTTCAGGCTGCCCTGACCCTCTGAGGCACACCATGGTGCTGATTCCCACAACATCTGGCAGCTCTGAGCTGCCTTCCACACTTGTTGAAAGCATTTGTCAGAACATCCATGGTCTGCAGGGTGTGTTCTTGCTTGCAGACACCTTTCCAGCCAGCACCCTTTCCTTGGAGAGTTAGGGATGCCTGACAGGTCCAGAGTTGGGATGTGGAAGAGTATTTATGATGTCCCAGGCCAGAGTACATTAATGGTTGAGATTTTGCCAAAATGAGATCCAGCTACAAGAATCAGCCTGGATTATGAAGGTGACAGCTCTACAGCCACATGCTGACAGCAGGGATGTAGTTAACACCTGGAAGCAGAAAGAATCTGGGGTCTGGGGCTGTGAGGGACCTTTCTAGGATGAGGCCAGGGGAACACAGGCAGCCTGTGTTAGGGACTTAAAGCTCTGTGGCAGCTGATGCACTGAGAGGGAACTTGACAACAAGAGCTATGAGGTTCGTGATCTGCTCTCTTACAGGGCTTGGATCCTGTTGTCCAGCCTGTGCAGATGCAGGATTTCTGCTCCCTGTGTGTGGTGCCTGAGGCAGAGAAGGCTCAGGAAACAGCAGTGTGATGTTGAGCAGCCCCAGCACAGACATCTGGGTGATCACAGCAAAAGGGGCACACTCTGAACAACGGTGAGGCTGAGCAGGGGAGACTCACACTGTGCTATTTGCCTTCTTTCCACCTCTATTTACCTTCTCCTTGTGGGTCAGTTATAATCAGAGCTACTGAGAAAGCAACTGGGAGTCCCAATCCCCCCACAACAGCTTGTTCTGCACTGGGCAGATGTGTCAGGGCCACCACACACCTCTGCCCTTGGCAGCAGGCTGGATGCAAAGCCAGAGGTCAGGCAGAGGCCCCTCTTCACTGATTACTCACTGATCTGTCGAGGACAGTGGGGATGAAGTCGTGCCCAATGCCCTCCACCTCAATGGTTGTGGTGTTGGTCCTGTTCATCTCGCTGGGCAGGGCCACGATGGAGCCGTCGGGGTCCACGCCAATGATCTGTGAGGGAAAGACATTTTTATCAAACCAAAATGGGAATTCAGAACCAGCCAAACACAAAACTCAAAGGAAAAGTTACCCACACCCTTATATCAGCAATATTTCCTTCCCCTGATATTCATTAATGTCCCTAATCACTGGCAGCATGGAGAAGCTTCCAGGATAAAAGGGTGCTGTTTCTCACTGTCTTTCTCACTATCCTGAGTAGTCTTCAGCTGTTGCAGAAGTGACTGGTGGCTTAAAATGTTATCACTCTCAAGGTGTTTGTCATCACCCCTTTGGCAGAGCCTGCCACTGCCTGCCACTTAGGACAGTGCCAGAGCTCCTTAATCCGCTCTAGGTGAAGCCAGCCAGTGAGCTCCAACCTGTGGATACAGACATCCTTCCTGGATCTAGCTGTGCTGGCTGATGGTGGCACCTCCCTGGTTATTTACAGCTTTGTGTCTGGGCTGAGGTGCCTCCCTCAGCACGTGGCTAGGGGTCTGATGGTGACACTGCTCCACATGCAGCTGCACACTGCCAGGGAGGCAACTTCATGTCCCAGTCCTCCAGTGGTGGCTCCACATCCCTCTGGTGGATCAGGGATCACTCACACACTGACCAGAGCAGCGACTGCCATGCCTCCAGTCTGCCTTGGAGCACGAGCTCTGCAGGATGAGCATTGTGACTGATGTTAACCCTAAAGCACAGAGGGCTTTGCAGTGGCAGAGGAGAAGCACTTGCAGTCTGTGCCCCCCAGAGTGTCCCTGCACAGGGAAAGGCACCAGGCAGAGGGAGATTTTAGTGGGGCTGTGGAAACTTTGGTCTTTAAGGCACTTGGATGGGTCTAGATCAATCTAAACATCACCAAATTGCTTCCAACAAAAGCCACGATTGCTGTGAGCAAACAAGCGGGTGCAGACAACAACTACTCCCTCAGGTAAGCCATGGGGTTAGGCAGGAAATGACATGCAGTGACAGGACAAGGGAGGATGGCTTTGAGCTGAAGGAGGGTAGATTTACATTGGATATTAAGAAGAAATTCCTAACTGTAAGGGTGGTGAGGCCCTGGCATAGGTTGCCCAGAGAAGTCATGGGTGCCCCATCCCTGGAAGCATTCAAGGCCAGCTCTGAGCACCCTGGTCTAGTGGAAGGTGTCCCTGCCCATGGCAGGAGCATGGAATGGGATGACCCTTAATGTCCCTACCAACCCAAACTCTCCTGTGATTCCATGAGAACCCCAGCAGTCCTGCCTCCCACCTTACCTTGCACTCCGGGCACTTCTCCTTCAGCTTCCTGGCCACACCAGTGATGGTGCCTCCTGTGCCAGACCCAATCACCACCATGTGCACCTTGCCTGCAGATCAGGGGGGAGAGAGAGGCTTGCAAGGACTCAGCACAGCTGCCAGCACGATCTCCCCTTCATTCAGACCCCAGTGCAGATGCAGAACCTGAAGCTGCAGAGCCCGTGTCCACCAGAACCCCACGTGAGGAAAGGTCCGGCAGAGGCCATGCTGGTGGCCAAAGCCTGGTCCTGTGCAGAAGCTCAGATGAGCTTGCAGGACCTGAGCACAGATGATCCTGCCTCACTGCAGGGAACTGAAGGTGATCTCCAGATCTCCACTGCAGCTTTCTGTGGTTTCTGCATCTTTGGCATCTACTGAGCAGAGGGAACAGCATGAAGATGTGTGAGGGGAGGTTTAGGTTGGATATTAGGGAAAGGTTCTTCCTCCAGAGAGTGGCTTGGCATGATCAGGCTCCCCAGGGCAGTGGTCACAGCACCAGCCTGGCAGAGCTCAAGGAGTGTTTGAACAACACTCTCACACACATGGTGTGACTTTTTAGGTGTCCTGTGCAGGACCAGAAGTTTGATAATCCTTGTGGGTCCTCTCCAACTCAGGATATTCTGTGATTCTGTGGCTTAAGGGGAGGGAATATCTCAGCACATCCATCCCTTTCAAACCACAGCATATCAAAGCAAATCCCGCATGTGAACATCACTAACAGGCACAACTTCTCAGCCTGTGTTGGCACCCACAGTGGAGGGAGGGCTGAGCTCTGACCTGGCACCTGCCTCTGTCAGATGCAGCCCCACTGGCATCACTATTACACAGATTTAGAACTGATTTAGAAATTACAGATTTAGAAATTATACAGATTTAGGACTGGTAGGAGCAGAATTGGAGTCCGGCCTTCAAAACCTGACGCTGCAGCTGCACTGGGAAAGGGGGACCTGCAATCCATGGCTGGCAGCCAGCTGGAGCAAATCCTAACACTGTAGTGGAAGGAAGGCTGGGACTCTCTTGTTCCCATTGATACCTGACTGCTTTACTGCTCTGCTAACTGCTCTCCAGTTAAAATCCTCAAGTCCTGTTCATGTTTTGCAGTGCTGCCAGAACTGGCAATAAATTTCACTTCTATGTGCACAAACGTGGACTGGGGCAGCCCTTTATCCTCCCCCAGCCCTCACTTCCAATGTCACATTTGCAAATCAAAACAGACTGAAACCTCACAAATTGTGAGGTTTTTTGTTTTGATTTGCAAATGAGAGTGCTGGATCAGATGCAGCCTGCCATGCCCTGGTGGATTTATATTCCCCTGTAAGGCTTTGTGGGACATCTTGTGTTCCCAGCTGGCCGGTCACAGAGGTGTTGTGGCCACCAAGGGACATGTTCTTTCTCCTTGAGGTACAGCCTGGATTTCTTAAGCCTCTGGTCTCCTCCCCCAGGCTTTTGCAATGGGAGGGGACAGCTGGGAAGCCCTGCAGGCTGAGGTGTATCTGGAGTGGATTAGGAGAGGTTGCTACACCCTACGTGTCGGTGTTATTAAGATAATACTGCCTGCCCCTACAGAGGCCCTTTGAGCTGTTTCTAGACATTCAGGTCAATAAATGATGTAAATTAAGCCTCTCAGAGAGGGTTACAGCCCTCTGCACGTAGAGGCAACAGCACAGACCTTCACACTGCTCCAGGATCTCCTCGGCCGTGGTGTCGTAATGAGCCAGCGGGTTGCTCGGATTTCGGTACTGTTTATTCCAGCAGAGAACAGCAGGAGTTACCGTGTGAAGAGCAGGTCAAATACCAAACCAGCAATAGCTCCTGACAGAGCTGTACCCAAAGCATGCAGCTGTCCCCTCCTCTCCCTGCCGAGGGGGAAACTACCAGCCCACCAGAACAGGTCACAGGTATTCCTCCTGCTTGTCCCTTTGGGACAGATTTCCAAGCCCACTTGGGGTTTTTCCACACTGGAAGGTTCCACAAACACTCACTCTCCACTGCTTGGTGCCCATTAGGTGTGGGGATGGTTCAGAGGCTGGGAGCTGTGGGCTGGAGAAACTCTCCTGATCATCAGCTCTTATGCACAGAGGGATTTTGCAGCACTGATATTTGAGCACCCCACGTTCACACCCGTGGACCAGGCTGCTCTTGAGAAGCTCATTCAATCTTTGAGCTGCTTTTTTCTTAGAAGGAAGGAGCTTGCCTGACCTTCTGGCACTCCAGGGGCTCTTTACTCAGGGATCAGACCAAATGCCCTCCTGTCCAAGACCCAGCACTGCAGGAACCTCTGGCATGAGTCACCAGGGTTTTTTGCCCTTTACAGCATGAGGTTTCTTTTTGAGGCAGAACAGAGGCTGCTAGCCAGGCTTAAAAAGTGGGTTCTTTTCCAGGTCAAAGTTAAATCTGAAGCAATTTGAGGAGAGTTTAAATTGTGCAACAAAACCCAGCCTCGCCCACATGCAGGCTTTGGCAGAAGTGTCACAGGTTTGGAAGTGTCCCTTATTTTATTTTGTTTCTGTCCCCACTGTGCTTTGCAGGGGAGCGATTAAGTTTCAAATGCCATAAAACACTGATGAGATCTGCCAGTTTGAATGAAGCCCCCAAACACACTTAGAGACACCCTATAAACTCTTTTGGGAAAGAGAGCCAGTGGAGGGACGGCATTTACCTGGTCCAGGATGTGAGAGTTTGGGATTTCACTTTTCAGCTTCCAGGCGACACGGATGTTGGACTCGGGGGCATCAAAGCGGGTGCATGGGGTCCTCACGATTTCAACACCCAGTGCCTTCAGAATATCGACCTTTGGGAGGGAAAGGAGGAGATGCAACACAGCTGAGCCCACGTAGGGATGGTAACCTGAACCTCTGTGGGCTCAGGGCAGCGCCAGATGCCAGAGCAGCTTTGCATGTGGGAGACATTTATCATCTGGAGATACAGTGCCCAATTCTGGACTGTGCTATCTCTGACATGCTCCAGGGCCTCCTGCCTGAAGCTGGCACATGCATTCAAGCCTGGCCTCTTGCCCTGTCCTACTTGGAGGGCAGGCTGGGGACAGGGTGGAGGGAGGTGACAGTGTGCTGCTTCTTGGTGCTGGAGGAAAAGGGCAGAGGGAACTGGACAGGGAACAGTGTCTCCTGTGTGCTGGGACTGGAGCCCCAGCATGCAAAAGGGAGAACAAAAAACTGGGTTTTTTAAAGTCCCTTCTCTTCTCTCCCCAAAGACAGGGAAGGAGCAAATCAGCCCTAGGGTGTCTCCTCTGGGAGATGTGGCTGCCAGTGGGAGAGGGGGAGTGTTGGGACACCTGGAAATGAAGCCCATGGCAACTGGAGGTGGCATCTGATCCAGACTGAGCTTAAGTGAGGTTTAGGTTGATATGAGGGTGACACTTTGGAGAAGGGCTCATTCTTGAGCCAGGCCAGGGTCCAGGTCTGACTTCACTGGCATGAGTTCAGCTGAGCAGTCTGTGAGGCTCTTGGCTCACCAGGGAGGAATTTCTGCCATCTCCAGGACAGTGTGTTCACCTGATCATCAGCTCTCCTGCAAGTGACTTGAGACACCACCTTGAGAAAGCAGCTCAGGCAACTCTAAATGTGCCCAGGTTAAAGAAAGCCATAAACACACACTGAGGCCAAGTGACCTGTCAGATGTCAGAGGGGAAGCAAGCAGGGCTGGCAGGATAGCCCTGACACCTGCCTGCCTCTCCTGCTGTGCTTTCACCTGCAGCAGATCCTGCTCTGTTTCTCTGCAGCCACACACTCTGTATGGCTATCCCACCAGCCCAGCTGCACTTCTGACACCAAACAGCCACCAGGCCATCACAGGCTGCTTTTTTTTTTTTTTTCCCCTCAAGAGGCAACTTTCTGAATAGCAGCTGTGGCAGTGGGTGTGCAAGGCTCGTTGGCCTTTAAAGGAGAGGGCTCCAGGAAGGGAGAGGCAGAGAGAGGGAGGAAGGAGATGTTCCCCAGCTGTGGGGTAAAACCATACAGATCTCTGACCTTCTCCATGCTCATTTTCTCTGGCAAGACGATGATGCAGCGGTAACCCTTCAGTGCAGCCACCAGTGCCAGCCCGATCCCTGTGTGGTGGGGGGCAAAGGGAATTGGTTGATAGCAGCATTTGGCCAGAGCGAGTGACACGTGCCACTCCTGCCTTCCTCTCTCCTGAATGGAACCATGGAATGGTCACTGACAATGGCCACAGGTGAGGGCATCCTCCACAAGCCTCCTGGGATGTGCTGGGATCACCGGGAAGTGTGGGAGGATGTGCTGGCAGGCAAATGGAGCTGCAGCATCGCTCCTGCTCCCAGGGGTCTGCCAGTGAGAGAATGGCAGGGTTGGGGAGAGCTTTTCTCCCCTCACCGAGGCTCAGGCATCTTCCTGTGGTTTTGGAAACACAGGAGAGAGGTGATTTTGGTTCAGGAGTGCCTTCCCCTCCCCCTCAAGCGCTGTCAGTTGTGGGGGGACAGACACAGAGGACACTGCCTGTCACCCCGTGGCCGGCAGGCGAAGGGCACCTCTGCTCCAGTTTCACTGGGGTGATGGATGGAGCCAGCTGCTCCCAGCTAGAACAGGAAGGTGAGGCAGCAGGAAGGAGCAGCATGTCCCTGCCAGGGGCTGCAGGGAGCCTGGTGCCATTCCAGCTGCCCCAGGCAGGCTGGGAGCCAGAAGGATCCACGTGGGACACAGCTCTGGGGGAGCACAGACCCCTTGGCTCCATGTGTGGTGGTGGCTGGGGTGACACAATAAGGTGGGCTGACAAGTGACAGTGACAAGAGCAAAAATCGCAGGAATTCTTTTCCAGCCCATCAGGGGAATGGTCTCTGGGAACCTCTGAGAATTCAAAAGCTTCCCAGCCTGAAAACACCCAGGGTTGCCCAAGCTGCTGATGCTATCTGCCTTGCCACAAGGAGACCTTCCAGGCACACCTGTGCAGGTGTGGGACCCTCACAGGACCCTCAGGAATTTCAGCAAGGAGGCACCTCAGCATCCCAGGAAACCCGTGGCCACCAGGAGGGGAGCTGAGGGGAGGATGGAGCCAGAGCCGACCTTGTCACTCCAAGTGCAAGAGCTCCTCAAATCCCTGCTCCTCAGAAATTCCACCCTGCCCAGTACCCAGGCAGAGGGAGCAGCCCTGCCCTTCCCACCTGTGTTTCCTGAAGTGGGTTCAATCAGGGTGTCTCCTGGTTTGATAATCCCTGCTCTCTCTGCATCCTCCACCATCCTGAGGCTGATGCGGTCCTTCACGCTGCCCCCGGCGTTGAAGTACTCACATTTTGCCACTGGAAAGGGAAAGAAAGGGGAGACTCCATCAGACACCAGCTCCTTGTTCCCCCCAGGCCTCACTGCAGTTTTAGGACACCTATTCCTCCTCTGCAGGATGGTCTTTTGCTCAGGGGAATCTGCTTTTCTGGGACTACCCATCAGCATAACCTGCGCAGAGTCCTTCTTTCCCCCATGTTTCCTCCACCCTGGATGGGTTTGAAGTCAGCCTGGACAGCCCAGGATGGGTTTGGA
Organism: Sinosuthora webbiana; assembly: GCA_013397395.1. Lineage (NCBI taxonomy): Eukaryota > Metazoa > Chordata > Aves > Passeriformes > Sylviidae > Sinosuthora > Sinosuthora webbiana. The sequence goes on along the minus strand of VXBN01002714.1, from coordinate 65,943 downwards.
ATCAGCTGGACATGGTCATTGAAAGGTGGGAAGTCCCACACAGGCACAACACTCCTTGTTGCTGTGCCTTGAGGACTCTTCTGTGGGCAAGAGTTAGCAGCAAGGTCTCAGTGTCCATCCATTGAGGTTTTTAACAGATATTTAAAAAGGCCCCCTTTTTCAGTGGTGATTTGTAGTCCTGGCTGAGGTGCCATAAAAAAAATCCCAAACAATAGAAAGAACCTTTTCAAGTGTCAGACAAAATTACAGGTTTTTTTCACTGAGCTAGCAACAAACAGAGTAACTTTCCCAGGCATGTTAAAGTGGCAAGGCACACCTCAGTCCTCACTGGGGCCTCCACACCATAGGATTCTTCTTACCAAGGCTTTGATGAAAATCTGCATCTAAACTGGTGCTACTGAGCTCTGTTTTATGGACAACAGGGAGAAATGGGGAATTCCAGGGCTCATTCACTTCATCCTAGCAGAGACAGCTACCTGAGGCTGAGAAATCAGCCCCAGACCTGAGCAGCCTGAATGGGAAAAGAAATCTTGTGCTCATCATTACATTTTATCACGCAAAGTGCCGCAGCTCCAGCTCCACAAGGATCCCTGGGGGCACAGAAAACACCAGGCAATCCCATCCAGCTGCAGCTGCTGCCTGGAGGCAGCTGTGCTGCAGGCACTCCTGTGTTTGCTTGGGAAGGGGCTCCGTGCTGACACATGGCTCAGACAGGACCGTGTAGCTGCTCTGCCTGTTCTGCTCTGCTTCCCCTCCTGTGCCAGGGGAGGGAGACAACATCCCAGAAAATGGGATCTGTTTGGCTTTCCCAGCACCTAAAGCAGCAGCCAGACATCCTCCAAGGGACAGGCTGCTCCAGAGGTGTACCAGGCACTGCACATCTGTCCTCCCCCCTCCAGCAGCTCCCTCCCATGGTGTCCTAATGTCTCCTCAGCTCTCACTGTGGGCAGCGTGGAGGTTGCAGGGTTGGTGGCCCAAAGATCCCAGATCCTGAGAAGGGATCAGGTGGGAAAGCCCCACATGCCCGTGTGCTCAGTGGGGTCTGGTTGCCCTGTGGGTTCCCAGCTGCCCCACAGCACTGCAGGGTCCTGCTGTGACATTTCATTGAGGATGAGTGCTCAGCAAGTCTCTCCTTACTCAGCTGTGTGACACTCGTGGCACTTTCTGCCTCTGAGAGCCTGTCTTTCTGCCCAGTTTGGACGAAATTAATTATTGGGGTTAGGTGTTACAGGAAAGGAGACTGAAAAGTCCACATGCACAGATCTGATTTTATCATCCTTGTGATTGTAGGGGGCCAGCCCAAAGCCAACCCTTACATGAGACTGCACCAGAGCTATGTTAACATCTCCTTAGGGAGAGGACTTAGATCCATCCCCAAATTTAGGCCAGCTCTGCTCATTGCTGCTTGAAGCCTCCTGTTTGGCCTAAGAAATTACTGCCTAATAAGCAGGAGAGCCCAACATGAGCCACATCTGCCCCTCCCCATCTGTGCTTCCTCTCACAGATCCTCTTCTGATGCCCACCCCTCACCCTCACTCGTGGCATGCAAAAACCTGGTGGGAAGGGGACACTCACAGAGCTCACACTTGAGCCCATAGGACTTCCCAATCTTGTTGATTCGGACCATTGGGGTGCAGCCAATTTTCTTGAGGATATTGGGCAAGATCTTCTTTTCTTCTGTCCTGAAATAGTGCAGGGGAAAAAAAAAAAGTCATATCAATGCTGTTGTGTAACATGAACCGAGAGAAAATCTGAGTGAGTGAAGTTTTGGCAACTTCATCAAGGCCACCAAAAGACACCCCAGCTCCAAGAAAAAAAGTTTCCATCAGCAATAAGTGGCACCAGGAGTTATTTACAGTTCTCCATCATGAGTTATTAGCTCTTTTACATAAAAAGTAAACTAATTAATTTTCAGGGTTGTTCTGAAATGCCTTGTTCTGCAAGGCCCTAGGCCAGGTCCAGAGTAAATGAGAAGATGCTGGCAAGCCTTAGGACTTTATGCTGGGGGTGCCCTTCAGGGGACACAGCACAAGGCTCCTCCTCTTTTCCCCATCCTACCCAGCCCCATCTCTGCTCCCCACACTTCCAGCTGCCTCTGGGCCAAGTGTTGCTGGCCAGGACTCCCAACTTGCAAGGATGGCTCCAAGCCATCAGAGAAGCCCAGAGGGCTCAAACCACAGAGGGCTCTGGAGGGTGCTCTGCAAACAATTAAACCCAGCTCTGTGATGAGTGAAATCCAGTTGCCTGGATTTGCTAGTCATTGTCAGACTCCAGCAGATGCCAAGAACCACAGTAACTGCAACCTGAAAAAGACCTGTTTGACCAACACACCTGGCCAGTGAACTCACACCCTTGAGCTCTTTCACAGACAGAAGGAACAGATTGATGAGGGCTGTGTTTGTTTGGGCCACATCCCATTGCCCCTGGTCACAAGCCAAGCATACCTCTCTGCCAGTGGGGTGACAGCCCCCCATTCCCTCACTGCTCAGCTCTGCTTTGCACAGCCCTCACTTCTTATCATCCTTTGACCCTTGAACTGGAGTTGTTCTGTCCCTGTCAGGCCAGGCAGGTGGCTGTGTGCTGGCAGGAAGCCATGTGGTGCAGGGGTGACACCCTGGGTTACTCGGAGACCTCACACACTTCCCTCCAGGTTTTGCACGTGTGACATAAACACCTCCTGCCCTTCGGGAGAACAGGGGTTTAGCAAAGGTCTTTACCACCAAGAGGATCCTTGCATCTCAAGCCTAGAAATGATGGGATGTGCTGTTACCTCTCCCTCTGTGGGAAGCGTTTGCAGCAGGCTCCACTGAGTGCTGGCAAATGTGAGGCAATAACACAATAAATGAGCTTCCCCCACAGCTGCAGCCATTGCCCATCTGCTCCAAAAGCCACTGGAATGCTCAGTGGGGCTGAGCCATGGCACGAGGAGGCTCCAGCTCCTTTGGGTAATGTTTAACTCGAGCCTGGCTCTCTTGAGAGTGACCTGTGTTGCTGCATTACACATCTGGATTGCATCCTGCAGATGCTGATAGCAGCTCAGGACACTGGACAAGGACGGTTTTCCCCTAAAATTCCAGCTCTTAGTCATGGCTTGCTGTTCCTTAAGATGTCCAGGGGAAAACCAGTACTGGCAAAGCAAAGGATTCCTGCTGAGGTTATAGTGGGTCAGAACCAGCTTGAGGGATATCAGAACTGGGCTACCTCTCAAAAAAAATTAAATATTTAATATTCTCAATTAAAATATCATCTTGTCTCCTCCCTCTGCTTCTCAATCCCAAAATTATGTCAGATTTCATCTGGGAATCTCAGGAAGCCCAGAAATTTTTGCTGCATTGGCTGCCATGTGTGGTTTACTCAGAGCAGGGAAACCAAACCACATCTCCCTCCACGCACTGCTGCAAAGCTGTGGTGTGTCCCAGGGTGTTTTCTTCCCTGCTACACAGTGGGTTGTGTTTCAGCTCCTGCCCCAGCAGTGTTGTGTGGGCCCCCTCAGCCAGACTCCATCCCCAGAGCAGTGTTTGATGCCCAGGGTTTGGGAATGTCTGTCCCTCTCCTGTCCAGGGGAGGGATGGTGCCACTGGCACCACCGTGGCACCCTGATGCTAAATTGTTAAAAAACAAGAACATTATCCTGCTCAGAATGATAATTGAGGGGGAAAAAAAAATTTGACTGAAAAGAGCTGATTCTATCCTCAGGCACCAGCTGCAGGGGTTGCACTGAGCGAGTGCCTGGATGCACAGACTGCTGGATCAGCTCCAGGGCTCTGCATTCCACTCCTCCCTCCTTCATGGGCCAGACCCAGAGGCTGCTCTGGGCTACCTGGTGGCTGTGCCCTGGCCTTGTCCTGCCTGGCATGTGGTCAGGCACGACCCTGCAGAGCAGTGCTGCACCTCCCAGGGGCTCCAGTTCCTCGCAGCTGGAGCTGGATTCCTGTTCTACATCCCTGCACTGCAGTGCCTGCAGTTCCCCTGACATTTATGGGACAGCCTTATCTTTAGTAGCTTGTCTGTGTCTGGTTTGCAGGGTCATTAAAGCACCTCTTGTCAAGTCTAGTCTGGGCCCTCACGTCACCTGGGAAGGGAACCTGCTGCTGTGAGGGCAGGAACAGCTCAGAGCAAGAACTTTTCTCTGCACTGTGGCCATTTGCTATTGATCTAAATGCCCAGGCCCTGCTAAATCCATTTTTGTGAAGGTCTCTCAGCCATCTAAAATAAGATGCCCCAAACAAGCAGATGCTCTGGAAAACACAGAGCTGAGACTTGAGCCAGCCACATCTTTCTGCAAAATTAAAGGGAGTGAAAAAGCTCTTCTTGGAGAGGAGCTACCAAGCTGGTTTTGCCATCTGGAAAATAAACCATCATTAACACAACAACTGGCTTCTGGCCATGACCATCCTGGTGTAACAACAGTATTTCACCCCCAGGAAAAGGTGCTGAGCCTCACCCTGCAACAAGCAGCACAGAGGAATTACTTACAGGGGAACACAGGAGTGTGGAGACTTGCTGGCAGGCGTTGTGGCTGTCCATGTGCACTTACTGGGCAAGTTGGGGAGGACCCACGTGCTGTCCTGACTTCCTGCACCGCTGCCATTCACGAGGGGACACGTCTTACTCAGCTCCTGTGTGGTGGAAATAGAGGTCACGTAGACACCTGGGAGGAAAAACAGCTGCAGATGGGAAAAAAAATGGCTTTTGGGTGTGAGGGAGGGGTAGCCAGGCTGCTTGGAGCATCCTGCTGGCATTTCAACCACATGGATCTAGGTGGATGAGGAGGTTGTAGTGATGGGAGGAGGTTGGAAGGAGATGAACAGATGGAGGGATGTTGTAGTGAGGTGAGTGTCAGTCCCTTCTCCCAGGGAGCAAGTGGTGTGACTTGAGGAAATGGACTCCAGTTGCCCCAGGGGAGATTATGCATTAGGGGAAAAAAATTAGATTATACATTTTTAGGGGAAAAAAAAATCATGGAAAGGGTTGTAAAGCATTTGAATAGAATTCCCAGTGAAGGGATGTGGTCACCATCCCTGGAAGTGTTCAAAACTCATGTGGACAATGCACTTGAGGACACAGACCAATGGTGAACATGGTGGTAGCGGGTTCATGGTTGGACTTGATGATCAAAACAGTCTTTTCCATCCTCAGCAGTTGCATGATTCCATGATTCCATGACAAAAGTGTTCTTTTGGAGTGGTGTGCTAGACCCCATACATCACCTGGGCATCCTCTTCAGTCCATCTTCTTCCCCATCTCAAAACCATTGCCTCCACTAGAAAATTTTTTGCTCCTAGTTTAATTATTTTGGTAAAGAATAGCTTTTTTTCGCCTTAGCAGTGAAGAACCTGCAGGTAAATCCATCCAGCAATAATTGGAAAATACTTTTATGGTGATGGTAGGACTTAGAGGTCACCTCTGCTCTGGCATCCAAGTGTATTAAAATTGAGAAAAAAAGAACCAACAAAAATAAAGCAGCAAAGGGCAGCAAAGGTGCTCAGGCCTACTGAGCAACTCCCACAGTGAAGCAGCTTAAAGAGAGGAGGATACATCAGGCTGGAAATGAGACAAGAGGCTGGTGCTGAGAGCAGGCTGTAAATCCTGGGGGAGTTGGAGAAAGTGCATCAAATAATGAGCAATAAATAATAAGGCAGAATGGAATTATCAGGAACAACTACAGGGGCAGAGCAGATAAAAAATGGAATGAGAAAAGGGTTAAACAAGTTGGAAAAGGTTGAGTTCAGTAGCAGGTTTTAAGCACACAAGCCCTGATGGCATCAGTGCTCTGTAGGAAGGCAATTTCTGTGCTGTGGTCTCTGTATTGCTGGTGCATATAAAGACAAAAGAAGGAGTCTGGGCTTAAAGTTTATTTTCAGCATCTGCTAGTGAACAGCAGCAGAAGCAAGGGTTACATGCAGGTTTGGTGTGACCTCTCTGCTCTGATCCTCTCTGCAATCCATCCACCACCCATCTGTGCTAAGGAAATAAACCACAGGGAGAAAAACACATGATTTTTGGTATCTGTAAGTTCCTTTTCTGGCTTGTTCACAGAACGAATTTTCCTTGATTCAGCCATTATGAATAAAGGGACCTTGAAACTCCATAGGGCCATGGATGGAGACTTGTGTCTCACTTCAGCTGATGATGAAAGCTGATGTGAAGCTGCTTAGGCTGCCCTGTCTCCTTACACCTCTGTGGTGGTGCATTTTGCACTTAGAGCAAGTGTGAGTCTTTTACCACCTTTGCTGCAGCAGAAATGGTCAAAGACATGGAGTTGGACATTCCTTCTGCATTAAACTTTCAGACTGAGAACAGAGACGTCATTTTGCCATCTGACAGAATCAAACCAGCGACTCAAAGAAGAAACATCCCATTTCTGAACACAGAGAACTGCCTGCAGAAGGGCCAGATCTGCTACCAAACGGAGGGACAATGGGAAATCCAGTTTAGCTGGGGAGCATCATCTTCCCCCCAGGCCATGAAGCCCCAGCCCTGCCCCTCCTCACTCCCTGGGCTCCCTGCACTAGCTGTGACTCACAGTGGCCAGCACGCTGTTGTGGCTAAGTCCATCTGAATTATTTGTGGCTTGACATATGAACCCAAGGGCAGCCTTAATTACCATTTCTGCCATCCTCCTCCTGCTTGCCTGCTCGTTTCACCCTCCTGGTGGGAGTTTCCTTGCAGCAGTGTGCCAGGACAGCCCGAGGTCCGTGCTGTGGTTCCCTGGTGGTTTCCACGCTGGTCAGGAGGATGAGGCTGGGGTTGGGTCCCTGAGGGCTGGGCTGTCCCTGGAACACAGAAACACATCACACCATTACTCCAGCAACACCAGGGGGATGGAACAGCCCATGGTGTGTGGCTGAACCTTCTCCTTATCCAGAGGCCCCAGAGCATCTCCAAAGATGGACGTCAACAACCTCGTGTTGCAACCTGGCCCCACAACTAAAGCAGACAGAGAACTCTGGTCCACTCCCCCACCAGGCCCTCAATCACCTTTTCTTCTCCAGAGACACCACCCCCAGCCCCAGAAAGCAGCAGGAAATCATGAGGGTGCAGGGCAGTCACTCCAGAATGCCTTGGATCCTGCAGCCCACACAAGCTTTCCCACCAAACTTTGCTTCCCAGTGCTCTTCCCCACCACTGACAAACCTGCTCCCCATTGGGAGGGATTAAAGGGGAAAAAAAAGGTTCATTTCCTTTGCAAGTTAGGATTTATGCTGGCCTTGAGTGTATCTCCCAAACCAAATCTGTGTTTACCTGACTAATTGGCTGGGAAGGAGCAAAAGTCACCTGTGGGTAAAGAAGAGATAATCCGCAGTGGATCAGAGGTGGTCAGCATGCTTTCACAACTGAGCTCACCAGTTACCATCCAAAATGCTGGCAAAATAGATTTTATATATGTTTTTTTCTTCCTTTTCCTGGTGATGCCCATCTCTACTGTAATTGTGGTGGGGTGGAAAGGGACAAGGCTTCTAAACCTTCTAAAATAAGGTTGCATTCTCCTCGCCGTGCTCAGTTTCCCTGACATTTCTTTTCTGATACAAAAATAAGTCAAGAATGGGGTTTTCATTTGTTCTCTCACCCAAAGTGAATACAGACAAATTTTCTAGACATCCAGGGAGCAAAGAGACAAGACCTGGCCCTTGACTAGGTCATCTATGCTCCTCTCTGTTGGAGAATTCCTCAAGTGTCTCCTCAAGGGCTGGTGCTGCAGGAATGTCATGGATGTCCTCCTTCCGCTTAAAAAAACGCTCTCAAATCACTGCATTTCTGTGCCCAGAGTCTGGATTCATATTTACATTAATATATGCCAAAAAACCCCACAGTGGCTCTGAAGGTAACTTCAAAAACTGCCTGAAGTGTAGAACCCCCAAAGTGAGACAGCAGATGTCCTGAAATGGCACCAAAGGATGGTGTCGGATTATACCCATCCTTTGAAACTTGTTTCTAGTTCTATTTCTCTCTCAACAATGTCCGTCCTATTCTATGGAATTTCTAAGTCAGTGTTCCTTATCTCAGAGTTTGTATACAGACACATGTGAGCCTTCTGTCAGGCTTTGAGAAATATCTACAAATCCATTTCCCACAGATGGGAAAAATCTGGGACTTTTGGAGGCCTTAACACTGGTTGAGCTGCTCCCTTGCTGCCAGCCTCAGTCACATCCAGCAGCAGGGGCTGGGTGGGGTGTGAGGAGAAGGAACAGCCATGGACAGAGAGCCTGGCTGCAGCCAAGGGTGGCTGAGAGCAGCAATGTCCAGTGCAAACATCTCCCCACACTGCCTCCAGTGCAGATTTGGATCACAAAGCGAAGATACATCCTCTCTGGATTGCCAAGCCTCTTACCCGTGTCCCAATACTGCTCCCAATCCCTGGCTGAAGCCTCAGGTGTGATCTGGCCCGCCACCAAATACACCTGAGCCACTGCAGGTGCCCTGCCACAGCCCCGTTACTTGCTGCTGAATGGAGGATCTTGAGAGGGCACAAGACTGGGCAAAGGATGAATGGAAATCTCCACTGGAGCTGGGAAGCAGGCCAAGAGACCAGGAATGATAACATCCAGCTGCTGCCACTTAATGAAAATATATGACAAGGAACACAGGCTAATGTTTACAGAGCACTCTGCAGATAGGAGATTGCAGGTATCGGGTTATCAGGCTGCTCTGATAACTTCAAGGGGAACAAAATCAGATGCTCATTAAGTAAAGTGAGGGAAAAATTAGATGAACTCAGCAAGGCAGAAAGAGCTCCATGCAAGATCGCTCCATGAGAAGCAAAATGCCTTTTTCTTGCCTTATTCCAAAGAAATAGCATTGCTGCCATTGAGCCAGACAAATGCAACATCAGTTTAACAGAATGATGGGGTGACCCAGGTTGGAAGGGACCTCGGGAGGTCCCAGCACAGCCTCCTGCTCAAAGCTGGGGCACCACTTAATTCAGCCCAAGCTGCTCAGGGCTTTGCCCTCCTTAGATCTTGAAAACCTCCGAGGATGGAGTTGTGCAAGCTCTCCAGAAGACCCCCTCCACTGACATCGTAGTGTGAAGCCAAATCCTCCCTCCTTGCCTGATTATTTCAGGGCTTACTGAAAGCGCAGCCACTCCCCAGCTGAGAACCAGGATGGGAGAGCAGGGGCTGCCAAATTCCAGGCCTCCCCACAACACTGAGGGCCCCCATTTCCCCAAGGAGGTAAGAGATGAGCCAGTACTCACCCCTGCAGCTGTCAGCCAAGTGTCTGAGCTGAGCCTGAGCTCCAGTTAATATGTGCTGGTGGCCGGGGACAGCCACGAGCTCCGGGAGGGACATGATTGGGTCCTGCCCCGCACCTCGCTGTGCACCTGATTGCTCTGTGAGGGGAGGTGACTGGGGAGTATAAAAGATAAGCAATTTATGGTTTGTTTTAATACATCCTTATCTTCAGGAGTGCTCTGAACCCTTCCCCCACAATTTGTAGAATTTCGTTGCTGTTTTGGTTTCGTGCCCTGCGCTGGAAGTTAAGCCCAGCTCACCCGTGTCAGCCTTGCTGAATCAGGCATAAAGTGGTGACAGAAATGACATATTGTGTTAGGTGCTGTCTGGTGGGGACTCTCTGTGTCCTCTGGGATCCTTAATCTCTGCACCACCTGCAGCCCCAAACCTCTGTCTCCTGCTTCTCATGCAACTCCTTTACTATTAAATCAGCTGAGAGCACTGAACGGCTTCTGCTCCGCGGTGATTCCCAAACACCAGCCAGGGATCAGGAAATTACATGGATGTAGATTTTGCTCGAAGAGGAAGAGCCCATGAGTATTTCAGCCCCTCTTTTCTCCACTCCTCTCCAGAGCCAGGGTAGCACACAGAGCTGCCTGGTCCGTGCTGGGGCCATGCTCCTCCAAAACACAGTGGTGAAGGAAACTTCAGCACTGCTGACATGATCAGGCAAGAATAAGGCTTGTCAGAATGCTCATTTTGGAACTAAACCTTTGAAGACAAGACTAGTGTAGGTGTTAGCACAGGGATGACTTTACCTTTGGTCTTTTTGCAATAAATGGACTCTCTGGAAAACATTGCCAGAGGTAATCCATCACAGAAAACTCTTGTGGGCTATCTGGTATGACAGAGAACGTGCAGCTCTCCTGTGAAGAGGCTGCAAATAAACCCAACCCCAACAAGAATTGTGTTTTCTGGGCACTGCAGTTACAGAATAACCCAGCCCTAGCTGTCTCCTGCAGCAGCATGTGCTCAAAAATAAGATTCTCCCCTTCAGTGACCAAACTGCAAGAAATGGGGATCTTTTCAACCTGAAAGGAAACAAGATTTAGATGGGTGTTGGAGGGAAAGAAGACAATTTTGAAATAAAATGCTTCCTTTAGAGAAATAAATTGTTTAATTAAATTTTAAAGAAAAAGTCTAAAAGGCAAGTTTGAGGACTTTGAAAGAAAAAAGTCCCCTTTTTGGGAGGGGCAAGGTTAAAGCTGCTCATTGCATCTGAACCAGAATGCTCAGGCTTAGTTGTTGGCTGGGTTTAAACCACGATATTTTCCCACCACCCCCAGAGCTGCTGTGCACTCAGGCTCTTCAGCATCACCAGCCCTACAGTTGCACACACAGTTGGGTTTTTTGAGGACAGCAGGTGTTTTGACATGGGTTTTCCTGCTTTGCCTGAGCCTGGGTTAGGAGCAGAGGAGGAGCTGGGCTGAGGTCTGCACTGGAATCTTTGCCATGTTTCCACCCACAGGAACACCGGGTATTTATTTCACAGCCTGTACACATCATAAAATCTAATTTTACCTTGCTGTTCTGCAGTGCTGGTGTTGCTAAGTTTAAAAGAGACAAAACACAGGACAGGACAGGGCACAGGTGCTCATTCCCCAGCAGGCTTGCACTGCCCCATCCTCTACCTTCTATCACATGAAGAGTTGCTTTGCAGAGTTTAACCTGCACAATTCCGCTGGCTAAACATCAGCACCCCCAGACTGGGAGGCAACAACTGGAGAGAGCAACCATCCAGCCAAAAAAAAAGTGGGGGAAGGTGGCTGAGAGCACTGGGATGGCTCTGGGCTTTCACCAGAAGGTGTGACACAAAAGTCCATGTCCAGGGAGTGGGACTCTGCTTTTAAAACACCATCAAAAAGACTCTTGGTAGAGGGAGTTTTATAGTTCTCACCTCATCTTTACTGTGAGGGTTGGGAGGCCCTGTCACAGCCCAGAGCTGTCCCTGGATCCCTGGAAGTGTCCAAGGCCAGGCTGGACAGGTCTTTGGTAAAGCTGGGCTAGTGGAAGGTGTCCCTGCCCATGGCAGGGGGTTGGAATGAGATGGTCTTTAAGGTCCCTTCCAACCCAAGCCATCCTGTAATTCTGTGACCCCTGTGGGGATGCAGCACTCAGGTTTTACTTTTGGACACTTGGGAGGAAAGACTCTCATGACCACAGCCACCTCCCACCAATGATATTTTTTTTTCCTAGAAGAAACAACCTGGTTTTAAAATGTTCCTGATTCTGCTGTACCAATGGGAAGGAATCCATGTTTTCCCTCCTATGTAATTTAATATTCAAAATGGCTTTATCAAAGCAGCTGAAGCTCCACATCAGGACTTGAGAAGACGTCAGGAGAAGGGTTAGCAATGTTTTGGGAGGGCCTAGCAAATAATTCAGGGCAGAACAGGCTTTCCTTGATTCTTGGCTTATTTTTGGCCAGCAGAGAAAAAAAACATCTTGCTGTGAGGGCATGAGGTTAAAACTGCTACTGGCTGAGCTGAATTGGCCTGTGAGTTGGAGTACTGGTGATGGTGCCTCTTATCTGAATAATGTGGGTAAACTGGGAAAAAGGGAGGCTGTCACTGTTAATTTTTTTTTTTACCTGTTCAATATACTTGGTGTAGAANAGGGATCAGGAAATTACATGGATGTAGATTTTGCTCGAAGAGGAAGAGCCCATGAGTATTTCAGCCCCTCTTTTCCCCACTCCTCCCCAGAGCCAGGGTAGCACACAGAGCTGCCTGGTCCGTGCTGGGGCCATGCTCCTCCAAAACACAGTGGTGAAGGAAACTTCAGCACTGCTGACATGATCAGGCAAGAATAAGGCTTGTCAGAATGCTCATTTTGGAACTAAACCTTTGAAGACAAGACTAGTGTAGGTGTTAGCACAGGGATGACTTTACCTTTGGTCTTTTTGCAATAAATGGACTCTCTGGAAAACATTGCCAGAGGTAATCCATCACAGAAAACTCTTGTGGGCTATCTGGTATGACAGAGAACGTGCAGCTCTCCTGTGAAGAGGCTGCAAATAAACCCAACCCCAACAAGAATTGTGTTTTCTGGGCACTGCAGTTACAGAATAACCCAGCCCTAGCTGTCTCCTGCAGCAGCATGTGCTCAAAAATAAGATTCTCCCCTTCAGTGACCAAACTGCAAGAAATGGGGATCTTTTCAACCTGAAAGGAAACAAGATTTAGATGGGTGTTGGAGGGAAAGAAGACAATTTTGAAATAAAATGCTTCCTTTAGAGAAATAAATTGTTTAATTAAATTTTAAAGAAAAAGTCTAAAAGGCAAGTTTGAGGACTTTGAAAGAAAAAAGTCCCCTTTTTGGGAGGGGCAAGGTTAAAGCTGCTCATTGCATCTGAACCAGAATGCTCAGGCTTAGTTGTTGGCTGGGTTTAAACCACGATATTTTCCCACCACCCCCAGAGCTGCTGTGCACTCAGGCTCTTCAGCATCACCAGCCCTACAGTTGCACACACAGTTGGGTTTTTTGAGGACAGCAGGTGTTTTGACATGGGTTTTCCTGCTTTGCCTGAGCCTGGGTTAGGAGCAGAGGAGGAGCTGGGCTGAGGTCTGCACTGGAATCTTTGCCATGTTTCCACCCACAGGAACACCGGGTATTTATTTCACAGCCTGTACACATCATAAAATCTAATTTTACCTTGCTGTTCTGCAGTGCTGGTGTTGCTAAGTTTAAAAGAGACAAAACACAGGACAGGACAGGGCACAGGTGCTCATTCCCCAGCAGGCTTGCACTGCCCCATCCTCTACCTTCTATCACATGAAGAGTTGCTTTGCAGAGTTTAACCTGCACAATTCCGCTGGCTAAACATCAGCACCCCCAGACTGGGAGGCAACAACTGGAGAGAGCAACCATCCAGCCAAAAAAAAAGTGGGGGAAGGTGGCTGAGAGCACTGGGATGGCTCTGGGCTTTCACCAGAAGGTGTGACACAAAAGTCCATGTCCAGGGAGTGGGACTCTGCTTTTAAAACACCATCAAAAAGACTCTTGGTAGAGGGAGTTTTATAGTTCTCACCTCATCTTCACTGTGAGGGTGGGGAAGCCCTGGCACAGCCCAGAGCAGCTGTGGCTGTCCCTGGATCCCTGGAAGTGTCCAAGGCCAGGCTGGACAGGTCTTTGGTAAAGCTGGGCTAGTGGAAGGTGTCCCTGCCCATGGCAGGGGGTTGGAATGAGATGGTCTTTAAGGTCCCTTCCAACCCAAGCCATCCTGTAATTCTGTGACCCCTGTGGGGATGCAGCACTCAGGTTTTACTTTTGGACACTTGGGAGGAAAGACTCTCATGACCACAGCCACCTCCCACCAATGATATTTTTTTTTCCTAGAAGAAACAACCTGGTTTTAAAATGTTCCTGATTCTGCTGTACCAATGGGAAGGAATCCATGTTTTCCCTCCTATGTAATTTAATATTCAAAATGGCTTTATCAAAGCAGCTGAAGCTCCACATCAGGACTTGAGAAGACGTCAGGAGAAGGGTTAGCAATGTTTTGGGAGGGCCTAGCAAATAATTCAGGGCAGAACAGGCTTTCCTTGATTCTTGGCTTATTTTTGGCCAGCAGAGAAAAAAAACATCTTGCTGTGAGGGCATGAGGTTAAAACTGCTACTGGCTGAGCTGAATTGGCCTGTGAGTTGGAGTACTGGTGATGGTGCCTCTTATCTGAATAATGTNTTTTTTTTGGTTTTTTTTTTTTCTTTTTTTCTTTTTTCTTTTTTTGGTTTGTTTGTTGTTGTTGTTTTGGTTTTGGTGTTTTTGTTTGTTTGTTTGTTGTTTGTTTTTGTTAACCTATTCAATATACTTGGTGTAGAAGTCTTACTGCAGTGATGGCAGCTGAAACACGATTCCAGCTGCCACAGGCGAAGGCAGGAATAGGTTGGAAAAGTTACATTTTTGTTACTGCGTTGGAGCAGCTGTGCACACCCGTTTCAGAAGAGGTCACCATTTGNCTGAATTGGCCTGTGAGTTGGAGTACTGGTGATGGTGCCTCTTATCTGAATAATGTGGGTAAACTGGGAAAAAGGGAGGCTGTCACTGTTAATTTTTTTTTTTACCTGTTCAATATACTTGGTGTAGAAGTCTTACTGCAGTGATAGCAGCTGAAGCAGGATCCCAGCTGCCACAGGCCAAGGCAGGAATAGGTTAGAAAATAGGTTACATTTTTGTTACTGTTGTGAGCAGCCATGCACACCCACCTGTCTTACTTGTACTGATGCCTCAGGATTTTAGCTTTTATATTTTTCATATATTTGTAATCCTGCAATTCTTTAGTGCACAGCTCTAAACTCCATATACAGTGCTAGCTACTGCTTTCCCATTTTGGTCAGACAACACAATTCCTCTCCAGGCCCGGGACTCAAGGACACCTCACTGTCCCAGGCCCTGAGAAATGTAAACAAAGGTGAGCTGGGGGGGAGCAAACGTGGGGTAAATGACTTTATTACCTGAAGCTGTAATTGGAAATTAACCCCCAATGTGCAGATGGACCAAACTTATAAAAGTGTGAAAATCTGTGACCCATTGTCCATTTTGGGTGTAGCCTGTGGGGGGCTTCATCTGCCTGAAATGTACCTGAAGGCTGTTCAATAAAAATAACTGCTTTTTATTTCCTTAATTTTGTCTGGCCTCTGTTTTTAGGTAGCCCCAAAAAGCCATCAGTACAACCCACGGAGTACTCAGCACATCTGAGGAGCTTCCTTTGATGCTGCACCTGCTGCTGGAGGTGATGCAGACATTTCCCCTGGAAAGAGCAGACCTGCAGGCTTTTCCTGGAAGGAGCACAAGGCATGAGCAGCTCCAAACACGGCGTGTTTCCCACCCTTCACAGGTCAGACCTGCTCTGCTTGTCCCCTGGGGCAGATCAGCTCCTTCCCGTGTCCTGCTGCATCCAAAAGGGTCTGGCTGTGAGTCAGGACATCGCCTGCTCTCCAGGGACATGCAGTGACAGGGAATTCAGGGCCAGGTGGTGCCCACAAGCCCCTTGCCCTGTTGGTTTGGGCACACAAACCCAGCTGGTTGCCACTGGAGCAGGCAGTGACCTCCCCAGGCCTGGGGTTCGGCAGGTGTGAGAGAAGCCATGGCAGGTTTTCAGCTCCTGAAAGGGCAGTGAAACCTGCAGTGCAAACAGCACTTGGCTTTTACTCCAACTAGAGGTGGATTTTTCCACAGACAGGGTGGTGGCAGGTGAGCTGGCTGCTCTTAGTGCCTTCCACGAGTCAGGTCCTGTGGGCTCTGCCCTCACCCACCATGTCACCCTCCAGCACGTGACAAGAGGTAGCAGCACTTCCATCAGCAACACGAGTGTGCCTCGGTTGTTGTACTTTTTTTTTTTTCTTGTCCCCCAAAGGGAATTTATTGCTTTCACAAGGCAGCTTCCTGGACTGAAGTCCTCCCTTTATCTGCAGAGCCAGCACAGCTGATTGTACCCAGTACTTTTCCTGCTGGTGACGAGGAGGGGCAGCTGCACAGCTGGGGACAGCTCGGTCCCAAAGGGCTGTGACTCAGCTGTCAGAAGGTCTTGCAAAAATTAAGTTTGGGCAGTGCCCTGCCCTCAGCTCCAGCCCGGGGCCTGCTGGTAAAGCGGTCCCGTGGGCCGCTGTGGCTGAAGGCACAGGCCTGGTTTGGAGCCTGCTGCACCTCTCCAGGGTGTTTCTTAACCTGTCCAGCTCCGTGCTCAGCCTGCTGGAAAGGTGGAACTTGATCCCTCACGCTTCCTGCAGCTCTCTGTGCTCGGGCAGCCTTTGGCCTTTTGTTGGAATGGCCCCTCCATGCACGGGAGCGATGCTGGGCCTTGTGCCCCTCAGGCTGGGACACCAGGATCCCTTCTCCCTCCTCTGAGGGGGCTGCCAGAAGGGAGAGGGAAGGTGGGGATCTGCACCTGCTGCCAGCAGCAGCAGCATTTCAGGTGTCACAAGAGAAGGATGTGCAAGATGAAGTCACCCCCTGCTGCTGGATCAGGGACGAGGAGATGAAGCTGAGCACAGAGCTCTGTGTGAGGACTGAACACGCAGCCTGAGAGCAAGGAGCTCATGCTGGCAGGACTGGCCTTGCTCTGGAGACATGGAAAGAACTGCAGAGCCCCACAGGCCTCTCACACTGACACCCTGGGGTCTTCTGCACAAATTTCTTACAGTCTAACACACTTACAAGCTTGTATTTAAAAAACAACCCAAGAGCCATTCTGCAATCAAACAGCTTTTATTGAACTCTCTGTATTGTACATTTTTGTGAACATCTGTGCAATAAATACAGCTTGTAGTGTTGATTTTCCCCAGCTCCTTGAAGCTTAAGAAGTCTTTCCTTTCCCTTAGTTGACAATACACAGTAAGAAAAGCTGTTGGATGATGGGGGCAATGTCAGGAAACCTCTGACAGTGAGCCTTGTGTGAGATTTATAACAGCAAGCAGAAGTTTTCAGAATTGAGCTTGGTGGGCAGATGAGACTGGTCTGGCTGCTTAGAGGAGCCCCTGCAAGCCAGAGTTCTGGAGCCAGCCACAGCTTGTACAAGAAATGGGAAATAACATTGGACATGACAACGTGAAAATTAACTTTAAGCCATTGCCTGGTAACTGCTTGCAAAATATTGTACAGATTTTACTGAATAGCTGTCTTCAGGTGAGAAAATAAAAAGTATTTTTGCAGAGCCAACATTAGGACTGATAATCTCTTACAGTGATAAACAAATACAGCATTAATTGTTGATAAAAATATCCATGTGCAAAATAGTTTTCGGGTTTAGTCAGCACTTGCATAAGCAGCAAAGGTAAACAGAAGATGCAGGCACTCACTTTATTAAAAAAAAAATACAGTTCTGTTCAGGCTCTGGCCTTCAACTTCAGGTAAAAGACTGAACAAACTGCAGTGTCTCTCTTGATCTTCAGAGCATTTGAAACAAAGGCAAGCCCACCTTTAATCAGCCCTACCACAACTAGCCAGGACCAGCCAGCAATGAGGTTCTCAGACAAGCAAAAAAGCATCACATTTACAAGTTTTGGCAGAGGAACTTCAGCCCTGCTGGATTCCCTGTCCCAATCTCTTTGCTGCCTTCATCCCTACCACGGGAAAGAGCTCTGGAAAGTTTTTCAGTTGTGCAGCAACTCCATTTATTTACCCAATTCTTCTGGTCTCACCAAGTTGCTGCTGTGAATAAGAAAGGCCTTCTCCTCCCTGTGCCAGTGCAGAACAGGAGACAGCTCCTGCTCTTAGCAAACCCCAGGGGAGCAGGTGAATTTCTTTGGATCCTTTGGCTTACCTGGAATGCTTTAGACTCCCATCTTTTGTTCCTCACCATTTCTAACCACCCCCTATGTCTCAGTCCACAATAGTGCCAGTTTTCATGGCACTACAGGGATTCATGCATGAACAGTGAACCAGAAAAACAGATTCAAATCTTTACACTTCTTTATAACTGACTGATTTGCTGGCCCACCTTTGACTCCCCTCTTGTGCTGCTCTGAAAAGCAGCTTTGGGAACCTCCTTCCACCATTTTCATATTTCTTGCTGAATTCAGTCAGGTCAGGACATGGAGCTTTTACAAGGGAAAAGGACAAACCTCAGCTACTCAAGCACCTCCCTCCCTGCTGCTGTCAGCGAAGGTCAGATGGAAAATGGGAGAAAAACATCAGATAAAAGCCAGTAAAGTAAATATTGCCAAAATCTAGCAGCAGTATCATCTACCCTTAACATGAATCACCCTTTAGAACCTTTCAATTACTATTGAAGTTGTGCATTTTTAGATTTATAGTAGGTTTTTTTCCCAGAGCCTTGGGAAAAGTTGTCTTAAATCTTAAAGAAGTGTGTGAATTCAATGCCAAAGCACAGTTTAAGGCAGGGATGGGTCACTTTCCTTCAGCAATAGCCCTGACCTGAAGGGGCAGCCAATGCAGGGCTTTTCTCCTGGAATAAGGCACTACAGGGTAGGAGTACCTGAACAAGACTGAAAATGTTCACAGCTCTTGACAGATTATCTTTGGCTCTTCTGTAACAGGCACAAAAAAGGCGCTCTGAGATAATTAAGAGGGTGAGGAAGGAAGAGAGGAAGGTAACAGATGAGGCAGCATGATTTTAAAAAAACTTTCAGGCAAGATGCTTGATCTTACCTTTTAAATCCTTCCACTTGTGCTTACTTATCAGGATACCCTTAGAAAAAAAAAATAGATCTGTCACGGCAGGGAAAGCTGGTGCACTGTGTAAAACAGTGTCACTGGTTTATGTTTGTCACTTCACTGCCATGCTTCTACTTCAACCAGCTTTTCCTCAGAGCAGATGGTTGGAGCAAGCCTCAGCTTCAGCCCTGAGGATTTTCTCTTGTTTTACAATGATGCCACCAAAAGGGGAACTCTCCTTCCTTCTCCCCATGCCCCAGTCCCAATTTTGTCTCCACACAGGTAATATCTAACCTAACACCCTTAAATGAGGGTGAAAAAAAAAATAAACCCAGAACTTTCCAGAGCTCTCTTGGGCCTCTGCTTCAGCAACTCTTTATTTCAACACATTTTATCATTCTGAAACAACATTTTGGAAAGCCAGCCTTTAGCCATAACAAGTAAGGAACAAACCAGTTAATTTAGGCAATATTTTTTACACACACACATACATATATATATATATATAGGTAAAAAAATAAATTGTCTTGATAAGAAATATTGCTTAACCTGATTAAGAAACAAATCCCAGAAGCTGGGCAATACACATTGGCTGGAGAGCTGACACCAGGATATACAACTGCTTATTTTCAGAATTTAAAAAAAAAAAAAAAAAGGAAAAAAAAAAAAAATTTAAAAAACCCACATTCTATTTAAGACATAAACCTGATTCTTTGCAAAATGTTGAAGAGGCTCCTCGTTGCTGCCTGGCTTTAGTTGGATTTCCTCTCCCGCTCCCGTGCGGTCACAAAGTTGAGGAGGTCGATGGCTGTCACGATGCCAAACACCATCTGCCTCTTGCTGGAGGAGCCATCCGTGTGATCTGCACAGGAAAAAAAGGGAGTTCTGGCTCCAGGAGGCACAAACACACCCTCTTCCTGCTTGGTTTTTGTAAAATCAGGGGCTGAGAAACCCCAGCCCTCCACGAGCCTGGAGCTGTTTGGTGATCCTGGCACACATAGAAGGGGAACACAAAAGGCACCTTGGCCAAGAGTCACAGAGCAGGTGACAGGGATTCTCAGCTCAGAAAAGCTCCTCATCAAAAGGGACACTGAAACTTTGTGGAAGGAATGATGAGGATCTGCTGGATTTGTTTTCCTAGACACAAAAATTCAAGCCAGGCCCTCTTGTTATAAAGTGTATTTTCCTCAAACATTAATTACTTGAAACAGCTGCAAGTAGAATTACCCCATTGGAACCAGGGGCCACTTGAATGGCCCAATGGAACCACATTTTGAGGAGGAAATGTGACACAACCATCTTCCTGCATCCCTGTCAAATACAGAATCAGTGTAAAATCCAAAATACCCCATTTATATCCAAAAAAATCCAAACCATTTAATCTTTGCTGCATTGAGAGCGCGGGTTCAAGTGATTTCCTCATTGTGAGCCTAAGCCTTGACCTGGGAACCAAGTGGCCACACCTCACATGGCCCTTTATCAATTTTCTAAATTCCTTTTCCTAAACTCTGCCTGTACAGAAATGTTTAGTCTACTGTTATACTCCATTTTTTTTTCAGTCAGATGGACTGTCCTGGGCTTTTTGTTTACTCAATCTCTGTTTCACTGCAAGCTTCCAGTGAGATTCCAGGTTTACAGACAGCTCAGAGCCAAGAGCACATCCTTATGGAGGTTATCAGGAACAACCCCAAATCTGATGGCTTTTCTTCTTCCAGTTGTAATTGAGAAGCTAAAGATAAATTTTTCTGGCATGACTTGATATTGTTCTGACTCTCATTTCTCAGTGTTTGTAACTTTGCAAAGTTGTCTGCTATTAGGAAGATTAAACAGGACAAAACATTACTCACATATAAGAGTGATATACCCCAGATTTGAAGATTTATTTAGTCTTACTAACCCTAGAATGGTTTGAGTTGGAAGGGACATTAATACCATCTTGTTCCACCCCTGCCACACCTTCCACTAAACCAGGTTGCTCCAAGCCCTTCCAGCCTGGCCTTGAACACTTCCAGGGATGGAAATTAGGCTTAGTAGCACAAAGTTAGACACAGAAATGAGGATTTTCCTTCTTCAGAGCTCACTTTACACATTCACACTCCCTTCTTGTTACCAACTAAAAATTCGCTCTCACAAGGTGCAGTATTTTGTACTCACATTGGATTTGTTCATGAACCACCAGAGCAAAGTGGTCTATTTCCAGGATGTGAGAGAGTTTCCCCAAGTTGTCTTTCAGGTTAATCTGAGGAGAGAGTTACAAAACTTGAGTAGAACAGTCCTTTGTATGTTTAGTAGCCAATAATCCCCATACACTTCGTACAGAACTGAAATCAATATTTGTGTACTGCTCCCACCTGAAGCACCAGAAAACACCAACAAATCAAGGCCAACTTAAAAGACCAGTTTTCTTTGTTTCTAATTTCAAAAAAAACAAAAACAAAAACAAAAAAACGAAGCACCACATGAAGCTAATTCCTTCTGGTTCTGTAAACATAATGGATACAATGAAGAGCTGAAAAGTGCTAATCATCAAAGAAAGTCAAGTGTTCCGTGTGTCTCAACAAAAGAAGTTAACATAAAAGTCTTTATATTTGGTGATTTTACTCCAGAAAGACTGAAAAAGTGAATGAATCAGGCTGCAAATCATTGTGGAAGTGAATAGGATCTGGAAAGACAGAAAAGCCCAAACAAACCAAGCCAAAAACAAAACCAAGGGTGAAAGACTGCTCAGCTAACACTGGATTTGGGTGCAAATCAAGAATTGAAATTTAATAATTCACTTTTTTTTGGCGAAGTTCAACTTTGCTAAGACTGAACAAGAAAGCACCCCATGTTAACTCTGAAAAAATACAGATATTTCCAAAACACTTCAGCCATCACCTGTGGCAATAATTTAAAAAAATGCCTAAAACTCTTCAAACATGAGTTAACAGATGAAGCAGCAGCCACAACTCCATTAACCAGGTGACTCTCCCCAGCACCCACCATCTGACATACATTTATTAAAGGAATTCACAGCAAAGAAGAGTCTTGCACTGCAGATTCATAAAGCCTCTCTGTGAGGAATAAATGCCCCAGCATGACCAGTTGGGCTGCACTGGAAAATGGAGCTCTGTCTCCATCCTGGGAGTCAGAGGATTCCCAGCAGCCTGTGTTCAAGGGATCAGTCCAGACTGAGGAACCAATCCTTAAACCTGAGTCCAGGAAAGGAAGGAGGTGAGAAATCTGGATCTGCTGCCACATGGAGTCACCCATCAGTCCCAAATGTGTCTTCAGGGACTGGGCAGGCTGCAGATAACCAGGACAAGCAGCCCCTTGGCAGCACTGGGACAACCATGAAGGCAAACACATGCCTAGAGATCTCAGTGGAAATTTAACAGAGCCCCCAGGAAGTTTTCACCTGTCTCATTACCGCTCCTTCAAGCTTCTTAAACATTTTGCCCACAGGTTTTCCCACATTTAGGCTTCATTTTTAAGCTTACTATGTCTCTAGGCAGTGAGAACTGCACTACACATGACTGGGAACCCAAACCACTGGAACTAACACCTGACTCCACAAGGATGGCTCCTCCCTCCACCAGCACTTGTTTGGGTTGGCAAATTATCCTATGACTGGTGTTTCAAATCCCCAGAGCACAACTGTACCAGGGACTCTCAAAAAAAAAGCTTTAACCATTCTGCTTCCATTCTAAGAGATTATCATAAAATAATTGTGGTGATCCTACCAAAGCAAGCTGCCCATGTTCTAAAATCATAGAATGGTTTGGGGTGGAAGGGACCTTAAGGATCATCCTGTTCCAATCCCTTGCCATGGGCATCTTCCACTATCCCAGGTTGCTCAGAGCCCCATCTGACCTGGTCTTGAACACTTCAGGGATGAGAAATCCACAACCTCTCTGAACAACCTAAAAAAGCCCAAAGATCCATCTTTCCAAATTTACCTTTGCCCTGATTTACAGGCTAAGCCTCTTATTTTATGCAGGCTGTGGGATCCCATGTAGGATACCAGAAGTGATTGTGGTGACACAGATGATTCATTTTACCAATTTCACTCAGAGACAAGCCAAATCAGCTTGACAAAAGTGGTAAGAGAAGCAAAATGCACAGTACTTCTGAGGTTATGTGCATTCCACCACATTTCTCCATTAACCCATCAATTCAAATGGAAAATAACCATTTTTAGTTAACAGTCAGCAGTACCACAGCTTGTGTCACTCCCCTTCCAGCCTCCACCAAGAAAACATCAGAAATAAAGGGAAAAGAAATAGTTAAGCTGTCCTTTACTGAAGAAGCCTTCAAGCTGCCCATGGAAAAGAGCCACAACCTCAGAAGTGCAAAGAATTGGCTGATGCAGCCAACACCAGAGCAGCCACAGAAACCATCACACACCACCAGCCCCAGAACCTCTTGAGGTGTCCCAGTGAGGGAGAACACGAACTGAGTACTTGTGTTACGCACCACATTTCCCCATGATGCTGGATTATCTGTCTGGGGAAGAAAAAATACATTTACATTTGTCCATAAATAACCAGCACCCTTCTTGTGGCTCACAGGTTGAAACAGAAGCATTAAACACACTTCCAGAACACAGCACTTCATCCACTTCGGGGCAGTGCTGGAACTTAAATCCTGGTCAAAACTAAGTCAAGCTTTCCATGTTTTTAAAAGAAAATTCTTTGCTCAATAACTCAAGAATGCGTGGTCCCAGGTAAACCTCACCCAGCCTGTGCAGTGTTAGCACAGCTACTTTAATACTTGCAATCAGAGAACCAGGAGCTGCAGAATATACCTGCCTACCTGTTGAAATTGCTTGTAGATTACTTTCCTGACTTCATCAGAAGGCTTGACTTTTCCAGCAAGCAGGGAGGAAAGCATGTTACCCAGGGTAACCATGCCCAGAATCACCCTGGGGAAGGAGAGACAAGACAGGGATAAACAACACACAAAAGCCTCAGGTGCTCCTGTAGCAAAAAGCATCCACTCTCAGGCAGCCTGGAGGAGTCAGTTCAGCTACTTCATGGTAATAATGCAGCATTATCAATGGTATACTTGGATTCTGTGTGTCTGCAGGAGACAGAGTGCAGTCCTCAGAGGTTCTGGAGACTCACACACAAGGCAGCAGGTGCTGCAGGTCCTTCTGAGCACCAGGACCTTTTCATCTCTGCTCCTTGCAACTGGAGAGAGCTACCTAAAATCTCAGAGAGCTTTTGGAAAGCACAAACTACTTCATTTTTTCACAATCTCATCTGTCCTCTTGAAAGGTTTGACAGGCAGAGACAAGCTCATCCCAGCTTTGCTCATTTCCCTTCTCCCTGTGAGGACCTACAACAATTCATCTCTCAGGCCAGCACAACTGAGCAACTCTTCAACACTCAGCCTATCTGCAGGAGATCTGCAGGGTGATAAGGCACATTCCAGCTTGTGGGGACACCCTGGTTTATAGGGATCCCTGCAGCACTGCACTATAACACAGTGTGCTGAAGAAACTCTGATAAAGGTAGGCACATTTAGGGTTGGTTGTTTTAAATAGGAATTTTTGGGGTTTTTTTAAAGTTAAGCTGGTATTATTAAAAGAAATTAAATTATCCTGCAGAGACACAATGAAAGTATATCATAATAATGATTAGAATCATGTGAAGGGCAGGACAATCCTGGCACAAAACCACAAAGTTCAGCACTGGTGTGTTCAAGGCAACATTTCTGAGCTGTGTTAATAAATGAAAAAGGATGAGTGGGAAGACACTGTATTTCCAGCAAGCATTTAAAAGGACCTGGTGAGGGAAGTGATACATATGGATGAAGAGTGATATATGTGGACATACCCAGATTCATCAACAACTGGTACCTGGTCGAATCCCTTCTCCCGGAGAATCTCCACAGTCTTTGCACAGGTAACAGTTGGGAGCACAGTCAGGGGGGCACAGAGGCTCAGCTCCTGAATACTGATGTTCCACCACCTGGGGATGGAATGAAAAACAAACCCATGCAAGTCTTATGGAGAACAAAGAACCAGTCCTTCGTGCACAGTGGCCTCCAGCACCACCGGAATGACAAAAGGCTGCAAGGAAGAGTCAGGATGCAGCCAGAGTCAATAAAGCTTCAGGGCTCCCAGGTGTTATTGCCAATATCAGAAAGTCACTGAAATGTGAGAAGGCTTGAAAATCAAACCCCTTTTTCTCGTTTCGTTTGCTTTCTGTGGTTGCAGATAGTGAGTAGAGAGCACTAATCTCCCCAATTTTATTATTTGTCTCTCACATAGAAAATTTTGTGCCCCTTCTCAAAGGCCTATCTGTATTTACAGTCATTATAGGCAACAATTTAGGGAAGATTCCCTTCTACTTATGTAGACTTGCAGTGCTTTGCACTCCAGAACTCTGATTTTGGAACAATTCTTTGCATATTCTCTTTTTTTTAAACACCAAATATAATGCTTTTCATTAAAAAAACCCAATAATTAAGTACAAAATTTTCTTCTGCTGCCATACAACTCAAGGAAGGATGTCAACTAATTAAAGCAGATTTGATTAATAGCTGCAATTACACATCAAGACAATAACATGGAAGATCAGCTAAATCAAAGGAGAAGTGTAAATTGAAATGAGCTTTAAATTAGCAGCTGCCATAAACTCGATTGAACAGCCTGATGGAAATCCAAATGGATCTGACAGGCTTACCAAGGTTTGTTGCCAAGGTCTTCTTCTTTCATGAACCCTTTCTGAATCATCCATTTGTCACTCAAGAACTTGGACCTGCAGAGCCCCAGGAAGTGAAAAGCTCATTAGCAGGGGTTGAACATCTGACAGCAAACAGAGGCAACTGTTCACAGCTCACTGTCACCAGTGTAATTGGAAATAGACCACCATTTCCCATCCAAGCTTAGCAGCCAGGGACATGGAGAAGAAATACTCATGGGGAGAAAAAGGAATCCCACAGGAAACAAAGCTTCAGTGGCATCAGCCCCTTGCAATATCATGGAGACACAGCCTGGAATGCAGATGTGTCTTGCCTGCAGCCTCTGTTTGTCTAATATTGAGCTAGATGCAACATGGGTCAGGAAACTCAGCTAAAAATAGCATCCTTTGGGGTATGTTTCAATGTGATTGGAGAAAAACTTCTCAGCACAGCTCAAAGCCCTGACACTTCTACCTGCAAACTCACCCTGAGTGTGGCTGCTGCTGCTCCAGGACTGCTGGATCCTGCTGTGGACACAGGAACCCTCCCAGGAATGGGATAACCAGTGATCCCCCACAAATAGTACAGTGAATGCAAGGCCTTTGTTGTGAAAAATGCTAACCAGTGATGATTATCTACTGAAATCACAGCTCAGCTTTAGAGGGAAAAAGGTCCTCCCTGCTCCATGCCAGACCCCTTTTAGACAGCTCTGAACTTGCACCCCAAAGACATTCCTTGCCGGGATAACTGGGTGTTACAAGGCCTGAAGGACTCCCTCACCCCTCTCCCAGAGAGAAAACCTCCTTACATGTAGTTCCTGATGGAGTCAGGGCAGATGACAACACAGCGCTGACCCTCCTTCAGCTCCTTGGCTGCCTTCACAGCCACAGACATGGCACTGCCCGAGCTGCCACCTGCCAGGACACACAGCAAGGGGCACAACCATCAAACCACGAGATGAAGGCCATCAAAAGAGAGGAGGAGAAAGGAGAGAGGAGCCCAGAGAGTGAGGAAGACAAGCTCTGAAGTGGAAGGAGGTCTCTGTGACCTGCACACGGCTTCAGCCTCCCGCAGAGCACTCGGAGAAAGGCAGAGGATCCCGCCTGCTCTTACCACACAGCAGGCCCTCCTCGCGGATCATCATCCGTGCCAAGGCAAATGACTCCTCATCATTGCTCTTGTACCACTGGTCCACTGCCTGGGGAGGGCCAGGAGACAGAAACAAGGCTCTGTTTAAATGAGGAGGGACAGGGGAACTGCACAACCAGCGTGAATTCAGCCCCAGCTCTTTGAGAGAACAGCCGCCCTACTGAGCCCGGGGTTTCCATCCTTCTCCAAATGCCAAGTGGGTTTTTTTGCCATGGTAAGATGATCCCATCAGCACAAAAGGCTCCTTATTGGAACCTTTCTGTGAGAGCAGGCTACTGTGAGTCAGCCTCAAACAGCACCAGCTTCCTCCCCTCTTGGAGGGTTCCCCAGGGACACAGGCTCTGCTCAGGACACAGTCACTCCACTTTGCCCAGGAGGGGCTGGGATGCTCTGCTGGAAGGTTTGATTTTGTTGATTTTTGTTTGCTCGGGTTTTTTTTAATTGGTAAGTTGGTGTTCTTTGTTGTGAGCCTGTTTTATTTTTATTGTGTGTGTTTCATAATTGGTTTTTTTGTGTGTGTTTTGGGGTTTTTTTAAGCATAAAACCAAGTGTGAGTTGTAGGAAGATGTTAGCTACTCACAGCATTTTGACCTGGCATTGTAAAATTGATGTGGCCAGTTCAGAAGCCTTTCAAGGGCTGTTCATGGTGATGGAAAGAACAGGAATTGTTCTGTCTGTTAGCCTTTCCATTTCAGCTCAAATAAATACTTCCCCAAGGTTTCCTCTGTCTTTAACCTCAGTCCTGCATCCCAGCAGAGGGCAAAGGACAGTAAAGCAAGCAGTGTGACTTACAGATCTATCCAACACTGTGGGGACAAAATCATATCCAATTCCTTCCACTTCATACATTGTCTTGTCAGTCTTGTTCAGCTCTTCTGGCTCAGCAAGGATGGAGCCTTCAGGGTCCACACCTATAATCTGGAGAAGCAGTTTCCTCTCAGGCCACCGAGGCACACAGCTTTGGGGAGCACAGCCCCTGTGAGCACTGGCCCTGTCACAGCTGCTGGTGTCACACAGCCAACCTGCTCCCCTGTTCATTTCCTCCTGGCAACATTCACCTCCCCGGGGAGCAAAATGCTTTGCTGCTCATGGTCCCCTTGGAAACCCATCCCACCCCCTCAGGCTGTGGGCACTGATGGCACCACTTGTTCTACGTGGAAGAGGAAACAGGGATTCCCTGAGACAAGGTTGTCCTCACTCACATGCCAGGCATCATTACAGACAACTCCTTATGTGCCAAGTGCAAGCAGATACAGATTTTCTGTACCACTCCCTGCCTGTGTAGGAAAATTCTGATGATTGAAGCAGGAACCCAAGTTCTGTGGGGAAATCTAACACATCACACAGGAAAACACACAGGCTGGTGTGTGCAGAGACAATCCCACTGGGAAACACCTCAACAGCTCCAGAGCAGCTGGGCAAGGCACAGCCAGGGAGGAAACTCAAGGCTGCAGAACTCACACTAGAGAATCCCAGGCACCCCATAGAGGGATCTTGAGGGTCAGTGTTCATCTGCTGAGCTTAAACTGAACTCTGGTCACCAGTGGGACCAGAGCACGATGATTTTAGACACTCTGAAACCCTCTCTGCAGCCAGAACCACCTTTTAACTGAGAACACCCAAGAGCTTCCCACAGAGACCCAGGGCAGGCTTACAGGGAGTGCATGTGCCAAGGGGAGCAGTTTGAGGAGACACTGAAGAGAAAAGCAGTGGGCTGGTCACTTACTTTGCACCCTGGACACTTCTCCTTCAGCTTCCTGGAGATGCCAGTGATGGTACCTCCTGTGCCAGCCGTGGCCACCACCATGTCCACCTTTCCTGTTTAAGGGTGTGGGAGAGAAGTGTGAAATCTCCAAAAGAATGATGGATCGAAAGCTCACTTACAACTAAAGATGGACTTTCCTCAACAAAAATGCACAAAGTGGCTGAAAAGGGCAGGGTAGGGCTCTCTGCTTCCCAGGAGCTGCTTTCAAGAGCTGCCTTGAAACTGCACTGCTCAATCATCATTTTCTCCATCAAGGGTTTTGAAATGTCCACCCAGAGGCCTGGCAAGGCACCAATCTGTGGCACTTTGGACACAGCTGGAGGTGGCCCACAGAGCTGACAGCTGCAGTTTTCCCCCTTGCTGTATTTGCTGATACAGATAATTCATTCTCTAAGTTAAACTGAGCAGCCCATTATGTTTGTTAATTAACTGAGTGAGTGCCAAGAGCATGGGATAGGCATCCCTGGAGAGAAATGTTAACACAACTACTCCCTCATTTTCATGTGAAAAAGACTGTTTTGGCCACTAGCAGTCAGAGTGAGTGTGGATATGATAGTTCATCTCTGTGTCACCACCTACAGCTTCTCTGGTGCATCCACAAGACAGCTTTGTTAATTAAGAAAAAAAAAAAAAAAAGGATTTTTAGAAGGTCACCAATTCACACACAAAATCAATTGCTTACCAGCCAAAAGAATAACAGCCCACCAAGCAGGGGTAACTGAACAGTGTCTGGGCTGCAATGAGAAGTAAATAGAAACAAGAATTCTAAATCTGGAACCCATCTGGACTCTAAGTTTGGGGGATGGCAGCTTGTAAAGTGCACTCACTTTAACTCAAAGTTTGTCACAGAAAGACAAGCCAAATCCTCTGAACAGCCAGAGCTTTAGGAAGGAGGAGAACCTTTCACCTGGTCTTCACCTTAATGTGAATGGATTTAATTGCTGATTTTCTTATCAGAGAGTCCAATCAGAGGCTGCACTGTTTAATAAGGCAGGTCTGGAACCTTATGACTCCCTTCTGTGCCCTGTGGAAATGCCCACGTGGCTGCAGCATCACAGGGAATGTCTCCAACAGCTCTCAAACCAACCCCTGAGCCGAGGAATGAGCCCAGCTGAAGCTCTGCTGCCACAGCTCAGCCCCTTCTGCTGCTCAGCTGCCCAAAGCCAACACTGAAGAGACCCCTGCAGAGCCAGAGGGTCCTGCTGGTGACAGCTGTGACACAGAGCACTTTGTGCTCCTGAGGACTCACAACTGAAAATGCTTCCAGTGTATTGGAGAATTTGCTCTGGGAATGTTACAACACCTATTTCTGTATTTGTGATCCAAGTGTGTATTTGTGATCTGAATTTGTGACCCTATTCCATACCAGTCTACCTATGGGGGTTTTTTTTAAGGTAACTTAAACACCACTGCTTTCTCCACCTGCTCACAGACAGAGAAGTCTAAAAAACAAAGAATTCTTCTTTAATGGGAAAAAAAAAATCATCACTCTGACTACTGAAATAAGGTAACTCCAGTTACACAGCACATGAATGGGGTTTGCTTTATCAAAATCCATTTTTTTCTCATCTGAGGTCTCACTCTCCAAGGACATAACAACAGGGCACTGCCAGGGGCTCTTAGGAGGGCTTTGGCAGCAGAGCAGACCTACCATCACACTGCTGCAGGATCTCCTCGGCCGTGGTGTCGTAGTGTGTCAGGGGGTTGCTGGCATTGCGGTACTGAAGTGAAACATCAGCCATAAAACAGATCAGAAATATAAAAATCACATTTGGAGGGAGCTCAAAAACATTTCAGACAATCCCCAAGCCCCACAGCACCTAAAGATACTCTCTGCAGAATGTTTCATTGTGTGTTATCTGGAACTAGGCCTCCTAAGTGACCTAATTTAAGAGCAGTCCTAAGGTGCCAGCACCCTCCCATGCCAAAATCAGTCCTGTCTGTGGGACAGCACTCTTAGAAACATGATCCCTGTGTCCATTCTTCCTCACAGGATTGCCAACTCAGTGGAACTAGACACCATAAGTGTTGTAGTTCTGGCAAACACCAGCTCATTGCTGCTCTCTAGTGACTGTAAAAACTTCCTTTCCTACAACGTGGTGACTGCTCAGCTCCAGCTGCAGATTTGGGGCATCTTCTCCTCCAGAGACACATGGAGAGTGTTGAACAGACAACCCCAGAAGACTACAGAGCCTCCTCCATGCTACACCTGCACCTCTGACATCCTGGCTCTCACCTGGTCCAGGATGTGTGCATTGGGGATTTCATTCTTCAGTCTCCAGGCCACTCCCACGTGAGATTCAGGAGAATCAAATCTGGCTGTAGTTGGGGTCCTCACAATCTCAGCACCCAGAGCTCTCAGGACATCCACCTGCAGCAAATAAAGGTGGTCACAAAGCCCCAAAACACCCTCAAGAGGCTCCCTTCCCACTCAGCCCCCAGGCCAGAATATTTGAGAACATTCAAAGCTTCAGCACTGTCTTCCCTCACCCTCTGCTCAAGCGAGGGACAGCTAACCTGGGGCACAGGCAACCACTTCAGTGTGCCAGGCAAACCTCAGGTTGTCCTGAGGTTTTAAAACAATTATGGGAGTTTTCAAAGTGGTAGTGCTGTGGGGATGGGTCTTAGAGATGTTTTCTATCCTTGGCTAGCCAGCCTGGATTCCTCTGGGCACTGCCAACAGCGCCTCAGCAGAGTTTTCCCTGGCCAAGAGCCTGCACCCTTGGTGCTGACACCCCAGCACTTATCTGCAGCAGGAACTCTGCGAGTGCAAACACGTTTATCTTTAAATCCTTGTAAACAGAGGCAGCTCTGACCTTCTCCATGCTCATTTTCTCTGGCAAGACGATGATGCAGCGGTAACCCTTCACTGCCGCCGCCAGCGCCAGCCCAATCCCTGCAAGCAAGCAAAGGCAGGCAGAGCACTCAGTGAGCAGCAGCAAAGCACAAAACCCACAGTGCCAGCTCTGGCATGCCCTGGCTTTCATCAGGTTTTCACCAGAGGCTTGGATGGAGTGTCTCTAGAGGGGTGGCAAAGTGGAGTTTCTGCCCATTGGGTTTACAGAGGCTGATACTTGTTTGAGGTTCACAGCCCAGAGAAAGTTTAGCCAAGGGTGGGGAAACGTGACTTGTGCAAACTGCTCACTTTACCACATGCACATCACCTCCCTCCTGTCTCACCCACTCCATCTTTCCAGAAGTAGTTTGGGAAAGGAATGTGCTTTAAGCTGGAGGAGACTAGAGGAATCACTTTGATTCTGCCAAAAGGTCCGTAGAGCCTCTATTGACTCCTGCATAAATCCCTGTTTGCAATGTGCTGAAACTAAGTCCTGTCCAAAAATAAATTATTTAGATGCTGTTGGTGATTGAGGTTCTAATACACTGTGTCAACTTGCTATTACAGCACCCTGGCTGTTGGAGACAGACATCTTATTTCTACTCTGAAGATCTCTGCCTCCAGCCTGGCTCCTGCCTGGCCACTGCCTGCACCTGAAGAGCTGAGCTCAGAAGTGCTGTCCCTGTGGCAGAGAAGCTGACACCTGCTATCAGATCACCTCTGCTGGCCAGGTGAACTGATCAGGTTGGCTGAGGGGTGTGAGAGGTCAGGCTGCAGCTCCCCTGCTCCTCTGGGCACCAGCACGGGACCAACACATGCAGCTCATTCTACACAGAGATTTGCTTATTCAAAGCTGGCTCTGTTTTTGTGTGGATTTGCATAGGGGAGAAAAAAACCCACCCTAAAAATCTTTAACTGTTCCTGTAAGAGAAGAATAACTCACACCTCAAACAACTCAAGCAATGTTTAACATATTGGGAAGGGAAAGTTTTCTCAGTATATTATAGATAAATACGGATGCCCAAATACACAAATAAATAAGACAGCAGCAGCCTCATGAAGGCCAAAGGCTGAAGAGAAGTCATCCAGATCTTCCTCATGGCCTGTGATGAGGAAAGGATTTTGAGACCTGAACTCCTATACTTTGTACTTTCTGCTACTGACCTGGAAATGCAGCAAACATCAAAACAGGACTTTGGCTGAGGGAGAAGTGAGATTCAGAGAGGATAAAAATATAACACATTAGCTCTCACATTCAACGTACTCAGTAGCTCTGAGCAGTAGAGAGCAAAAATCAATTCTCTGAGGTTACTGTGTGCCCTGGTCTTTGCTCTTATGAGACAAAAAAAAACCAAACAACAAAACAGCTTTCTGAAGTAATTGTCCTGTATCTCCTTCAGTTCTGCCTTTTTGGATTGTGTGGCAAGGAGAATCATTTATCAGGTACTGACCCAGAGAGAGGGATGTCATGGCAAGACCTTGGATACTGGAGGAGTGCAACACACAAGGATATTTTCCACTGCATGCCACTGTTCAGGCAGGAGGTACAGCCACACTCACAAAGGCTTCAGCTGCCCCTGAACACCCCCAGAATCCCCTGACCCCCCCAGAGCAGCTGCTGAGCAAACAGCAAGAGATGTGACTTCCCAGTTGTCTGCTGCAGGCTGGGGAGCTGGTCAGAGATCAGCTCATCCCCCCAGCCCCTCCAGTAACATCAGAGTAAAGATCTGCCTGCTCTGTGTCTGTCAGGGAGCAGCAGTGGGTGGAAGTCCTGAGAAGAGTTTGGGAACAGGGCCAGACACCTCTCCTGAACACATCGGGCAGGAAGAGAAGCTTGTAGCTCACCCCATGAACCTCCTCACAGGAGGCAGTGTATTAGATATTTAACTGTTTCTATTTAACTGTATTATGTATTTTATATTTGACACAAGGGGACTTGAGTCAAATATAAAATACATAATATAGTTAAATAGAAATAATTCCAGGTGTGTTTGACTCTCCATGAGGAGAGCAGCTTAACACAATCACAGCTTTGACACAGGAGCCCAGAGTTAACTCCAGACTGCTCAGACCATCAGATGCTCTGCCCTGGCCCCTGACTTAAGGGGTCTGTTCCTTCTTCCAGTCCTCCCAGGCTGGATCTGCTGGCAATCCGGGCATGCAGGGGCTCTGCCAGGCAGTGTTGTAGGGATGCAGCTCATTTTCCATCTCAAATGAACCATCATGGAAAGGGCTGTTCCCCAAACCTGACAGAGGGACCATGGGACTTCCCCAACAGAAAGAAGGGGAAGATCCAGATCCACACCAGTCTTATGGGTGCCTTTTTCCACAAGGATTTCAGTCAGACTTGAATTCCTAAAGACTCTTGTGAATCTGGCCTAGCACTTCTTTTCTTTTAAAGCAAAGGGGCTCTGCAATTTAGCAGAACTCCTTCCCATCTGTTTTGGCCAGCACAGGACACTGCAGAATTGTTCCTTGTGTGAGATGGAAGAGACACTGCTCCCTGCACCACCAGGAAGAGATTCCCTTTTTTTTTCTTGCACAGGTTTCCCATCTCAAACCTGCCTTTTCCAGGGAAACCACCACAGCATTTCCCCCAGGCTTCCCTCAGTCTCTCCATCCCTGATGGAATC
Source organism: Sinosuthora webbiana (assembly GCA_013397395.1). NCBI lineage: Eukaryota > Metazoa > Chordata > Aves > Passeriformes > Sylviidae > Sinosuthora > Sinosuthora webbiana. Next base: position 32,543 of record VXBN01002714.1, on the reverse strand, counting down.
CTAGAAATTTAGAATTTGGGGTTTTAGTGTTTAGTAATACATATGAGTCAAGATGGAGGATTTTGGGTGTTGTCTTTGTCCTTCTTCTTCCTTTTTCTTCATGGATTTGGGTGTTTTTCTGTAATTGGGTGGAAGAAGTCTGCACTGTGGGCCTTGGGTGGTCATTATTGGGTCAGAAATATAAATAATATGAGTGTCACCTTGGTATCAGGTACTTATTGCTTAAATAACTTTGGGAAGAGTTAGAAGCACTCCATTTCACCTCATTTCTCTCACTTGCTAGTCAAACTCATGGCTCATGAGCCTGTGAACACTGTAAACAGATAAGATACAACAAACACTCCAAGTCTGAACTCCACATCCTCATTTCCCATGTTACCCACCCCGACCTTGGCAGGGAAGAAGAGAAGCCAAAGCCATCACACAATCCCCTACCTGTGTTCCCAGAGGTTGGCTCAATGATGGTGTCCCCAGGCTTGAGGAGCCCAGCCCTCTCTGCATCCTCCACCATCCTGAGGCTGATGCGGTCCTTCACGCTGCCCCCGGCGTTGAAATACTCACACTTGGCCACTGCAAACACACAACCAGCAGGGCTGGGAGGGATCTCACAGCTCATCCAGCTTTACTCCCTGTCCTGGGACACCTTCCACCACAACAGGCTGCTCCAATCCCCGTGCAACCTGGCCTTAAAACCTGGTCTTGCCCTTTTCCTGGTTATCCAGCCAAAATAAGTTCTGATCAAAGTGAAGTTTCTCCCCATGCTCAGCCTGCACTTTCACTCCAGTATTCCCAGCATTAATCCCCTCACCACCTTCCAGGACTCTGATCAGAGCCCCCTAATATCTACAGTATGGCTGGGTTTAAAAACCTAACCAAACAAAAAAAAATACATTCACTTCCTAATATCTACAGTATGGTTATATGGTTATACCCAAACAAACAAAAAAACCCCATTCACTGACAGTTTCACCCCTCTAATCATTTTCAGGGATCTTTAGTGATAACTGCAGAGCTGCACTTTTGCACACACTGATGAATACTCTGAGTAGGAGAAGCAGTCAAAAGCTTCATGCAACTTCTTTAAATTTAAAAAAAATATTTTCTACGAAAAACCTTTTTGCATTTTCTAAAGAAATGGAAAAGCTGCAGGAACTGAAAAATGTTTTAGATGACCAAACCCTAAAACCCAGAAAATCTGCCAAGGAAAACCAGGAATTTCTCCTCACCCTTTCCTGCCAACTACCTGCACTCCTGTGGCCAGGTTATATGACACTACTGACCCGAGCTACCCAAGTTTCTGAAACGGTGTTTGTTAATTTGTTCTGTGCCTGCAGCAACTCACAGAGTTCACACTTGAGCCCAAAGTGCTTCCCAATCTTGTTGATCCGCACCAAAGGTGTGTTGCCGACTTTATTCAGGATGTTTGGCAGGATCTTTGGAGGCTCTGACCTGGAACAAACACAAACAAAGTCCGTGTATTCACAGGAGGGTCACGCAACAACCACACAGCACTTCTTGCTTTTTATTTCAACCAGATTTCTCCTTCACCTTTACCAGGCTGGTTACTTTAGCTACTTTAGTTCAAAGGAATATCCATTGGATACAAACCCACAACATCGAGTCCTTGATCCAAAAACATGGATTAATCAGAGCTGGATTCCTGCTGAAAACCAGCAAATAACACTTACAGGGTGGCATGGTGGTGGGGGGAGGCAGAGGGGGGCTTCCCAAGCTTCCAGGTGCATTTGCTGGGTGTGTCAGGGCGGATCCAGTGCCTTTCCTTCTCGTTAGCCTTGCAGTTCTCAGCGTCCACCCCACCAGAGACAGAATATTTGGCAGGTGCATGAGGGCACGAGTTCGTATCTGGCTTCTTCTGGGAAGGAAGAGTAGGGATTTCATTCTTGGGGGAGGGAGAAGGAAGAGAAAAGA
>VXBN01002714.1:0-28582 GCA_013397395.1 Sinosuthora webbiana | reverse complement strand
AAAAAAAAAAAAAAAAAACCAAAAAAACTCCAAAAAAACCCAAACAAAAAAATCCCCAAAAAAACCAAACCCTCTGAAAAGATCAACTTTCCAGACTGAGATTTGAAACAATTTTCCTTCAAGATAAAAGGATTTCCGTGCTGCCAAAATGATACAATTCTATTTCATCAGGTTAATACATGCCCAGGAGCCAGGATGGACTATAACCTGTCACAGACTCCTGACCAGGGTTAGAAGGAGAGACACCAGCCTAAAAAAAGCAAAGATCCCATAAATACACAAAATCTAACACCAGCCTGTCTTTGATCCCAGAAATCAGCTTATTTCCAATTCCAGAGCAAAACCCAGCCCTCATTTCTCTTTCTAGAACACTCTGGTTCACAGCCCAGAGTATCAGTGGGAGGTTTTTTTGGGTTTTTTTTTTGGTAAAGGAAAAATACTGGAGGAGTTTCAAGGTTTCCTATGAGGCACATGCTCCCTCAGAGAGCTGGCATGAAACACTGGACACAGACAGCAACTGCCTCTGCCACAGGTAACACTGACAATATTGACAAAGTCCAGCTACAAAGGGGGCCTTGCTGCCAAAGGATCAAACCATTTCAAAATGCAGGAGAAAAGCAGTAAGAGAGACAGGGAGCTGCAAATTCTGTTCTGCGTCCAAGTTATCATAAAACAGGAGCACAAAACCTTTAAAAGCTTTAAAACACCAGCTCCCAGTGTCTTTCAGGGGTGTCCAAAACCTCAGATGAAAGAGGGAGAAATTCACTGCATTAAAAAAGAAAATTAAGAAGTTTACAGTATTTGTTCTTTGTACTGATGGCAGGAAACTGATTAATGTGCCTCTCAAAAAGCTGCCTTTTGGAGGATTCCCTCTGGAGTGGCCAAGGCAATAGCATCTCATTTCCTTTACTGTAAGGCAAAAAAAAAATAATAATTTATTAACAGCACCTCCCATTACTTCTTGAACAGCAGAAACTGAGAAAAAGCTGTATTTATTGCCCTCAAATAAGCTGTGAGATTCTGTCAGATTTTTATAATGGCAATACTTGATGTTTGATCAAAGCTTCCACTGTAAACAAAAATCAGGAGAGGGACAAAAAGCTACACACAAGCAGTGCCAACAAAAATCCTGTCACCAAATACTGACCTTAAGCAACATAATTAATTGCTTCCAGCCCTTAGGTAACACAGCCTCAACAAAACGGGGGGCAGAGGTGATCCAGGACATCCAAATCCCCACCCTGATCCTCCCTGCAGGCCCAAAATAGCTTTTTTTTTTTTTTTTTAAATAGCCTTTTTTTTTAAATAATAGCCTTTTTTTCTGGGGAGGCAGGACAGGAGGATGGCAACTCTGCTTCTGTAGCTGCAGCTGAACGCTGCTCAGCAGAGGCCAAGGGAGATAAGCTGCAGGGAGAGCTGCCCATCTTTAGGAAAAAAAAAAAAAATTCTGTCAGCATGAATTTAATTTTCCTTTAAAGGGGAACACTCCCCAAACTAATTGGGGGTGTGGGTAGAGTCTAACTAGAAAAGCCTGACTGGCTCCTGCCATTATATCTGCAGATCACACTAGGCAAAAAAAAAAAAAAAAAAAAAATTAATCAGAAAGACAATTTACAAAGCCACTCTAAACCTAAGTCCCAAAGGGGAGAGGGACTCAGAGGTAGGAGATCCAGAAAGTCTCATGGGCAAGGCTCACAGCCCTGGATCCATCCCCACAGGGAACCCAAGACCTGAACTATTTCTCAGCTCCTCGAGAACAGGGCTGAAGGCCAGGGAGTGAAATGAATCCCTGAGCAGCCTGAGCTGAACTCACTGCACAGATGAGTCAGGAGCTACAGTTTCCCTGTGGTATCAGCACTAATGTACTGTGCACTATTTAAACATCCCCTGTGCAGCAACCAAACAGACTGGAGTCTGGCCTGGAGCACAGATGAAGCTGGGCAAAAGGCAGGTGTAGGAGTTGAATCAGAGGGAGATGGCCCCAGGGGTGACTGCTCAGAGAGGGAGGAGACAGACAATTCCATTGTGCTGCAGCCTGAGAAAGGGAAACTGGATGATGTTAAGCAGGTACAAAAAAATCCACTGCAGAACAGTTGTTCTGCCCAGCCTGAGCACCACAGGGTCTCACAGGGCTGCAGGATCTTTGTAGATAACCAGATGCAGCAGTACCCATCCAGCCTTTGGAAACACCACAGCTGTAACAGATTAAGGAGAAAGTCAAACATTTGGGTTGTTTTGCTGCTGTGATTTTTCTGTGAGTGTGCGTGTGTGTGTCCTTGCTACCTCCTCAGGAGCAGCCATCCCTCCTGTGTCAGGAGATATCAAGTGGCCTGAAGTAACAGGGGGATGAATTAACACCTGGCTCTAGGAAGAGATCCTTCAATAATCCAAAGTCTTATTTCCATTTTCTCCTACAGAGCAGGTGAGCCCATGCATGTCCTCTCAATTTTCACTCTTTAAAAGCCAGACTGGCACACTCATAACTTTCTGAAAGGTAAGGGGCAGTTCTTTAATGCCCTCACCTCTGTAACACTGCAAAGATTAAACCCTGGCAGCAAAGCAACTTCCACTGCTGAGTCAATTGTTATTCTAGAGATCAGCCAGGGAGAACAGGGGAGTGTTCAGTTTGCTGTGCCCCCACAGAAGGGAAACTGTGCCTGCAGCCCTCACACAGGTGTGTGACAGCTCCATTTCCTGAGTTCACTCCAACCCTGCCTGGACTCTTCTGAGTGAAGACTGATGTCTTCAGGAGCACAGCAGCATCAGAGAAAAGACTGAAGAATGCTTTATCTGCATTTTTACCTGTTGCAGCCAGAAGCTTTCAGTATTTCTTTCCCTGCTTCCCTTTCCCCCTCCTTAGCCCACAGAGATGGACCAGCACTGCAGCAGTGCTCTTGATCTGCCCAGCTCGCCAAGAACAGGGAGAGGAGGATTCCAGGTAAAGTGAAAGAGGCTCAGACATTAAACAAGTTGCCCAACATGACAAAAAAGAGGGAGCTGCTCTCGGCTTTTGACCAGGTCTGCAAGACAGGCAGAAGCCCAGCACCCCTTCCCCAGCATTATGGTGCCTCCTGCAAGGCTCCACAACCTCTGCCAGCCCAGGGACCTGTGGCAAAGGCAGGCAGAGGGCTGGGCAGGAAGGCAGCTTTTTGGCTGACGTGTCTTTTGTGGGAAAGAGCAGCTGCCAGCACTGTGGCTGCACCTGTGGAGCTCTGAGCAGGATCCCCAGGAGCAGGGTGCTGCTGTGTGCCTGGTTCCTGTGCTCACAGGCAGGACAGTGGCCAGAGGCCAGCCCATGCCAGCCCCCCTGGCAGGCTGCCCTGCCAGCACCAGCTCAGTGACATCCCTGGGCCTGCAGGCTCCAGGACACAGGTCACTTGTGACCCTGGCTGCCACCACCCTCCTTAGCAGCACGCTCTGCCTTCAGCAGAGCTGGGTAAATCACTCACAGAGGCCATGGCAGGATACCAAGAGCCACCAGCTAGTATGGAAGAGGATGCCGAGTGCAAATGCCCCAGTACTGGGCCTGCACTGGCACCTAAACCACACTTCATCAGGGGTGATCTAACTACAGAAGACAAACACCGGGTTCTGGGCAGGTCCCAGTTTCCCAGGAAATACCTTTTCTCCCTCACAGAAGATTCCCCACGTTTCACCTGCCTCCCTGCTCTGTGTTTTTCCGCCTTCCCACGGCGCAGGCGTTGCAGGACACGGAGCTCCCGTGCCTCAGATGGGCAAACAGACTCCTGGCAAAGGGCGAACAGGGTGAGCAACTCAGCTGGAACGGGGCCCAGCACTCCAAACCCTCCGCGGTCTAAGGCTTTACAGGATTACAGAGGTACACAGCAGGCGAGATACTCGAGCAGAAGAATCGCTCGTCTTTCAAGTTGTGGTTGGATCAAGACATCGGGAGCACTGTTAACACTGCTGCTGAACAGCTCCCTCAGCTCCTAGGCAAGTTCAGGTTCCTCTCAACCGGAGAGGGATAATATATGAAACCAAATGTAAAAAATAAGCTTCACGGTCGAGTGCATCAGCCAGACTTGCCAAAAAAGCCTTGCAGGAGAACCTCATGGCACCCACGAGGAGAACAATGGGCAACGAGCCAAGACCTCCTGGAGAGGCGGTGCCGAGCCCCGAGGGAAACCCAAACGGCACAAAGTCATCTTGTGAACCTGTACGAAAAGCAGAGAGCCCATCTCTGCTGCGGGCTCAGAGAAGGCGCTCCCAGGCATCCTCCGGCCCGGCCCGGGCATCCGCAGCACAGGCAGCAGCGCCCGGCGGCGGCCCCGGGGCTCCCCTCACCCGCAGCTGCCCCTTCCCGGCATCACAAAACCAAAGCAGAAGCCCAGCTGTGTGGAAATGTGCTCAGCTTGGAAGGGACCACAGCGCGGCACCTGGTCCAAGCTCCCTGCGGAAGCTGAGCCATCCCGGAGCACATGGCACGGGACCGCGTCCAGACGGTTCTGGAATATCTTCACCCAGGGAGACTCCACAGCCTCTGTGGGCGATCCGCAGCCCTCCATCCTCCGTCCCCTCCGGAATGCGGGGCACGGCCGGCCGCAGCTCTGTCCCCCCCACATCCCGCTCCCGCGGATGATGCAACCTGCGGCCACCGGGATGCCGCGGCCCCCGCCCAGCCCTCCGCTACGGCCGCCACCTCACCCGCGCGATCCGGACGCCGCCCAGGACACGGCCCCTGTGGGGATGGTGGGGATGGTGACTGTGAGGAGGGAGGGTGAGGAGGATGACGATGATGATGATGATGATGAAGAGGAGTATGATGAAGGTGCGGAGGANCCCGCCACACCGGGAGGGGCGGGAGCGGCGCGGCGAGCGCTGATTGGTCAGCGCGGGGGCGTTGGCGATTCCAAGCCAGCCAATGGGAGCGCGGTGCGCGGCCGCGGGGCCAGAGCGCCCGGGGGTGTCCGACGATGTCCGTCGGTGTCCGGCGATGTTCGTCCGTGTCCGGCGGTGTCCGGGGATGTTCGGGGATGTCCGGGGATTTCCGGCGATGTCCGGGGATGTTCGGGGATGTCCGGGGATGTCCGGCTATGTCCGGCCGGGCTGCTGAGGGAAACACCCGGGGTTTACCCACAGGGCCTCCAGAGACTGTCCAGTACCGATGGCCTCAGTTCAGGGAGGACATTCAGGTGATGGAGCGTGTCCAGAAAAGGGCAACGAGTTGGTGAAGAGTGTGGGGCATGAGTCCTTGTCCTAGGGTGACTTTTCTCCCAAATTTTCCCTACACCAGGACAGTCCTGTAAGGAGCGGCTGAGGGAGATGGGGGTGTTTAGCCTGGAGAAAAGGACCCTCAGGGATCACCTTATCACTCCCTACAGCTCCCTGACAGGTTGTAGCCAGGTGGGAGTCAGCCAGGCTAACAGCAACAGGGTAAGAGAAAACGGCCTCAAGCTGCACCATGGGGAGGTTTAAGTTGGGCATTAGGAAGAAGTTGTTCACAGAACAGGTTGGAATGGGCTGCCGAGGGGCATGGGGGAGTCACTGTCCCTGAAGAGACTGGATGTGTCAGTGCCATAGCTGACATGGTGGAGATCAGTCAAAGGTTGGACTCGATGATCTTGGAGGTGTTTTCCAACCTAATTGATCCCGTGACCCTTGGAGAAAGGGCTTTGCTGGTGACCTTTGAAGATATTTTACTCATGTCCCCAAGCACAGTGGCCATAGTGGGGACACGTGGCTGCCAGTGGCTCCCAAGGACAGGGTGTGGCTGCTTGTCTGGTTTGGGGGTAAACATCCACTGCATCTGAGCGGTCTGTGAAGGGCAGCAGTCAGGTGCTCCCTCTAAAAAGGCCTTGGGGTTGTGCAGGGATTGCCCAGGCCAGCAACAGGGCAGAGAGGTGCAGGCAGCCCTAGAAATGCCCATCTCAGGGCAGGGAGCCTGGCAATCATGGGATGGTCTGGGTTGGAAGGGACTTTAATGACCATAATATTCCAACCCCTGTCATGGGCAGGGACACCTTCCACTAGACCAGGTTGATCAGAACCACATCCAACCTGGTCTTAGACACTTCCAGGGATGGGGCAGCCACAGCTTCAGGAAACCTATGCCAGATCCTCACCACCCTCACAGTTAAGAATTTCTTCCTGATAGGTATTCAAACCTTACCCTTCTTCAGCCTAAGGCCGTTCTGGTGGTGTGTGAGAATGTGACAATGAGTTATTCACCTGGGAAACAGCTCAGTGTCACAACAGCTGCATCCTCACTGTTGTGAGCATGGCTTGATGATGTAGAACACAGGGTGCAGGTGCATTTAATACACTCCATGCAGATTATCTCACTGTATTTTTTAAAAAAGTTGCTTTAGATTATGCAGAAAGTAAAAAAAACAAACAAACAAACAAAAACAAAACAAACAAAAACAAAAACAAAAAAAACCACACCAAAAAACTACAGAAATCCTTGCATGAAAGAAGATCTTAAAAAAGATCTTAAAAGGCTCTTTGCATGAAAGCAGAAGATCCTGAAAGAGAAGTTCCTCAAGAACACAGCCTTTGGCTCTGGAATGTCCAAGCAGCAATTCCCTCTGTATCTATAAAAAGTACCAATACAGAGAAAAGCAGTTCAAGGTAGTTTATTTTAGGATATGAGATTCACCCTGAAGTGTTTCTTGTGTTTCAGGCCATTGAAGGAGTTGAGACAGCTGTATGTCTCCATCTGCACATACACTATATAATTTATAGAGCTATTTGGAGAGTATTGCATGCTGTAGAATTAGGAAAAATAAGAAATAGGATGTTTTAATCAAGTGGTAAAAGTGACAAAAAATACTTTCCAACTGGATGTGACTGGTCTAAAGCTGAGGGACTACTTTCAGCATTAAAAAGTCAAGGGTCTGTCTCTCTGGTAAGAAAATGGACCATGACTAGAATGTGGGGTGAAATTTATGAAAAAAAAAATGCAGGAAAACCACTGAGCAACTAAAAACAAATCAAGAGAAGAGCCAGATATTCTATATTTTCTGTACATAGAGATACTGAAGCAGCTGTCTCATTACACTGTTAAAAATTCACAACTTGCAGAGAAACGTCCAGAACAATGACAGATTACAGAATCATGGAGTCACAGAAAATTCTGAGTTGGGAGGGACCCACAAGGATCATCAAAATACAATTTTTGATTGAAATTACACTGTTTTTTTCCCTACCCTCCATATTCTAATTTTACTACAGAAGAGTTTACTAGAAAATTTTGTTCTTGAACAGAGCAATTATTTACTCTAAATCATTGTTTGCTTAGTTAATTACATTTGCAATAGGCTATAACATGACATTTGCACAAGTAACCATTAGCCCCAGTGGCAAAAACATCAGTTGGAAAAACACGTGGACTAAGATTGTGGCTTGCATCTGGTGCAGCTAAATTATGGGATGGCACAAGAGCGATGCAGAGTGTGAAGATGGTGATGTGAAGAAGGTCTGGCCCTTGATTTGGGTCTCAGAGAACCACGAGATGACACGTGAGGCAAAAATCCATGAATATTTGGAACAGCAGGAGTGCAAGCACTGATGAACTGCAGTCGTAGCCAAGGAGGGACATCCATACCTCTCATGCCTTTCAGGAGGGACTGGGGAAGAGGCCCTGAGTCAGCTGTTCTGTCTGAAGAGGTGCCAGGCTTGCAGCAGCCACTGCAGCTTCAGGCAGACGGGTGTCGAGGTGTGGAGCCGTCAGCACAGATGGATGTGCCAGATCCTGAGAGATGTGACACAGACACCTCAGAGGAAACTTGTGAGACCAAGTGACAGCGCCAAGCGTGTTGGAAACTGTCTGAACATAATGTGTGAGGCAAATAAGAGGAGTTTGTAACTGCAGCACAGCTCTGCATTCAAGATTCAATTTCTGTCACCAAGGCAGCAGCCAGGTGAAGAATGGTTTGGGTTGGAAGGGACCTTAAAGAGTGTCTTAGTTCCAACTTCCCTTCCACATGCAGGGACACCTTCTACTCTCACAGGTTGCTCAGAGCCCCAAACAGCCCGACCTTGAACACTTCCAGGGATGGGGCAGCCACAGCTTCTCTGGGCAACCTGTGCCAGGGCCTCACCACCCTCACAGGGAACAATTTCTTCTTAATATCCAATGTAACCCTGCTCTCTTCCAGCTCAAGGCCATTCCCTACTGTCCTGTCATTAAATGCTCTTCTGGAAAGTCCCTCTCCACTACAAGGGAGTTTTGGTATACATAATAAACTGATTTAAAAGATCTCCACTGCAACACCAACCCACACTGTGCCATTGGCATTAAAACCATTAGAATCAATCATGGTGGCTGGGAATGAATATACAACACTAATTAGCTCCATTAGGGCTTAGCCCAATCAGATCAGGATTGCTCCTCATCCCAGCTGTGAGAATAATTCCCATACATCAGCACCAATTTCATAAGAGGAGACATTTCCTGAGATCTGGCAATGATTGGGTTTCTTTGTCTCACAGGGGACAAGAGGAGCTGCAGTGAGGGTTGGTATAAAAGCAGAATCATGATCTGATCAGCCTAGCAGTGAAGTGACACCAGCTGGAGCATTAACATGGAAATAAACAGCCTGTTTTGGAATGGCAAGCAGAGAATGATGTTCCTTGTGTCAGTGATCAGTAGACGTGTTGAAAATTGGAAGGTCAAAGAGAGGAACCCCTTGGAGAAGCACAGTCAGTGATCAAAGGGTGGGGGGGAAGATAAATGCTGTTGTGCTGAGATCACTGAAGGAGGAGATCAAGTGGAGGAGGCTTTTTGTGAGCTGCAACTGAAGTGACCAAAAGACCCAACGGAGCTTTGGTGGTACCCGGAGCCCTTTTGGGAAGGGACAGCATAAACCTATTCCAAGTTCATGGCAATGTTTTTATGCAAAAGGAGGAAAACACAGCCCCAAAGGAATCACTCCTGATTTTAACTGCATGGGATAAGCCACAATTTGGACAGAATCATATTTCAAAATGATCTTTGACACATTGGAGAAATCAGAAGAGAAAGTAAAATAGGAAGGTGGCTGATAAGGGCAAGTGCTAAATTTTGCAACCAGGCAGGGGGAATAATCTGCTTGAGTGGCCATTACCTGGACAGTAATTGCAGTGGAAGGGATGACTACAGTGCCAGGCAGGCTCAGTGTGACTCAACCAGGCCCTGCTGTTGTGTAAGAAGCAAACATCACACAGGGTTAAGCAAACAGGGATCCAGCCTGCAGGACACAGGGCACTCCCAGCAGCCATGTGCTGTGGGGAGGTGCCTTGTCCCACCTGGAATGACTGGGCCCATGTGCGACGTGGCCTGGCCAACACAAGGAGGTGTAGAGAGAAACACGGGCCAGGAGTAAAGACTGAAAGAAGTGAAGCTGTCAGAGAAAACAGACAGAAACCTTGTTCAGATCAGCTACAGGTACTACAAGGAGGAATAATATAATTTGCTGCTTGCTCTGCACTGCAGGTCTGTTCCCTTTGCTGGAGATGCTTTTTTGGTGAGGTGTAACAGCTGCCAGCACACGTGTGCTTGAGAATCCCAGGGTTGCCCAAAAGACCAAAAGCTGGCCTCCTTGGAGACTGAGCAAGGAAGGCAATTAAATCTGTCTTTGTTGTGGTCACATGAAAGGGTAAAATACGAGTAAAAGCGTTTCAGAATGAAAAAATGGCCCAGACATTAACAAGACTGTTACTCGGTCAGATTTTGGTCTGTCAGGCTTTGGAATTTCCCTCGGCCATCTCCAGTCCAGCACTGAAATAATTAGTGTTGCAGTTAAAGGGCTGGCTGCTCGCTCTCCACTGGTGCTTTGTCCAGAAATCAGCTCTTCATGTCCTGCCTAGAGTCTCTTTATCAACTCCTCTCTCCAGGACTTTTCTCCTACAACACAAGAGCAAACATTTTGCACGTTCACTGAAGAGGAAGGAAAAAAGGATGATGGAAGATGCAGGACTGTTTTATCTGTGAGGTCCCCTCTCATTTCTCTCTGGGACAGGAGCAGTATCAGGTCTCAAGGAAAATGGGTGGTAGAGAAGGGAGGAGCTCCCCTTGGCTCTTCCCACAGCTCCCAGGCCCAGGAGCAGGCTGCTGCAGAGCCTGCAGTGGCAGCAGCTCCCTCTCTCCCTCCCTGTGCCTGGCCAGAATCCCAGACAGCTCCAAGGAAGACAGTGAGAAGGATCTGAAACACATCCAGTATTCAGCTGAATAGGTAGCAAGACTTGAAATGAAGCCAAGTGCTGGCAAAAGCACAGCAGGCCTCAGCCTGGCAGAATAAAGGCTTTTCCCTGAAAAACAAGGAGGCAGGGAGACTCCTTTGCTTCCTGCTGACTTTCTCCCCACTTTGTCTCCCACTCAAACAGGGCAGAAACTATTTTTTTTTCCTCCTGCACTACACATGCAGTCATGGAAGTGCAGAGCTGGAAGAGGCTTGGGGAAAGAGTGTTCTGCAGACCTCTGTCACTAACACATGGGTTTGTCCCAAAGGAACACCTGGGTCACAGTAATTGTCTCCCTAGTGGGAACAGCTGGAAGAATCCTGTTGGGGCACTTGGATCAAAGGGGCAGCCACACACACGAGCTGCTGCCCACCCCTGACTCACATCCCACCACTTCATCGGTTGCCCTGTAAAAACAATCCTGTTGGAAAGCAAACACCCAAACAACACAAATTATGCAAAAGCAGCGGACCCGATGCTTATCAGAGCACCAAGAAGTCGGCCCTTGCATCTGCACAGTCAGAGATAAGCACACCCTGCCCCCTCCCGCCTTTGATACCTCAAAGGAGCCGCTGGCTACGGAGCCGGGCTGCTGGCAGCTGCCCTGAGCTCTTGGCTACCACCCTTCCACCCGATCCCACACATCCAATTTACAGCTGAAACTTGAGATCAATTGAATAAACGCCACTCCTGGCAGAAACCAGCAGCAGCAGGGAAACGGGGAATCTTGTAAAGCAGTTCTGCTGCTGGAGAACCGCAGGGCTGCAGAGCGGGGCTGTGCTGTCCTCTCGCTCGTGGCTCTTCTTGCTAAGGTGGTAATTTTGTAAAGAATAAAACATGAAAGGTTAACGGGGGAACAGAGGTTTTTGACTGATGAGCACATTGCTGACAAGGAGGGACTGTCTGCACAGCTGAGATATGCTGGATTTTCCATACAAGTGCATTTAACACAGTGAAAATCATAAAAAAATAAAAACAATTTGGAGACTCTCTCACCACTGACAGTGCAACACCGATTGCCCAGGCAAGTTGTGCACTCCCCACCTCTGGAAGTGTTCAAGACCAGGTTGGAAGGGGCTCTGAGCAACCTGGTCCAGTGGAAAGTGTCCCTTCCCATGGTAGGGGGGACATGATGGTCATTAAGGTCCCTTCCAACTCAAATTATTCTATGATTTGTAAAAAACCGGCTAATTGGATGGATTCAGAAATACTTGTGGATGGCTTTAGAAAGCACCATGTATTGATTCAATGTGAAGATAACATTAACTTACTCTACAGACATCTGGATGCAATTTTGGGTTTTTTTAATTGAAATCCATTTGCTCCAGGGTAAGATTGTACATTAACAGAGCTCAGCTTCAGCCTTGCAGTGATAAATGCAGCTACAAATATTCTCTCCTGTGTCAGCCTTGCCATTACTTCCTTACCAGCTAAAAAGAAACAGGAGCTCAGTTCTGGTTTTCAGCTGGAACTTTTCCTGATCAGGACTTGTTTTTAGGGAGTCTTCAGTGCAGCAATGTCTGGAGAATGAAATGATTTACCCACACCCTCCCCAGTTGCTATGAAAGCACTTTCACTTCAGATGCACTAAAGACAAGAGATGCAGTTTACGGTGCTGATGTACAATCATTAACACCCAAAATTTTGCAGCCTGGGTGGGTGCAACACCAGGAGGAATTATCTTTTAAAAAGTCATGACCCCCTATGATTACTTATTTTATTCCTTCTGTAAAAATGAGCTTTCTTGTCCTTTGCAGACCACCACAACAGAAATTTCCAGGTTCTTCCCAACCTCAACAATCTAACCAAACCCCTTAACAATTAAAAGAACCCAAACCAACCCCCCCCCCCTCAACTCCTAACCCCAAGTTGCACTCTTACAATTCAACTTGATCATGTAAATATGGAGAGTCTGGGGTTATTTCAGCTGATGACATGCTTCATCAGCTCTGAAAAACAGAAGGCAAAGAAATGCTCAAAAAATAGCTTAAGATTTAAGAATTTGAAACTTTATGTCCTCATTAGATATTTAGAAGAGCGGCATCCAATCCAAAGGAAAGGGATAATTTTTGTCAGATTCTTATAAAAAAAGGCTTTATTTTGAACAAGTTTTCTCCATTTGGTTTTACAGTCTCAACATACATCATATTCATGGACAAGCAGCATTTTCACAGAATAAGAGCCAAATACAAAGAAGAGAAAGCCACTTGGGATTAACAGTTTCAACCTAATTGACTCAGACTTCAGAAAATCCTGTATGCTGTCACTTATTTGAGGTAAAGGAATTCCATAAATTAAGATCCACTGTTCAACAGAAGAGTCAACGATGAAATACTTGAGAAATAGGAACCTTGGGGAGGAGGGGGAGGAAGAAAACAAATCCTAGAGACATTATGGGCAACAAGAGAAGGGGGAGGTAGGATTTCCACTTGGTTTGTATTGGTGAACCAACACTTGGGTCTATCAGGTGTAAATGTTTTACCAAATTGGTGCAGTTTAAATTTCAAATTTGATGAATTTTACTGGTAGCAGAGTCTCAGGAGGTGAACCTAACAAGATATGTCATGCACTTAGTTTATCTGCTGAATGCTGTCACTAGGCACCCATTAGAGTATCCAGTAAAATCTGCTGCTTTCAGTGCCCATTCCAACACAGCCCAGTTACATGGGGAATTTTTGGGCAGCTGTGCAATCAGATCATAAAATGATACATTTGGTAGAGTTCTGGAATGCTTTCTCACATAAAATTGTATTGGGGGAGAGAGAAAAATCAACTTTCCACTATCTGTTCATGCAAAAATATATACCTGCAGTGAAACAGGATTTAGATAAAACATATTAAAGCCATTACAGGGACACATTTGTACTTTTTTTTAACTAACTTTATAGAACTACTAACTTTTCAACTAGCTTTACAGAGCAAATCTTAAACCTTTTAAATAGCATCCACACTGATACCATTTAAAAAACAAAAGCTATCTTCACCTTTTGTAGTTTGAGATTTAAATCAGCTCACCAATAATCCTGAATCTCACATAAGAGAAATACGGAACTAGATTAATATCCTGTAAACTCTAAGAACTTAATTATCAATGTGAAATTCCTAATGCCCAGAAGAAATACATTTCAGCTCAGTCATTTAATGCCAGGCACTGCTCAATTTCTTCCAGTAAAGCATCATTTGATTTATGTACTTACAACAAAACATCATGTGGAGATGGGCTTCACTGCCTGAGTGATACTTCTTCAAAAAGGGTCCTGGCACAGCAAGTTCCAAAGTCTGGTTGGCCAAACCATCCAGTGGGAACAAAAAAGATTCGAATTGAACTGGTGCAAGAATTTAGCCTTAGAAGCAAAGCAGATTAATTTAGAAAAGCTAATTTTTCAATATTGTTTTGTTTTCCAAGTTCCAGTGAGAAAAATGGTTTTATACTTAAGAGGCAGAAAGAAGCTGGTTTGTTAATCAGCTGACTATGTGATGCATCCGTATCTTATTTCCATTTTTTTTTTGGAAGAATCACCAAGGAGCAGATTTATCATTTATTTAGCAAGTTATCTGGCTTAGAACTAAGGAAGCTCTAGCAAATTCTCTCCCCAACTGGAAAGCTGTGTTTTATTGCGTAGGTTTGTGCACATAAAGTTCTATTCTGCAGAAATATGATCAATGACCAAAACTTCTTGCTACGTTAAACTTTGAATAAAAGCAGACATGAATGAGGTGAAACTGCAAGTCAACCATTGTACAAACTGTCTCTCAGAATTCCAACATTTCCACTGAAGCTTTAACACTTTGGGACACAACCTACGATGTTCAGCAATTGCGCAATTCAAGCTCAAAAAAAACCCTAAGAAAATCTGTGAAGGAACTGCCATCTGTCCATTAGCTTTCATCACACTCCAGACCATGAGAAAGGTGGAAAAAAGATTTCTTTTCCACTAGCATCCAATTACTTTTCTATGACCTTGAACACTAACAAAATGCTTTTCATTAAATGACAGGTGAGAGAGCATAGATTAGAAAAAAAAAATCCGTTCAGAAATTTGATCCCTGCATTCCGGACCTTGCATTTCCTTCAACAGCACTTCTCTATCCTGTTGTATGGAGCATAATTTTGGTGGTTTTATTTTTTTTCCACAAAACTCTCACCTGCCTATTAAGAATCATTGAATAAAAATACTTTTTTTCTCCACACTGCACTAGGCAACTTTCTTTCCAGCTAAAGAAAGGAATTTAGTCATGAATTATAAAAACCTGAACTACGAACTCTGGCACAGCCAGGAGCAGCCACTCAGCTATGCCAGAGTGCTTAGAAAATAGGCAGCCAGGAGTAGCAACTCAACTACTCTGGAGTGCTTAGAAAATAGGCTTTAGATTTTACACCAAGAAATTGGATTTATTGTAAATGCCACAGTCACATTGATAGACAGAGCACAGACTTCTGGTAACAAACAAACATACATTTTTGTAACTAAGCGTTTCTACTCAGTAAATAAATGCATTTCGCACAGCCTTCCTCTTAAATGTGCCTAAACTAACCTAAATAAGCAGACAGCATAGCAGAAAAGGGAAACTTATGTGAGTAACTGTTTCTTAAGCAGTATATTATTTTTTACTATGTATATAATATTTTATATTATATACACACACATTTTCATCAACAGTTCAAATTATACCCGAATAAAATAGAAAAAAAAAAAACCAAAACCCAAACCAAAACTGGCGCTCCTCCAATACATTTACCACCTTTCCCTCAGGCAGACTTAATCCAGGTATATTTGTCAAGATAGAGAGGAATGACAGTTAAAAAGACTCACCCCCCCGCCCCACAAGAAACAAGTTACACAAAGAATACTGTATCACTACAAATTTTTTTATTCAGAAGCCCATCTTTTTTAAAAAAAACGTCATTATGAACTTGTTTGGTCAAACTACAACACTTTTCTAGCAGACATACAGTAAAAATGGCATGGCTCAGAATCGACCGGACCGTTCACGGTCCCTCGACCGCCTCCTGTCGCGCTCGCGGCCGCCTCCTCCTCCGCCGCCGCGGCCACGATCTCTGGATCGAGACCGGCGCTCGCGGGACCTCGACCTGGATCTATGCCTGAAAAGGAAGGTTGGAGATTTTATTCTTTCGTCCCAAGGCAGCAATTTACTTGCACTACCACACAGCAGAACAGGTAATTGAAAAGTGATGAGGGAGAGGAAAGGCAGCATGTAATTAGAAGGATTGGTTAATTGGCACTTGGGCTGCAGAGCCCAATGTGTTTATTTACAGACCGCCCAGATTTCGCACTGGGGAGTCAGCACAAACAGGTACAAGAATTGGCTGCTCCCTGCAGTCACCTGTTCCAATGGATGTTCCAATTCCACCTGTTCCAATTCCAGACTCTAAGGAAAGGCATGGCTACACTGCTGTTATTTAAAGCAGGAGATCTATGCCTTCAGAGAAAGGTTGGACATTTTATTGTCTCATCCCAAGGCAGCAATTTACTTGCACTACCACACAGCAGAACAGGTAATTGAAAAGTGATGAGGGAGAGGAAAGGCAGCACGTAATTAGAAGGATTGGTTAACTGGCACTTAAAATGTATTTACAAACTGCCCGGATTTCATACTGGGAGTCAGCACAAACAGGTACAAGAATTGGCTGTTCCCTGCAGTCAGGACCTGTTCCAATGGATGTTCCAATTCCACCTGTTTCCAATCCCTAAGGAAAGGCATGGCTACACTGCTGTTATTTAAAGCAGGAGAAGGGGACACCTGCTTTGGCAGGCAGGAACAGCTCTTAGCAACAGGCACCAAAAGCCTACAGCTGCTTTTAAGTCCACTGATATTACGTCAATTGCATTAATTAGCAATTAGAATCAAATTCTCTGTTGTTGTTCCTCTACATGATTTCCAGCTCCCCAGGACATCAGCACTGGCAAAGCATCTTCCCTGCATCTTGGGCTGATAAATTCAGGAAGGGAGCTAAAACCACCCAGAACATACCACTATCACAGCTACTACAAATCAGCATTACTAAATCTGAGACTTCCAGATTTGTAACAGTGACCAAAAGGTTAATATAAAAAGCACACTTGGTCTTTCTCATAAAGCATTCAAGTATCTGAAAAATTTACTTAGCCACAAATACATGTGGCTAAGCAACACAATCTGGTTTTCAAAGTTAAATTCATCCTCACAGATTCTGAAACACTGCCAATTAGAGATGTTTATAGGAAAAACACATGCACAATCCAGGCGCCTTCTGTAATTGACAGAAATCTACAAAAATCATACTATATATAAAAGCAAGATCAAAGATGTTATATGCCTATCACAAACAAGGGATAAGCAAGGTCTTAAATGCAAGCAGATTGAATCCAGTTCCAAGTGAACCATCATAGTAAAATCAGTGGAAAAGCCTTTCTGCAACGTACTTCACTAAATGAATATTTTAATATATAATAAAATTTATTTGTCAGTTTTTGTTTTTTTTTACCATTAGGCAAAATAACTTCTCCTTTCTCCTACTGGGAATTCCTATTAAGGGACACACTGTGAAGCTAAGAGTGAGCTCCATACAGTGACTGGCTGGTATTAGCAGTAAGAAATGAATACAGGCTACAACATTTCACCATTACTAGTTAAAAGCAAATAAGGTTGGGTCCTGTGTATAATCTAGAGATATGCTTGACTGCACATTATGCTGAAAGCTGCCAAAATGCCCCATTGGCCGGGCAGCCTGCATCTAACAAAGGCCATGAGCAAACACATTTAGAAGATAATAAAAGAGAAGAAGCATAAAGCAACTTCTCCAAATAATGTCCATCTGTACACTTTACAGTTTGGAGATCTGAGCAGGGGCCTATGTACTCAGCAACTCAACTCCTTTAACCCTGCCTTCCACACCACCCTTCAGAACCCACAGTGCTGCAGAGCAAGAAGCGCTGTATTTTTAGAGCCCTACTCCTTTGTTCTGAACTGGCCACTTGCCAGCTTGACTTGATGCCCTTTGGCATATGCCAGAAATGTATCAGAAAAAACAAGAGGACTTGGCTCAAGTTTAAGGATTTGCCTTCAGATTTTTCAGCAACTGATCTTTAAATTACTTGCTTTAGCAGTGTTTAAAAACAAACTTACTTTTTGCGACGCCGCCCATACAACTCGCGCCTCAACTCTCGAGAAATGGGCTTCAAATGCATAAAGTTGCAGAACCCTCCTCGTGTACACTCTCTGAAATAGAATTCAAGAGGCACAGTTACAATTCCCAGCTCTGCACTATCTGCTAAGACCTCCAACACGTCTGATAATAACAAAGTAAATTAAGAGCATCATTTACTGACACTGCTTCCCTTCTAGGAGAAAATCCCCAAAAGACGGCAAAAGGCAAGAGGCTCACTGCAGGTACCTGAAGTGCTTTCCTCCCTGCACTCAGCTACAGGAAACCCACCCCCAGGCACCCTCCCTGCTGTGCTGTGAGGGCAGGAGGCAGCCCTTGCTTTACCCCATCTCGTATTGACGGCAGCAGGCCTCCCTGAAGTCAGTCACGGGGGAGAGCTCGGCGTGGATGGGCTGCCCGTTGAACCAGCGGTTGTTCAGGTCGATCACGGCCTTCTCCGCATCCTCCTCACGGCGGAACTGAAAGTAAAACCAACGTTTTCCTTACAGTACAGGGAAGAAACAGGAGGAGATAAAAGATTCCTGTCAAATCAGTCGTGTGATATCTGAGGCCCAGGGGTAGTAATGAAGCCAGAAGGTATTTCAGATTTCTTGGGACAGTCCATCAAATCAAGGGTAAATACGGCAGCTTTTCATTAGCTGGGACTCAAGGGCAATCAAAACATTGATTTTCCTCTTCATTAGGCTCTGTTTGGCCTTTTAAGTGGGAAAGATAGTCAATAGAAGATACTGTGTTTTCTTAGTACAGCTTTAAACCAAGAGAATGCTTATAAACACTTTCTGGAGCACCAACAGGCCTGAGGTAATGCATTTTTTCAAACATTTAAGAGAAATACATATAAAAACTGGAGCTTACATTCATTTAAATGAGCATTTACAAAATTCAGATTCTGTTTTATGATGAATGTAAAACTTAAATTTGAAATGCCTTTTCACAGCTAATTTTTTTGAAACAACTTTTTTTCTGATTGTGACCTACACAGTCAAGAATTTCAGGTGCGAAAATACTTTCCAGCTGAGGGACTGTACAGCCAAAATATTCAAAGGAACTCTCTGACACCTCCCCTACACTGTGAACACAGTAAAATTTCTGCAGGTGACAACTTTGTACTCATTACTCAAGAGATATCATTACTCAAGAGATACCAATCACTTTTAAAAGTTAAACCTAAGTGCTCCAGTTTGCACCTTGAACCACCCAGCAAATGCCAAATCTAACTTGGTCACAGATGTGGTGTTTAACTGGGAAGTGAGAAAATTAATTCACCTGTGGCATATAAACCTCTCATACTGATGTGCATTAAAGGGCAGCATGATGCTAAGACATATCCCAAATTAATCCTGCCAAACTGAACAGTCCAGCAGTGGTGGCTGTTTGTATTAAAGACAAAAAAAGTATTAATGTTTCTGAAAATGACATAGATTTTAACTATCAAGAAAGCTTCTCAAAATCATTTAAAATTTCTTTTGGATTCCTTTAACGCTTTTACTCTACCTGAAATTGTGAAGTTGGAGAGTAGCTTATATACTGAAGAGCTTCCCTTGCAAAACAAAATCTACAATCACACAGCAGCTTTTAAAATTCTAAATCAATAAATAACACCCCTCCTGATTAGCTGAACATCTCTTCACCCTACCTTTACGTATACATTTCCAACTAGGTGATCTCCAAGGTTATCACAAACGTTCATCTCCTCAACTTCGCCGTATTTCTCCTCCATTTCTGTGAAGACCTCCTAAAGCACAAGGCAACCCAAACACAAGTTTGCAGCACGTTATTTTAAGTACAGAAATATTGCATCTAGCTCTAAGTAAGTATAAAAAAAAGACCTTTCTTGGAAAAAAGCAAGACCACTTGATTTTTTTTTTTTACATTTTTTGTTTTAAAATGAGTGTTTGCTTGGCCATCTGTAAGCACAGCACTACCAAGATACAATAAAAACCTACAGAAAACACACA
Source organism: Sinosuthora webbiana (assembly GCA_013397395.1). Taxonomy (NCBI): domain Eukaryota; kingdom Metazoa; phylum Chordata; class Aves; order Passeriformes; family Sylviidae; genus Sinosuthora; species Sinosuthora webbiana. The sequence continues at coordinate 9,274 of VXBN01002714.1, read as the reverse complement.
CAGCATTTACAGAACACACAGGATGCACTGAAAACACAACACAGAAACCTTGATGAAACTTTGTTTCTAAACAAATAATTAAGAATACTTTAAATTTAATAAAAAAGGAAATTACACAATCAAAATGCTACATCACTTAAGCTGCTGATGTTAAAGCCAGCCTATCTGAAGCAGTCAAATTAAGGCCAAACTAACCAATGGTTACACCAGGAAATATTTAACACAAAGCTGTATGTTTTATATGAACACCTATGAGGAAAAAAGGTGTTTTTTTTTTTTTCCTGAATCCATCTAATTGTGCTATCCACTACATCCATTGAAGTTATTTGTGCTGACAAATCCAGTGGCACTGCAATGCACCTTTACATACCTCAAAGAACTCATCATAATGTTCCTGCATCTCAACATCGCTCACAGCACCTGCAAAAGCCAAAGAGTCAGATCGATTAGAGCCTGCCAGTGAGGAAGAGGAGATTTTGATCAAACTACAAAACAATCTAGAGAGGCCGTCTGGAGCATAAGAGACACCATATAGCATGGAGCTAACTAACAGCAATATTGCAAAGTAAGGATGTGTGAAGAGCTTTGAGTCCCCAAAGTATCTGTCGAAGCATTACATTGATATGATCAAATCAAAGCAAGTTTTAATCAGAGCCAAACTTGTATGCCACAAATTTAAAGGGGGAAAAGAATTACTTTGAAGTATCACTTAAAATTTAACGTACCGTCCCACTCTAACTACCAACAGTTTTACCTAAACAGAAGGCAAGTGCTTTGTTACAATTCCGTACCTTAAAATATTATTACAATTTAGTATTACTCTTCCTAAAGGCAGAAATTTATGTCCACTTCTCCAGCATATGCACTAGAATTTGAGAGCTCACAATGCAAAATAGCCCAGAATTAAAAAAAAAAAAAAATTTGCTGAAAATAATCATTGAAATGACACACTCTTCTCAGTGCCCTCAATGCTTTGCAACAGAGAGCCATTTTCTAGTTGAAGTTTGAGTGCCACTTCATTTTTCTACAGTCCTGCAGAACATCTTTCAGTGCAAGACAAGCCAGCCTTGTATTCAAGTTACAGTTATTTTCATGCTACAAGCTGGACTTCAAAAACGAGTGCTGCTTGCCTGCTGCTACAAAACCCAACGTAAGTGTGGCTTATTTTTCAAAGCATTAAAAGTATAAAACTGAGCTTCATTTATTTCTTCCAGTATACAGCACTTTAAACAAGCTGTATACATTAAAGCCGTTAGATTAGCTCTTCAGCAGTTAAGTGGTTTATTAGGATCAAGCGGAGCAGTTTTACAACAAACCCTGCGTTTTATGCAAGAAAAATATGCTTGTGTTTAAAATTACAAACCAGACTGGTTTAGTTCACAGAATGTGAAAGACAAGAAACTGAGCCAGTAAAGCTGAGTTTATTCATTTTTCAGGCTGCTATGAAAAAAATTTTGGCTAGTATTACCACTTGGACAAACTTTATGTTTTTCTTCAAAGGCTCTAATATTAACCAGCCACACTCTCTGGAACTGCAGTTCCTGTTCTTTCACCCAGCTCACCTCCATAAGAGGCATTGGGGCATTTGGTTTATAGTTTAGGCTAACAATCTTTCTGCATTTGAGATGTGTTTGCTTTGAAGAAATTTCTTCTCCCCCATGGTTATGGCAAATTAAGGAATATCAAACATTAAACCAGTAATTCTAGGCAGTTTAATACTTAACTATATTCCCAAGGTTCTGCCAACACCACTGATAACATCTTACTAACACCTAAGGATTTTTTTTGTTGTTTTTAAAGGTGTCAGACAGGGGCTCTGTGAGCCTCAGTGGGAGTAACTATTTTTTACCAGTTGGACAAGTACTAAAACTTTTTTTTGGTCAAATTAGGAGATAGATCACAGGCAACAGTTAGTTAATGACTACTTCAATGACCTTCTGAAGTGCATACATATGCACAGGCTTTACAAACATCCATATTCCAGGGCTACTGGTATCTGAACCATGAGAAGCCCAAGTACTAATTAAAATACTCAGGAAAACTACTGCTGTTCCAAACTAAGGTTAATCCTCTACGACGGCAATAGAAAGGAAGACAGTTAAGCAACAACGACAAGGCATTAAAACAGCTACCCAAGTTATCCATTTAAAATACATGCAAATACTTAAGTAGGGAGAAATATCCAAACCCAAGGAGCCAGGAGCTTCAGCAAACCTACTGCCTGCAGAGCTCCAGCTCTACCCCAGGAGGTACAGTCAGGCTCTGGCACACAGCTACTCGCTCGTCACAACAAACTAAGAGTTGGATACCAGCATTTACAACACTGGAGGATCTGTGCAGGACTCTTGCAGCTGTAAATCTAAACAGCTCCACAGACCAAACTGCTGTAACTCTGTGCAAATTAGTTACCAGCTCATTGAGAGTTCAGGGACAGAGTGGGAACACCCACCTGGAAATGTTTTGGTCCACTGAAACAGCATTAACTACTAAGTGTGTGCAAGAAGAGAACCTACAAACCAATGGAACTGGTCAAGCATCTAGACAAAATGACACAGCTCATTTACATGTCCAGCTTGATTGTGTGACAAAAACACAAATTACATAATCAAGCCATTATTCCTTTTAGAAGCAAGAGAGACAGCGTTGACTTTCAAGTTAGTGGCTGATTCACAAAGCACTTCTAATTAAATGCTGGTAACTAATCTGAACTAGTCTATAAACCAACAGTAAAAAAAAAAAAAAAATATAAAAAAAAAAAAAAAAAAAAAAAAAAAAAAAAAAAAAAAGGATAGCCAAACAAAGCTTTATTACCACACAGTCAATACTCACTTCAACAAGAAATATTAGTTAGAAAAGAACACCGACCCTTTTTTGGTTCTAAACTTTTTTTTTTCCAAATCTTATTCTAATATGGATGATTCAATTACACTGATAAATCAACTAATCGCCGATCAGCAATCCTGGGCATGAACTGCTGCTAGTCTCACAGGAGGTGTGTTTGCTTATGCCCATTTGTATCTCAGGAGGAGTCATTAAATTACTCCATGACCATACCCAAATGCCTTCCCCTCCTCAAAAGCACTTTAAAAAAAATACTTGTCTTAGGTAAATATGCCAAATGGCATTGGAATTTGAATTTTCAAAGCATGGAAAGAATTTTAAGCATGCACCCATCCAAAAAGGACAGCTGCTAGAAGGGGGTTAGTCAGTCATGGTGTGTTCTTCCAAAGTGCACTCCCTAAATGGAAGCTGCATTAACCTAGGACAAATTTATGCATGCAGTCTGAAAAGTTTCAGTTCAAGTTCTCTTAACATTTACAGAGCAGGACACTTGTTCTGGATGAAGTCAATGTGTCACTGTCCTGCTCTTTTCGACAGTGGAACCTAATGGATAGCACAAAACACACAGAAAACCATTCCTAGGATGCAGGCAACTGGCAGGGAAGAGAGGTGACAGGAAGAAAGCAGTGCAACCAACACTGCTTCACAGGGGAAGTACAATTTCAACCCTTTTTGATTTTAATAGTTGGTATTCAGATTCCCCTCACAGTTTTGGGAGTAGGGAGGAAGGTAGTGGGACAAAAAAAAGATTTTTGGTTGGGTTTTTTTTTTTGTTTGTGTTTGTTTTGAACACATGTAACGAAACGTGGTCAGTTTGATCTGTTAAACTAAAATGGCAGACCAGCTTAAGTCGACACTGAGCTCTGACAATCAAGCCCAGGGAACCAGTGAAGGAACTTGTATGAACTTACAGCGCAAACCGTCAGCAGACTGGGAAGAGTTTTGAGGGTTACGGTAAATGTTCAAGAGGGCAATGGTCTGAAATACAAAACGCAACAACTTTATATTATGGAAAATAATTTTAACAAGAAACTGGTTTCCTTTAGGGTCGCTTTAGCCGAGTCTGTGCTGAAAGAGAGGTGGTTATTCTCTCCCAAGCAGGAGAACTTGCACTTAGCTGGTGACCTTTCTATATCAACCTAACACTGTAAAGTAATAGAGATCTCATGATACTCCATTATTGTATTCTTAATTTCACTCCATTCATCTATATTACTATAGAGGGGCTTTGCAGGATTTCAGACAGCTCTGAAAACAGGTGGTATCCAAACACAGCAGTCACTTTACAAGCAGAATAATTTGAATTTGGTATTACTGAATGGCTTCTCAGCAGCAAAATCCCAGGAAAGGAGTAATACAATAATTAGAGCATAACATGAAATCTCCATTTTCCTAAAAAAATTAAGATGAAAGAAAACCCAGTTTTGGGACTTACCGTACATCACATATATACCTATTTTGTTTTTTTGGGGGGAGTGTTAGATCAAGAATTTGAGAAATGCCTGCAGTTTAACCCTTTCAAAAGAATGCAGTGTCACTAAGTAACCAAGTGTCACTTTGCAACACAAAAGGGAACCTGCATCAAGCCCAATCTGTGCAGTCCATTCTGCATTCAGAACCGCACACGTTCCACAAATCCTTGATCTGTGCGCAAGAAGAGTTCCGTCACTTGTCCTGTTTGCAACAGCTTTATGTCAGCAGCTCAGAAGCCAACATTATTTTCTCATAATTAGGAGTGGGCTCTTTAACACCATTCTTTAAAAAAATTTCTCCAACTGTGGGACTTACAGTGTGAGCCGTCAGCCGTCTGTGCACTGTTTTGGGGGTTACGATAGATGTTTTGAATCAAGATGGTCTGCGGGGAAAAAAAATAAAAAGGGGAATTCTACTGGCTGCTGTGCATAGAATAGACAATTGCAAAGAGACAACTTGTTTGCAAACAGCTAAAAGTAATATTTTATCCTTAAGACTTCCTTTTGTATTTGCAGAGTATCTTCCAAAATTGCATACAGACCATCATATTATGAAAACAGTTTTAATTAACCACCAAGAAAGAGCTGCGTTTGTCTCAAAATGGGAGGTGTGAGGCCCAGGAACCTGAAATGTCACACGAGGTATTCTGGAGGTGCCTAAACTTTCGAGACCAGATTCACTACTGCAAGTCTAGTGGGGGGGGGAAAAAATAAGTGTTATGTGCACAGCCATGTAATACATAATGCCACAGTGTCCAAAATGCTACCAGAGACCATAAGGCCTTTAGGCAACTGCTACGTCTTGTTTTGTGCATCAGGGTTTTCTTGGTGGAATTTCTGTTTAAATAATATAATAGCATCATAGGTTCACATGTTTCCGAGCCTTCAAATAAGGACAATATCCTTTTAGCCCTTCTGCTTTTTACTTGAAGAATTAGCCCAGGCAGACTTGAAACCTTACATTTGTACCGTTCTTCTTAAAATCAAGTTGTCTGAAAAAACAAACCATGTTTAAGTTAGTAAACTAATATTGCAAAAAAATTCCAAACGTCCATATCACTGTAAGCAGCTCAAAAATTGAGATTTGATTACTTAAAATACAAGTTCAATGTTAGTCAGTATGAATGGCAATCCCCAAGTAACTTTAGCTTAGACATTATTATTAGTCACAGTAAGAATTCAGAGCTTAAAGAAGTCACAGGACCAGCAATGTCACACCTACATTCACTACCCATTTAACATGTAAAAAACCATACAACTGTAACATCACATTTACAATCACACACTTGTTTCATTATGGGTCCAGCCATACCAACCAAAGCTTTGTGCTTCCTTGGCCCAGGTTTAAACTACCTGTGCTTCAGCCTAGGACTGGAGAGCGCCAGAAACAGGCACCTCGTTAGGGTGCTTCTGCTGACTGGGGGTAATTTGATCACCCTGGACTGTGTGACCTTTCCTAACACAGCTCTTCTGTAAAGTAGCTGCACAAGGTTAAAACATTGTGCTGGTAACTTTCCCATTAGCAAGATCCCTGGTCTATTTTCTATCACAGCTGATTGTCAATCTGCACACAAATGTAAGACTCCTGCAGACCCCACACACTGCCAGGGAGCTGGGACATGTCACAGCACACGAGGCTGTGCAGTCCCAGACATCCCGGGATGAATGGGACGTGTCCTGCTGACCCACTTCCGTGGCATTGCTAACCAGAGTCCAAAGCAAAGCTAAAGGCTGCTCTGACAGAAAGCTGTAGCTGCACACAAACTTTTAGTGGTAAAATAAAGAAGTAAGGGTTGTGGGGGTTTTCTGTTAGGTTTTTGGGGTTTTTTTAACTTAAAAGACAACTCCTGTGGAAGCTGTCTGCTTTAGAAATATTTTTTTCGTAGCCAATGACCTAAATTTAGGTCTTTAAATAACCAAGTGCACATCAACTTGTGCTCCATGTAGGTCAGGAACACGGCATAATTTTGAAAATGGACAATACTCTTTTGAAATACACTATCTGCATTAAAAAATTTAAAATCCCAGAAGCAAAAAGGTGCTTTTGTTGCTGAAGTACCAGAAGTCCCTATCCACCAGTAACCTTGATATCCTCCCCTCCAAGTCCCCCTGCCAACTCAGTTTAACTTGATGCTCATAACTCTGAACCTGTCACATGGGTAGTGCTCCCCTCCCTAATTTCTCCCCCAAATCAACATCAGCCCACAATTCCCAACTCTGCTCCTAGGCAGATTAAATGAACTTGCAGAAGACTCTGCTGTTAGGTGAACTTTTTCTCTGTAGTTAAAACCACTGCAGTTAAAAATGCAGTAACATGTACAAAATGCCCAGAGAAATTCATCTGTGTACATTGACAATCAGCATTGATAGAAAGACGCAAAACATACATTTTTCCAGGAATGTGATTTGTGGATATTGTACAGCTCATAATAACAAGAATGAAAGCCCTGTCACTCCCTGCACCTTTTCAAATTCGTTTTTATTTCTGGCAGACACGCAGCCACACATCATGTCTCTTAACAGTATTCACTGAGCCAAAGACTAAATAATCTGTCATGGCAATTGACAATTCACCCTCAGCCACCAGGCAAGTTGTTTTCAATAAACCATTTCTTTTCAAAGGAAATATGCAAGTCACTCTTGAAACTTAAGAGCCTGGGTCAGAGAGCAAATGTAATGACAGATGAATGACTTTTATTCATTCATTAGTTCTCTTCTATCATAGGCATAAAAGATTGAAGCTCCCACCTTTGGGACAGGCGGGATGTGCTGCCATTGTCTGGGATTTAAAAACCCTGGGATGGTTTAAGTGCCTGAACACCACTGAGAAGGCACACTCACCTGAAAGTTAGCACTGGTTGGTCTCTACTACAGGCAAGCTTACAACAGCCTCGCTTCCTGCAGCCATTAAGGGTGACAGGAGATGATTAGAAATGCTGGGAGAAGTCAATGGAATACCCCCAAAAAAGCAAAGACCCAGATAAACTGGGGCCAAAACTGAACTAATTAATCTGGAGTTTGCTAATTATTCACTTGTATCTGAGAATCTATGTTTTAAAGAAGCCAGAATATACTTCCACAAGGAAAGAGGAAAAAAAGGGGAAACAAACCTGGCTAAATGTTGGTTTGTTGTGCAACCGAGAACATCTGTCTCCATGGCGACAAGCTCCAATTTTGAAATAAAATGAGCAGTTGACTCTGCAAGAAAAAAATGAATGAGGTAGTTACACACTGGCACAGGAAACACTAATCTGCAAAAAAAAAAAAAAAAATCATATGCCCTAAATGTCTTTATGTTCATGTGGAGAAGTAACTCAGAAAAAAGCTCCACATCAGAACTGTACAGGAAAGCATTCCAACAAACCTGCCCACATTCATTCCTTTCAGCCCTAATTTACAGCCAGCGTCTGCCCAGTTTCCCCCAAAGTGGTTTCATGATCCACCACACAGAAGTGATCTCTCTTTTACTCTTCTGCTTCTTCATTCTTGTCTTTCCATCAGTTTCAGTGGGTGATGGGATGGAAAATAAGGAGAAAAACCGCCTGAAATTTACCCTGGGAGCTCTGTGGCTGAGCTGATGCAGCCCGGGGGTGCAGGCAATAAAAGCTGAAACTGACACAGCTGTACCTCTCTCACCTGTTTAAGTTAAACTCTAAGGGTAACTCAGGCTGCTACCAACACAGTACCGGAAATAACTCAGGGAAGAGAAAATCATGTTACAGAAAGAATACACATAAGCAAAATAAATCCATTTAGTTAAGGCATTTCTGTGAATATAATTAATGATTTTAAGAGAAAGCTGCTTTCTGTTTTAAACCACAAGCTTTTCTTGAATGATCCACCTCATGACACCTTGATAACGATCTGGGATTAGAAATGCTACCAAAACTCCCACAAAAAGGTGTAATTCACACAGAATGATGAAAGAAAAACCACAAGGAATTTCGTTACCTTGGCAGGGAAATGCAAAATTCTGAAGGGCAAGAAAACTATTATGGGCTATATATGGGTAAGTGAAAATATTAGAATTCTCCTGGAAAAAAAATTATTATTCCCATAATTAACACCAATTCTTTTTCACAATCCTGTGTAATCAACATCAATTCATGGAGGGGAGAATTATCAAAGTACTAAAGCACATCTGATCTCCAGCAAAGCATTCTACTGTAAAATTGCAACATGCTCACTCTTCATTATGTTTTTGAAAACAAACACTTAGCATCATAAAATACTTACTGTCTTTTCTGAACTCTAACCTGAAACAAAAAGAAATACCTAACTACAAAATTTCCAATAGTGCCTCCAACTTCAGCACCTTCTGGAAGGTTCCGTTTGCCTTTTTTTTTTTTTTTTTAAAGCAGAAAACAAGAGCTGCACAGGAATTTCATGCCTGATTAAAACTCTGAGACCGTAAATGCATTAAATTCCTATGTATCTCCTTTGTGTGAAAGGATGCTACAGTAACAGAGCTCAAAAGAGAGGCTGCCGACACTGCTTTCCTGGAATGGCAGCACTACAGCGCAGAGCAGACGCCCCACGGCCAGGGGCTGACAAGAGTAATTTAGTCCAGCAGCACATCGATGCCCCCTTTTCATTTTTACGAGTGGAAAAACACGCCGGTTTGGTCAGGGCCGATGGTGACCAAATTTTCGTTAGGAGGGTTTTGTGTGTGTGCTTCCAACAACCAGAGAAACTAGAGGCGTTCCCGGACGCGTGGAAGGCTGCAGGCAGAAGCCTGTAGGATCAGGATGCAGCAGTCGGGGAAATCCTCCGCACCCTGGGGAGGGGGGAGAAATAACCAGTCGCTGTCCTTGCAGCAGAGCGGGAGCTCTCAGGCTGCTGCGAGGCTCAGGGACACGAACAAAAGGGGAACAGGAGGAGGAGGAGGAGGCGCTTTCTGGCAGGAGGCGGCGGGAAGCTCCGGCACCCAGCGGCCCCGGCAGGAAGGCGCAGCCGCGGGG
>VXBN01002712.1:0-61802 GCA_013397395.1 Sinosuthora webbiana | reverse complement strand
TGTTAAGATTGCAATATTTTTTTATTTTAACCTTCTATTTAACCTCAGCCTTCAACAAAGCCAATCATAATATTAAGCTTTTAGTAGAGAGGTAGTAGCAATCACTTCACAGTGGTTTGAATTTTGTAAGCATTATGTGTGACTGCATACATTTATATCCCCACTGCAAACGACCCACATTTGGTGTCAGGAAACACAAGAAATCACAAAAACAGTGAGGAGAACTGAGGTATTTGCAACAGATTTTTCTCTTCGTTCTTGCCCAACTTTAGTAAGAGAAAATGTAAATTAAAAGATAGGCTGAAATGCAAAAAAAATCAATAAGCAATTTCCTTTAATGGAACTGCACTGGTTATTGAATGTAACCATATGAGTGACTACATCTACTGAACCCAGCAAGTCCTTGAAGCCTCTGGAGTCCAAGGAGAGCACAGCTCACCTGAGCTTGCTGTCAGACTGTCCTGAAAGGTGATGGCTGGTCACTATCTCTACATCCACCCCGGGTCAGGTGTGAGCTTGGGAAACCAAATCCTCTGTTCCCAGAGCCAATGGTATGAATCTCTTGGTTTATATCTTAGCTGTTCAGGAGTTACATGACAGGCACCCACATGGCACACAGCCCTTGCACATGCCTTTAACACTATGTTGCTCTTCCCTTAATATTGAATAGATAGAGATTCCTTAACAAAATCACCATCCTGAAACCAATTTTATTTTATTTCACCCTGGCTGGGCAGAGCCAGTATCTGGAGATGGCAAAGCCCTTTGGTGTCTTAATCAAGCTCCAGTCCATTTTTCTTTAATGGACCCCTGCTACCATCTGGTCAGTTCTCCATCTTCCAAAAAGTCTGGAAAAAAAGACTTTTCCACTTGAAACCAGAGCACTGGTCAAAATTTTATCTGTAAAGTAAATGATTCAGCCCTAGTCTGGAGGGTATTAACGAGATCTTTCTAACATAGTCTATGTAGTCTCACAAAGACCTGTTGTGTGGCAGCAGTCACAGTTATAGCTCCATAAATTAAAAAAAAAAAAAAACAAAAACAAAAACAAAATTATATTTAATACATTTAGCAACTGCCCAAATAATTTCACCAACTGAATTTTGGATTTCTGCTCCTCAATATTCTCAGACTTCTTCGAAGTAACATAAGGAACCCATGAAAGCCTTGGCGGGACTGATCCTGCTCAGACCTCCCTACCCAAGCACTGCACCACCAGTTCTGGTGTGGAGGACACAATGTCTTCTGACATCTCATTGCTGGGGATGGAGCATCAATTTCTGCATTAGAGGTTCCATATATTTCCTCTATTAGCTGTAACAGGAGCCTTCAGAGCTTTCTGCCTGGTATTGTCACTACCTAGAGGTCCGTGACCTTGGTGGAACTTGTGGGGTCCACAAAACCAAAACAATGACCCAGAGGACATAAAAGAGAAGACATCAAGACAGGGGTCTGGAGGATCTCTCTCATGAGAGGCTATGGGATCTGGGCCTGTTTAGTTTATAGAAGAGAAGACTGAGAGGGGATATCATTAGTGCATATAAATATCTCAAAGGCAGGTGTCAAGGGGGTGGTGCAGGCTCTTTCCAGTGGTGCCCAGTGATAGGATGAGGAGCAACAGTGATAAACTAAAACACAAGAAGTTCCAGCTAAACACAAGGAAGAAATTCTTTACATTGAGGGTGGAAGAGCACTGGAACAGGCTGCCCAGAGAGGCAGTGAAGTCTCTCTCTCTGGAGACATTCCAAACCCACCTGAACATTTCCCTGTGTCACCTGCTCCAGGTGACCCTGCCTTGCCAGGGGGTCAGACTAGATGATCTGCAGAGACCCATTCCAACCCTAACAATTCAGTGGTTCTGTGACAGGCAGGATTGCCACACGCCTTTACCCTCTTCATCCAGCAGCATCTGCATCTGGGCAGTGGAACCAGGTCACCTGTGAAACAGCACAAGCACAAAGTGGAGAGGCTGAGGCAACATGGACCACATCTGCTGCTCTTGCACATTGGTAATTTGGTAGTTTATAGTAATTTGGTAATTTGCAGCAGGCCTTTTTGTAAGTTAACTTAGCCCTGCATTTTCACATTAGCGGTTTCAGTGAAATCATTTGAATAATCTAAGTCCTGTGATTAGTGCACCAGCTGGTGAATGCCAAGTATCCTTAGAGGCAGCCACAGCACATGTGGGATGCACACAGGAATTTTTAAGGATAAAAAGTTAAACTGTTCTCCCCAGTAGTGCAAAGTACCCTCAGTAACATTATAGAAAAAATGTATCCTTAAAACAAAAACTGTGACTGTGCAAGAAGAGGAAAGTATGGTTGCTGTCAGAGATGTCAGAATACGACCCTTTTTAACTATAGGATACTTCAAAAATTGTTTCACAACCTTTTACTCTCTGGAGCTCAAGAAGTTGACTCCAGAGCTCAAGCTGCAAAGAGCAATTGCTGTAGCTGAAAGTATTTGTTTCAAAGCACTGTGGAAGTAAATGAAAGTGTCATTTTGCACTAATGTGATAGGCAGCTACTCTGCCTTGTCAGAACAAGCAAAGTCCTGTAAGCTTTATCCCATTGCCACAGGCACTTGGGCACCTCTCTGGAAATCAATCACAGATTGGCCTGAAGAAGAGCAGAGCTGAAACAATGGCACCGGAGTAGAGGACCCCTAATGAAATCCATTTGGTAGTCCACACCTAGGCTGTCTAGACAGCACCTCCTGTGCTTTGATCACTGATAAACCATTCTAAATGTTACCAGGGCTGCTTTTTTGTTTCTGTTTACAGGCAATCAATAGGCCTCTGGCCATTGCCTCTATTTCAAAGCAGTGCTTTTCATCTGACTGCAATCAAATAAAAAAGAACAAAGAGATGGGCATTTTGGATATGAGATACTTATTTTCCTGTGATTTATACAATTTCAAATGAAGGGCGAAAACAAAAAAGCAATTGTGAGTGTACGTGTGATAAATGTTTCTAATTAGGCATGCTCTCTTAATCAATCTGAAGGCTGTATTCCCTTCCAAACCAAAAAGCAAAAATGTAATGTAATCTTTTGTTTGTGTGCCTGTGTATATGTTCATGCTGCACAACACTCACCTGTAGATTTTAAAACCTGTTTTATTTGCATTGGAGCTACACCTCATAGTGTTATTTGTGCTCTTTTCTAGTACAGTCATGAACCGCACTCTGAAAACTCCACATGGAATATGCAGGTATTTTTCCAAGAGGGTCTGTTTTATGATTTAACCACAGTACAATTCAAACCATAGAAACTGAAAAATCTACCCCAAAACATTTTATCCTACACTTACCCAACACACACTGGCCCACAAATAATTCAGACTTTTTAGTCGTATATACTGATCTATACATTTCCAAAGATTTGTCTGAATATAGCTTTCCATGCGGATTTAAACATGTTTTACCCAAATTCAAGTCCACAAATACCATGTGGTTGCCTTTAGCTGGATGTCAGTGCTTGAACTTTGAGCCCCTCTCATCTTTTATCTTCAGCAACTTGAAGTAGTCTGCTTAAATTCAGCCTTTGAAACCCTCCCTGCCCCTCCCTATGTATGTCATGACAGTTCAGCATCTTAAGCCTCAATCACATACATTCCTTAAAAAACCCCAAAAGATCATAAAACCAAGAAGACATTTAATCTCATCTCTGAATTTGGCTTAACCAGTATAGTATTTCAATAAATTTTATTTCTTGTGTAATAATCCAAAGACATTCTGGAGGCAGTTTAACAAAACTAAAAAAAAATCAGTCTTGTAAGGCTAGGCATTTTTACTTCTTTATACTTGAAAATATTCCTATTTCAAAACTCAAGATCAGCTCTTCCTGGCTCATCTGTAATCTCCTAAATCATGGATTTCTTTGCTATTTCCTCTTCTCCTCCTTCCGATGAGTTAACGAAGAATTTAATTAGGTGCCTTCTAAATTGCTGACCTCATGGGGAAGGGAACTGATAAACCCTTTCAACAGCATACTGTGCTTAGACTGCTGAAGATGACACACCCTGTGGTCCTGTTTGACCAAGTCTTCAACTTCAGGTGCTGTAGGATAAAACATTGTGTGCTTACCCTTGCTCCAAAGTATTGCACAGTATTTTACTCCCTCATAAAAATCTCATGAAGCTAATAAAGATTTACCATTTATTGATAGTAGAAGTGACAATATATGGGGGAGAGCAGGGGTCCAAAAAAGTTACAGTGCATCAAAACCTCTTTCAAAATACGTTGAAGAAGTAGGAAAGTAGGCGGGGGGAAATGAAGTTACAAAAAACTTGTTTAGCCACACAAGTGATGAAGAACAGAAAAACTAAGGCTCTTTCCCAGGGCTGTGTGCATACCATTCATTTACTGATGCTATTTATCCAGGTCCCTTAGAGGATGCACAAAGTTTTCAGAGTTCAAGTCCCTACATTGTATCTCTGATTACAATAGGAGGGGCACATTATAAAAACACTCCATAAAACTCTTCGATTTCCTTCCTTTGCCAACATTTTCTTTCAGATTGATGTTATTTGAAGTGAGAGATCCCAAGGTCTCTGCAAAATAAGTCTGTGGGGCTGCATAAGAAAATCAATTAACATTCAAAGTTTCACTTCTTCACCTCCACTGTTTCTCATCAAAAGTAGGACATGAGTTTTGTCTGACTGAAACAGGACTGGAGCTGCTGAAAATTATTTTCCACTCCTAGAGTAATTATAGAAGTTTTAGTAGTGGCCTTTTAAGATGAAACTTAAATAATGCAGGAGAGAAAAGAGACAATGGCATCATTTATAAACACACTTAGATTTGTACACACTGACTCAAATGTACAGTGGGAAGCACTCATGATTCTGTTACCCGTAGCAATATTTTTATTACAGTTTAATTCAAGAACCATTCCCTCTCCTTGAAGTCAAAAGAGTTAACTGGGTGTAAATCTCCCAGGAATAAATGGAACTGAAACAGTGCCCCTTGGAAAAAGACCAAAACAGCTTTCCCAGAAAGAAAAAAAAAAAAATGAAATCCTATGAGTACCCAATAACTTTGTGAACAAATTGCAGATTTGAGCCAAAAAGACATTAAAAACAACAGAACTTTTGCCTGAATTCAGCTTACTTTGAATTAAGTTTTTAATTATCTGTGCCTTCAAATTACATATTTAAACACTCTTTATAACTGGAAAAAGTAGGGGGGGGGAAAAAAGAGCAAGACTGAGAATTTTTTTTCTCTGTAGCAGTCTTTCTTCTAGCTGCAGTTAGCCATCAGATCTGTCATATGTCATTTTTCAGCTCATTAGGTGGGATTTTGGCAATTTCTGTGTACAGTAAGAGGTATTGAGCAGTTGAAGCTGGGAAGGTCAAATATTAAGCGCAATGTCATCATCCCTAATAGCTTCCAAGGAAAATTCTTGCATAATTGTTTAATGCCATGAGCTGCCTGTAGTGGGACATACTAGTTTTTGCCAATTTCCATTAACTCTTGAGGCTCACGGCCAGAAGCTGTAGGAGCAAAGGAACGTACTCAGATTGGATCAAGCTGTTCTGCTGATATTCCTGCTGCCCCATATTAATTTAATGAGACTCCCCAGCAACGAGGAGAAGCCTCAGAGAGAGTGGTGCAGCATATGGTCCAGCAACACACCAGAAACACGCTTCCCTTTGCATCCAGAGATGATAAATTGTGCGCAGGGCACTGCTCAATTAGCATTTGCATGCTTTGGCCCCAAATCAGCAAACAACTTCCATGTGCATTTTGCTCAAGCAAGCAAGCAAGTCCCCATGAGATCAACAGCATTGCTCATGGTAAGAGGCACGTACATCACTGTGAGCAGCGTGAGGGCCTTCTTTGGACAAACATCTGTGGCAGCAAATAGGGGAGCAAATCCTTCCCTGCTGCAAAACCAGCCTGCTCCCAGTGCTGGCTGTGGGGTGCCCTGGTCCTCTGTGCATCATGCCAACTGCCAAGAGAAGGAAGGTTTTCAAAAGTATCACAGAGTAGTGCTCCACAATCCCAACTGTTTCTTTTAATGTGGTGTTTGGTGGTGAAGTTGTCTCAAGAAAATTCATCCTTTTTTTTTTCTGAGAATGTTTCAACGCTGAGGGCAGAACTGACTTTCAAGACTCATCAGTATAAAGTAATTAACTAGAGTAACTCAAGTGGAAGAGATTGTCCCAGGAAACCTTTCTGGTGTGCATGTATAGATGCTCCACTCCAGAATAAGTGAGTTGTGGTCCAGATCTCAGTGTGTGCAGAAGCCTAAGGGTAATTACTCTGCAATAATTTAGTCTATTTTTTAGCCTTGGCCTTAAACTGCTCTCATTAAATCAGTACCCAAAAAACCACAGTTTTCTTTTAGTAGAATATTTAAGTTCAAGCACAGCAAATTTATGCTTTATAAACTAGTTTACTCTGTATTGAATTATCAAATCATGGTTGAGGGACAGCAATTTTCAGCTGAAGGACAGAAATTACCAGCAAAACAGCAATAATTTTTTTAACCACTGAAAATAGAAAGATGACAGTGTCCTTTGTCTTGCAGCTGCTAAATGGCATTTTTTACATGAGTTCTGCTGATGCACAGTGTCATCATTTGGTTACAAAACTGGTGTCCCAGACTCACCCATATTTTTGCAATAACTTAAAATTTTCAGCTTAAAATTCAGATTTGCATTGCAACAACACATCTCTCATTCTAGACCAAACAGATACCAATACTACATTTTAAAAATATTTTACTCACATATAAATAATATTTATATACATAAAAACAACAATACACAAATAATATCCATGTTGAAAAACTACTGCAGTTTCAAAAAAGAATGCTTTTACACATAGTCAGCTAGTTAAATGCCACTTTTTTGATCAAAACATACTTTTTCCCTTTTAAATGATACTATCAATCTAGGCACAGAAACATTTGAGTCTATCAACTCCCAAAAATTCTGGGTTTGAAATCAAAATCCAACCCATCCTTAAGACTGAAGAGGGAATTTTATGTGTTAGGTTTTACCTTTCCCAGAAGGATTATTTCAGTAAAAAGAAGACTAAATTCTCTCAAGGTATTAGATCTCACTTTTCCAGCGTTCTGTGCAGCAATTTATGAATGTGTGTCATGGATCTCCTGGTAACAGAAACACCTGCATTCACAGGCAGGAGCAGGGAGGTACCTTATTAAAGTATAACTTCTGTAAACATACTTCTGTCCAATTTTCTGCATCCAAAAGAAATAAAACTATACAAACCCCGGCTGAAATTCTGGCCAGCGGGAAACCAACATGGAATTCACTGTTGATTTCATTAGGGGCCAAGATTTTACTTTCAGATTCTCTCTGTTTTCTACTTTATAAGAGGTAATGTGCCCTTTTTAATATTTTTCTATGTCACAAAGCCACAGGAGTAGATGATAGTGGCCCTGAGTTCACAGCTTGAGCCCTGTACATGTCAGAGCAGGGAAGGCAGAAGAGACTGAAGAGAAAGGTGTGGTTAGAGTTTCTCCTCTCCCAATCAGCCTTTGGATTGTTAATGTGGTAGCAAGCAGAGTTAACATTAGGGATTTGTCCTCATATGTGGGCCAGGTAACAAGACCAGAGCTGTGCTGGATGCAGAGGTGTGTCTCTACACACATCCTTCTGTGTACACACACAGTATCATGGCACAACTTTGAGGAAGAAAGCTAGAATATATCACTGGATTTATAGATTGACAAGCAACACAAAATAATTTCTTTTTTGAGAGATCTTAGAACTGTAAACACACGAAGTTCTACCACTATCAGAGGCAGAGAGGACTAAAATGAATATTAATTTAGCCTTTCCCACTCAAGGCAAGTCTGTATCTGAATTAAGAGCTTTTTTTTTTTTTTTTTTGGTTGCTTTGCTTGAAAAAATGTAACAAATGCTTTCTTTGTTAAAAAAAAGCCTAATTAAAAGCAGATAAAAATCAGGAAAATATTTCTTGCATTCTTTCAAATAGAACAAAATGTGCCTGCAATTGTGAGCTGAAAAGGAGCTGTCTTTCTGTTTGTTAAAGAGAAACTGAAGATGCATTGTGCTACCTTATCTATATCTACCCCATGTGTCACATAATCCTGTTAAAAACAGGGATGCTTATTTTACTCAGCTCTTCCCAACAAAACTGCAGTATCCTACACATAAATGAGTTAGTACTTTTGCACAGTCCATTTTTGTAATTTAGGTAATAGCAGCATACCCCCATGAATAGCTGTGAAGATAAAACAATTTTAGCATGACAGGATAATCATATAATCCCAAAGGAGCAAGAATTACGGGAAAAAACTTGCCCTCATGACATTCATCTCCTCAAGAGGCATACTTAGATGATACTGAAGAGAAACAACAACAAAAAAACCTGTGATATAAATAATGCACCGGCTTTTGCATTTCCAAGGTGTTCTAAAAGTATGAAGTTAAATAGGAAGCTGCATCACTGAATTTCTCTCTTCATATCTGTTCCCACAGCGCCGTGGCACAAATCATGTAGACAAGCTTAGAAAGAAGTGGTTATAACGCCAAAAATTGCAATCATGGGTTCTGAAGGTACTTGTTTTACACTTTTCTACACAATGCTTGCAGAGTATGTGATCCAAGAAGACGTTGCTCCCAGCTGAAATGCGCACAACCCTGCCTTCCACAGCATTACAGGGAAATGCTTAGCGGGAATAACAGGTTAACAAAGCATTGGCAAATGGCTTCTTTGTTCACACCGTTGCAAAAGTAAGCAGACAGGGAAACTGGGGCAGGGGGCTGGTTTAAATTCTGTAATGCATAAAACAATTTCTCGTTAATTAATTCAGTCATTAGTAGCAGTTTCCCTGAGGGTAGTGTAACCTGAACAGGATATCACAATTACAGCACTCATTCCTTTTTTTTAGCTTGTTGGCATTTGACATGAAGAATTTATCAAAAAAGACATCTCTGTTCAGCAAACTCTTAAGCAGCTCCTCCTGCCTTCCTTTATACATTGATTCTCATTTATTCTCCTGGTAGGCAAGGTCTGTAAGAGCATCAAAAGTGAGTGCACTGCTTCCTTTTCAATACATATAAGACCTCTAATACTGTAAAATTGACGTGCCATTCTACGAAAACATATGTATTCTCCCAAATCTTGGATTAAGGAATCTTGATTTAATAGCTAAATTTTCCAAAGTAGTTAGGCATCTAAAAAAGGGAAATATTTAAGCATTCTTTTAAATTCTGATGACTGAGTGATCCAAGAAGGCAATAAGAAAAGGGACTAAAGCCATATGGCAGGATTCTTTTGTCACTACACTTAGTCTTCATGGGTGTGTTGTGTGCGTGGATGGTTGGTGCATGGTGACAGAGAATTTCTTGTGCAGACACCAGTCACTGTTTCACTCTGTGCCCTGGCCCCAAGCCATGCCACCAACCATTGCTCTGCTCCTAGCCAAGAATAGCTGTAATTTAGGCAATACCAGACTGTATTCTTGAAAGCTTACAAGTCATTCAAGACAGAAATTGCTGGGAGCCGCCCCTTAAAAAATCTGAAATGCTCAGTCCTCTCCTGCAGATCCCTAGCCCTTTAAAGAACAAAAAGAAGGGGAAGAAAAGCAGCCCTAAATTGCAGAGATCTACAGAAAAGGAGCTCCATATTCCTAGTGAAGCATCTCTGAATTTCTCTGAAGATCTGACGCAGAGTTCTGCTCTGCCTTGCATGATTCATATGAAAACAGAAATCTTGTGAACAGAACGTGCCACCTCCATTACTGAATGACTTCTGAAAGCCATAAGCTTTATTTTTGTGTAATTCATTTAATGGCATTTCAGGCAGTTTTTGGCATCTCTGTGCAAGAAAATAAATCACTGCTTTGCAAGATGTGTCTTGGGTCCCATAGGACTCTTTGCACCCAAAGGGCACCACAAACTTCCACTGTGCTGCAACGTGGGATTTACAGTGAAATACTCACAGAAAAAATACTGTTTCAGGAAACAGGTTATTGCCCATGCACTAAGTCCAATTAGGGTCACATTCTTTCCCACACTTTTGGCTCTTGATTTCTTTCCTGCTTCAGCAGTAAAGAAAAGGGTTTGAAGACCTCAGACAGTCTGAGAATTGAAATGGAAGAAAGCTATAGATGATTCTGTCCTTGAAACAGGATGAGCGAAACATAAACCATAAGTCAAATTATTTGTGGTTGATAAAAAATGGTGACACGTACAAGGCAAAGATGTCCAACAAAATATTGTAGGGTCAGTTTAGAGCAACCATTGTAAATTTTAATGTTCTGGCTCAAAACAGCATAGGAAAACTTGTTCTTGTACTGTATTGGCTGGTTACAGAGAATGTGGAAAAGGCTTTTTGCATCCACATTTTTCAGCTTCTCTTTATTTTTCTCCAGTCCTATGGAGAGTTTTTCTAGTCATTCATATATGTCCTGTAAATCTCCAAATGTGTATCTTTATTCATATAACTCCTTCAAGTAAAAATCAGGGCCACAGATGGGCAGAACAAACCTTCTGCATCTTAACTGACCATTTCCTCCTGAACAAAGTAGCAGCAAACTGCCAAGGCTGAAGCTCTTCTCTTGTCGATGGGCAGACCCTTTATGCACATATACAAAAGTTTTGGATGTGCTCTGTGAAACTTGTCACGAGAACGTTCACTGGGTCAGGCGTTCAATTTGCAAAGGCAGTAGATTCACAGAGTGCATGGTGCAAAGAACTGGTAGTTCTTAGATAAAAAAGAATTTGTGAGACTGTAACCCATTCCGTTAATCAATGTCAACATTGCTTCCACAAAAACAGCGCCTATTGCACTTACAGACAGCATCTGACATCTCCTTGATGCTGTTAAGGGGTCTTTCTGAAAATGTGTGCTCAGTGCTCCAATGAAAAACTTTCTGACCACATTTTATCATGGTAATGACCAAAACAGCCTGTCTGGATTATAGCTGCAAATAACAATTTAACCAGAGAATTTTATCCGATGGAAAAATCAATATAGTTTACAATGAGTGCATGTCTTAATAGCCACAGGGCAGCCACTAATATTGTCATTAAAAACATTCTTGCCTTTATTAATTTATGTTTTTCCTCTTAAAAAAAATCTATGTGAGCAATAATCATAAGGGAACTCCCCTACATTCATTTGCTTTTCAAATGTGCCTAAATTATTTAGCTTGTCTAATGAATTTGTCTTGTACTAAGATCTTTGCTATCAATCCTTGCCCTGAAGCCCTACTTGGCATTGCTGTCAATGGAAGTGCTGGCTGAGTGAGAACTGAGTGTTTGGGGACAACATTAACTGGAAAATTTGAGAAGTTAAACAACCCGTCCAAATTTGTGTGTTGACTAAAAGCACACTAAAATGACAGAAAGCTATCTATGTGTTTATTCAGAGTTATTTTTAGCGTCTCAAAAGGTGTGCATACTAGAGAATTTTAATTCTGGGGTTTCTACCCTGATTATGTCTTCACACATGTAGTTCCTTTGAAAACTGGAGGAAGAAGAACAGTTCAGTCCCCCTGGGGTCCACACTCTCTGCCACAGTGAATGATCCTAAAAGTTCAGAGTGAATCTATTTAGTCCTCCTGTAGTTCTCATTAGGTATTACTGTAGGCAAAATATCTGTGCATTTTCTGGAGTGTAGTGCCAGGGCAGCAGAACAGCTGAAAGGTCTAGAGCTGACCATTACTGCAGAAAAAGGATGCTCAGTTTGAAGAATCCCAGTATGTGCATCCAACCACCTTACTCCTTACAGCACTTCCCTGCTTCCATCACGGTCTCAGGAAGACTCCTGGGATAGCATTGCTCTCAAAGCACAGAATCAACGAAGTGCCACTTCACACAGTCAGCTGAAGAAATTGAGAATCACACAGGACATCACCAACAAAAACGGGCTCAGAAAGCAAAAATCAGAAATTAGGCTCCCAGCTTAATAGAAATAATAACCCTAAGGCATACTAAATAAATTTGCATCTGAAAATCACATTTCTAGAAAAGTAATGGAAAATTATTTCTTTAGCAAAACAATCAGTATTAATGGTCTAATATTTAATAACTGGTGTGAATTTGCCACATCATCAGTGCATCTACTACAGAAAGATGTTCTGGCACAGGCACTCAAAATAATTTAGTGGAGGCATGCCCTGTTCAGGAAAGGTTGTATACTTTGTGAATCCCTGGTGTCCCACAGCAGACCTTTTCTGATCAGTAAAAAGGAGTATTAAACCTAAGAAGAGAACTGCAAGTGAGTACCATAAGTTTCAAGACACTGACCACATAAGAAGGAAGTAGTGATCCTCATGCTCAGCCTTCCAGTGAATCCACTGGGTGTGCTTTTCTGAGTTCCCAGGAAACGAATTGCTGCTGAAGGACATTCCAAAGTGAGGTTTGTCCTGCTGCCTCATGTCATATTTTTTACAAATTTGTTCTAAAATTTCATATTTCTGCTGTGATTTTTTTCCCCAATCAAAGTCAAAATAGGCTTTGGACCATCTGGAAAATTATGATGTTATCCCTTATCTCACTGGTTCCAGTGTAAGCAGAAGCATGTCCATGATTTATTTGCATGGGAATGAAGGGTTTGGAAAAAAAATGGGAGTCTAAACAATTCCCAAGAAAAATCATTCTGATAACTTCTTACTCATGTATAAGGACAGATTTATCCAGCAAAGAAAGGCTTGGTTGTGCTCTTTCCTCATCCACAGCCCTGCTGATTTTTTGACAGGTGAATTATCTGAACAGGAGGCTGGCAAAAACAGAAATCCATCAGAGAAACAAACAAACTCAGGAAATTATTGTGCCTCAGTAATATTATTTGTCATATATTCCTTAGTTGTATAGAAACACTCTTTTCCCTCCAGATTTAAAAATAATTTTCAGTTTGACAACGCAAGTGTTTATGACATTTTGAGTAGGAGTTAAGTAATGATTTAAGTGGGGAAAGGACAGTACCTCTCAAAAAAAAGGCTATCTACAAAACCAGCAGGGAGTACTGATTATGATAAAAAACCCTATCAAACTCTTTGAATGTGCTATGCAGTGATAAAAACCAGGATGTTCCTAGAAGCAAAAAAAAAAAAAAAAATTATTCTTATGTACACTCTACAGAGCAACCCAGCACAAGTTTGACATTGAATAATTTACACCAATTATATATTCTCTGATCAAAAGAATTGTGTTTCTATTGGCGTGGGTTTATGGAAGTTATGAATACAAAGATATTAATGGAAGATCATGAGCATTAGGACACATTTAGTTTATTTGAAAAAAACACAAAATTTTACCTTATGAACTGTATTTGTATTGATTTTCCATCTTGGCTGAGGGCTGGAAGAACAGGAGGGATGTTTTGGTGACAATTGTTCATTTTATCAGCTCTAAAGAGCTCTGCTCTATTAGTGGTCAGAGACAACTTATTCTAAAGAACTTAAAGAAGAGTAGCTTTTCCCTCAGCCTTAACTTCCTCCTTAAATTAATTCATGCCAATTTGCAGTTTTGAAAGACAGCTGATGAAAGGAAGGCTTAGTCGGGTTGGAGTGAAAGAGCCCAGACTGATACTGCCAGGTGGCCTGAAACAAGATTAGGTGACATTAAGTTCTTTAAAAAGCAGTATTGTAGCTTAAGCAGCTATCGCTGTGTAGTTTTTTTCTGAGACAATGACAGGGCAAGGATGGTATTTCTTAGCTATTTCCTTTGCCACAAACACTTTGGAGACTTGGGAACTGTTACTGTGAACTCCAGATATCAACAGACTGTGCTCAAAGGTCTAACCAGGTATTTTAAGGAGAGAGAGATAAAAGTTGGTTTTGTGCCTTCAACCTGTATGTGTACCCTTAATGTGATGCTTTCTGTGACTTTTCCTTCCCTGCAATCAAACGGAATTGTTCTGTTGTGTGGTGATGGGAAGGGTTGCAGTCCCTCCCACGTTCTTGCAGACTGTGTCTTGGTTTACTGGGAAGGATGTTGGAAAATCACAGGATTTTGGCAAAAATGTGCTTTTGACCATGAAACTTGTCTTGTATCTCTAAATGAAACAGCCCGTGGTCTTGAATTTTTAACATTCTGAAGAAAGTCCCTTAACAGAGCTGGAAATTTTGGCAAGGGTATTTGTGACAGTTAATAAGGTGGTTATTCAGACACTCTTGTGCATATCTCTACAAAACTCTGCACCGCAGATACAAAAACAAAACACCACTTGAAGCATATACCTACAAAATATAATCCTCCACATGAAATGGTAAATTCCATCACGCCATTGAAAAAAATGCTGGAGATGGCAGATAAGGAACTTGGCCACCTTGGCACTACTGTCAATACCCTAAAATTCCTGAGTGAGTATTAGGAAGAAAAGAAATGGTCATAATGTTTGCCAGAAGCAGGAGGTTCTGTTTTACACCATGGCTGCGTGTCTTCTGGAGGAGAAGGAGGCTGTGTAAAAGTGGTGTAGGCATGGATAAAACACAAGGCATACATTGGGCTGATACCTGTTCACTGGAAACTGAAATCCTGCTAGATTGCTCCTCAGAGCTGCTATTTTTTTTCTTTTTTACCTTGAGGTGCTGGTTAAGCATCATTTTTCCAAAAATAATGCAGCTCTTTTAAAATAAAGAATTAGAACAAGCAGAGTTCCCACTGAGGCATAGAAAACATTTCTTTGTCTCAAAATTTCTGCCATTTACTTAATTTTTTGAATACATTCTGGACTAGAAGAGAGAGAGGGGGCATTTGCCCCACTGGAAAAGCAAGGAAGCACAATACTTATGGATAGAATTATGAGAGAGAAAAAACAATAAAATTTTCAAAAGCTCATTATTTATAATTTTTCACTTCTGGAAGGTGGAGCTTTTCTAAGAAATTCAATTGTTTTGCCCCATAAGAAACAGAGGTCTTTTTAAAGGCCTCATTATGCTCAGTGATGATTAGAGGGCAGAGTTTCTTGAGAACAAAGTATTTTTGTTTTGAAGTTTCCTACTCTAAATTGTACTGAAAACTCTAAAGTTTTGATGTGTGAGCTCAGAGAGGCTGTGAGCTGCAGAGCTGCCTGGTCAGTGAGCTTCTCAAGCATTGGCCTGGGGTAAAAGAGGTGCTTCCATCTCCTGTGGTCTTTGAGATCAGCCAGTCAGATGACATGCATTTGGGGAAAACGGGTAACTAACCAAGGTAATTAACATAAAAATTCAACAGCTACAAAAAACCCCTTTGCTTCTCCAGAGAACTCAAGCTCCTGACCTAGATTTATTTTTGTTCCCAGATACCCTTGCAGGCTGGGGAGCCAAAGCAGAAGAGTAGGATCTCAGGCAGATTCCCATCATGAAATAGCCTGTTTTCCAGACTTAGAAGAATTGACCCATCCACCCAGAATGTTTCAATTTCCAACGAAGCACTGTGATGCCCCAGACCATGTGTGCTTTTAGGTACCCCAAACTCCCAAAACAAGGCTCTGGTGCTGAGCCCTGTGCTCCTGCCCAGGAATGCTCTGAAGGCAAAGCCAGACATCCTGTCCAGAGCCCAACCACTTCATTTGATTCCCACCTACTGCTTAGTCTTGAGACTTAAACATTGACTTACCCAATTCACGTAAACCTAATAGGAATTGTAGCTCATGTGTCCAAATGTTGGCTGCCAGTGAGATTGGAACAACCTATCTCTGACATCATTAGTTAAAAAGTGCCCCTAAGCGCCTTGACAAGTCCAATCCTGCTAATTGCCACATGACCAGAAATTGAACCCAGATCTCATAAGGCACAAACACCCTACTTTTCCTAAATAGCAAGTTTTTGGCATAATGTCTTTGTAACTGCATTTCTCCATGAATACAATAGTGTTTTGGGATACAATAGTTGTATCCCAAACCCCAATCCCCAAAAAAGCAAATTAAAAACGTAGAGGCCATTATAAATATGCTTGCCAAACCCAAGTTATGAAGTTATCCACTGCTCTACAAACAAGGGAAATACCTTTTCAAAGCTGTTCTATTTGTTTTCAAAATTCTTTGAAAAAATACTGCTGGGTGAATAATTTATACTGATGAAAGTACATGACAAATACTGCTTATTTTACTGTTTGGTTAATCTTGTTGAACATGTAGGAGTTTTTTTTCCATTGGTCCTGGGACTTAGTTCACACAGCTTTAATTTCAGTTTTTCATTTACCTCATACCTGAAATTTCATCTGTGTTGTTGAATTGTTGGCAAGAACGATTCTTTATGTTTCCTGATAGACAGAACAAATATTTTGCTCTTTTTTTGTATATCACAGAAGTGAAATTTGTTTTTCTGTTTTCCATCTTCATTCTTTAACAGTTTTAGTCCCATTGTCGTATGAGTTTAGCTTTCACTCTAGCAAAACACAGAAAATGTATGCAGTAAATTCGTTTATAAGTTTGTTTACACACTGTTTTTTCTTCTTGCTATTAAACCAACTTCTTGAAAAGCAACTTAAATTAGATTACTGTTTAATGAAGGATTAAATTTTACCAGGGCTAACTTTTTCCACAGCGACTTAAAGAAAGCTGAGGAAAATGACACAGCCTGGGAACAATTGCCACATTTGAAGCCTGAGGCAGCTTCTTTGCAACAGTGAGCTAAGGCCCAGGAACCAATGCAAAATTCAAACCTCCAAGTGAAACATGAACTAGATGGTGAGTTGTTTTCAGCCTCCTTTTGCCTTGATGGTGAAATTTGAAGTATATTCTCAGTGGCTGCTCTTACTAATTTAAAAATTCAAAAGCCTCACTGCATTGTGCATGTCACTTTTTACCACGAGAGTCACATTATAGTTACTATAATTGCTCTGTAGAAGTCAGATATAAGCCTGTGTTTAAAGGAACACATTTTTATGAAACTTTAATACTGGCATTCTTACAGATTGTTCTACCAAACTAACTCAGCCTGATGTCTTTTCTTCTTAAAGGAAGATGTGTTGGAAATACATTTTCTAGCTTCTCTTTAAAGCCAATCAAGTTTTCAGCACAACCCTCTGGAAACTTTCCACAATAAAAAAGAAGAACCTTTTCCAAGTACAACCCCTAGTATTTGAAAAGGATCAGATGCAAGTTGGGTGTCTGGCACCTACCTGATGCTTGCAGGAAGGTATTTGGGTCTTCAGCTGGTGGGAATGAGCACAGCAATAATATGTAATGCTGGGAGTTTCTCTCACTGTTGCTGATAGAGAAATTTGACCAGTTCCTGAAAGGATCATTGCAAGACTCTTTTCAAAGGCCTCTTAGGAACACAATCCAGAATGATGAGAATGTGTGAATATTTCTTTTTCTTTGCAACCACTCTTCAAGGAAAATGTCCTTCTTTTCTAAACTCAGGTTCCAAGTGGCTGGAAAACTTTGCGTGAATGCAGATATTCCCTGTGGAAGTGGAGCTGCCTTGGCATGAGATGATGGGTAAACAAGACCTTGCATGAGGCTGTTGGCAGCAACAGTGGTTTGTCCTGGAAGTTTCAGGCCCAGTTCCATTCTGTTTTCCAGAGGAGACTGGACATTAATGAAAAGCACGTATCTTCTCCTGCCAGTGAGACATTCCCAGCTTTTCCCCTCTGTCCAGTTTGCACATGTTGCATTTTCCTGGCTGACTGCCAGGTGAAGATTTTTGGTGCAGTTTACAGGGCCAAGAGAGTTGATCAAAATTGCTCTAGTCCCTAAAAACTAGTTTTGACAGGAATCTAAGCCAGTTTGTGGAAAGAAGGCTGCTTGCCTATATTTCCTTTGTCATTTCCCAAACTGTCCACAGCACTGGGCTGTGTCACAGTGGTGTTTTACACAGTCACCTCTGCCCAGACAATGAAAACTCTGTGTTAGCAATAAAACCATTTCATGGAAATAGTGGTAGTGTCATCAACAGAGGATTTTCATGGTGGTCTAAGCTTTGAAACTAATTCTTTTTGACTAATAAAAATGAAAAGTGTTCCTATTTTGAAATGTACATATTAACTGTATGAAGCCTTTTATTATGCCAAATTATGATTTTTAAAGGCAGGCAGGTATATAAAATGTACCTAATCCCAAGAGCATATTTTTTTCCTAGTGCTTAATACCAGGCAACAAGGGAAGCAGGAAAAGTAAAAAAAAATTGAAAACAGAATGTGAAATATGAACTAAACATCTTTGGTGCAGACGTCAATTATACTATTAATTACAATCAATGGCTGTGACACTTTTTTACCCCTCCCTACTCTCTGACTGCTTTGCTGCGCTCCAAAGGTACTTCCCAGAAATATTTATTCACCTGCAAGCAATAGAGCAAAGCTGCAGAGCTCTAGAGCCAAGCTCTGAGCCTTGCTGGGGCACCCCAACCAGTGCAATCCCTTCCTTCTGCCAGCCCCTGGCTGCTGAGGAAGTGCCGTGGCGCCGGCGGCGTCTCAGTGCCACACACACCTGCAACACCAGGAAGGGTGTGGATTTTATTTTTTTTTTGAGCTTGAGAATTGTTAGAGAAACTTTTTAACAGTTTTCTTTTTTTAAAAAAAACCAACCTTATGTAAACAATATTCCTTTCCCATAACAACAGGTGTTGTTTGCTATTTCTGTCTCTTAGCCAATGGGAGAGGTGTCAGTCCTATGGATCAATAACATGCCTTCTTAGCACATTATAAAAGAGCTAAATGAATTGTAAATAAATCCTTCTGATTTCCACTGCCTTCTGGCTGGAGTCAAGCATCTTTATTTTGTGTTCTGTTGCAACAGAAGGGGCTGAAAAACAGGATTCTGACAGACATGACATGAAGTGAGGGGTTAAAGACTGCCCTTTAAATGGACTTGGCCAGCTGGCTACACAGGCCAAAGCATGTTTGGAACAGTCACAAGAACCTGAGCAGAAAATCTAGAAACTATATATATATATAATAGCAATATATTTCTAATACACATGTAATATAGCTATATATATAAAGAGCAGATGAATCTAATAATTTAAATACATATAGCTCTGTGCTGTAGTTACTTTTTCAATTGCCTAAATATTTCAAGAATAAGAAAGGAAGAAAAAGTTAGAACTTCGATGCCTCAGAAAATAAAATCAAAACTCTTCCATAACTTTGAGACCAAAACCCAGCTTCTTTCCTCCTTAAAAACTATTTCTAAAATTTTAAATGGAAAGATACTTCTTTCAAAACTCTACTGATGCATTAAAATCTGAAGAGGCATTGTTCCCTTTCGCCACCTTTCTATGGGATGTGCAATGTAAATAGTGAGTATAAAATGCAGAGTAAAAAACTTTCCTCTTTAATCACAAGTGTAGCACTGTTAAGATGTGTGTAAACCATTGTTCCTGTGTGCTACTGATCATGCTTGGGTTGTGTACGTCTGTCGTAGTTCTGCAGAAAATACTTTGGAAATTAAAATGGTTTATTCTTTTTATTTGTAGGGCCAAGCCAAGTGAGCCTGCCTTCTGGCTGGTTAAAAAAACAAACAAAACAAAACAAAAACAAACAAACAACAACAAAAAAAAACCACCACCACAGAGAAAACCCCCAAACAAACAAGGAAAAAAGTGGGGGTGGGGGGAGGAAATGAGAAGCCAAATAATGCCAGAACTGATCTTTTCTGAAAGAAGATGTGCACCAGGGAAGCTGTAAGGCCATCATCACCTCTCTTTCTGGGATCTCTGTGGCCAGGACTACCCACTGCCTTTGAAATCAGGGAATGGAAAAAAAAAGTAGAAGAAAATTAGTAAGTTATGATCCACAGGGTGTTCATTTGAAGCTGGGTTGTAATACAAGCACAAATGTTATTTTCATTGAAGCAACAGATTCGTGTCTAAAAAAAAAACATCATTACAATTGGCACTGCTGGTGCATTCTCCAAACAACAGCCTGTAAGAGTGGAATTAGAGTAATATGGTCACAGCATCTCTGGAGAAATGTTAGAAAGATCCCACTGTTCTGGATGGTCCTGTGTCCAATCAGGATCCAAGCCAACACTGGAATTGCTCAAGGCCAGGCTGGATGGGGTCTTGAGCATCCTGGTCTAGTGGAAGCTGTCCCTGCTCATGGCAGGGGGGTTGGATCAAGAGGATCTTTGAGGTCTTTTCCAACCCAAAGAATTCTACAAGTCTGTGACAGCTCTCTTGTGAAGTTCACTTTAGCAAAAGAAGCAATATCCTACTTTGCAGCTGTGCTTTGGTTTGTAGGGAACTTTTGTGTAAAACAGTGGTGAGAGCACTGAGCCAGGATGTGTGAGAGACAGTTGGGTTGAGTTGCTTCTTCACTCTGAGTAATTTCCCAATTCTTTGCCTAAAGGCTTGGATATTTTAGCTGACTGTTAATTTCCTCATAACTGAGAGACCTGGATTTGACCTGTTAAAGGACCAGATCTTCAAATACCATTAAACAGAACTCACAGATGCCATAGCAACTAAGACCACAGGAATATTAATATCCTTGATAGACACAGAATCAGGTGAAACAGATTCAGCTGACATGACATTTCTGAATGATAAAAACTCATATGTCTCATTTTCCTCACTCTTCTCCATAAAAAGAAATCTGGGCATAAGAGCCCATTTTTCTGGTCAAGACACGGTGCATCTAGTTCCAGATGAAATCCTCAGGCCACATGTGCAATGCAAATGATAACAATAATACAAAGAAAACTGTATGTTTAACAAATGAACATCTCTGTGTAGAATCCAATTTTATTTTGAGCTTGTTTTTCTGTGATCTTAAAAGTTTTCTTCTTCTATTCCTCAGGTACTTCTGTACTCAGTGGAGAATTATGCTAAATGTAAAGAGATAAATTTTCTTTTGTTATATATTAAAAGAGAGCATACAGATAATGGAAATTAGCAAAGTAATGCAATCTGACATAATGCCTCAGCTGAACAGAATTCACCATTATCTTTCTCATCCCTATTTTATAGTTTTCACTTCATGTCATTTCTTTATAAAATTACCTACATTCAGTCTCTGTTGCAGTATGGGCATTCAGAGATGTGGACATGACATATAATTAATACAACCTTTCTTCCCTCTTTCTGTTTCAGATTATAGACCTAGATTTTGAACAAGTGTATAAATTTTGTATTATAGCATGAGAAGCAATTAATCCCATTAATAAGCAATAATTCATATAATTCAGATCATGGGCTGTCACTATGAATTACTTCATTAGCCAGCTTTTTACCCTAGGCTAAAAAGCCAGCTTCATTAATTCTGTAGAAGGCTTATTTTCTTCTCTTGAAAAAACACAGTGGAACCCATTTAAAGGAATACTCCTCTTAACGACAGACACCATCCAAGAAAAAAAAAATATTCAGCAGCAGGTTACATGTTAAACTGATTTAAAAGATAAAACATTTAGATCACATTTATGTGTGGAATGAATGCCACCAGAAAGATATTTGTTATTAATAATGATTTTCTTCACTGTGAAGGATCCCAGTTATAGTCTGGACCTGATAATGAGCATATCATGCTCACATGGAGTTGAATGTACTTATTACAAATCATTTTAATGATGCATTAACTTTTAATTAGATCTGCACTTCAAATTAAATATACAGTGAGGTGAACATAAGTGGAATGAGAAGGGAAACTTGGGCAAGGTTTCCCCACATTCATTTTATCTCTTCTGAGCTGTGGCATTAACACACATTTTATTGAACACCTTCCTTATTATGTTACATCCTGGGAGTTGCAGTGAAAAGTATCAGGGAGGAATACGACTTTCAAGCGCTACCAGGATTATGGTTTTCAATGTTTTCCCTGTGTAGATCTCCAGGCAATTAAAGGGAATTCTGTATATCCTATAAAACACAACTTGAAAAATTCATTGCCATAATATTTAAGACATGGCCACTGTATCTTTTCTCTAATTCATAATGCTAAATGAAGATATTTATTAGCAGTGCAACGTGAAGAAGAAAATAATTGTAACTTTCTTCACTGAATTAAGAGGTGTGTCTGTGAGTGAAATGCTGCTCCCCACGAGCAAAGATGGTCGGTTTGTGAGGATTGTAAGAACTGTTACCCTCCAATGAAGAAGCTAATGAATAAAATACCACCTTCAGCTACAAAATGTGACTGCCCTTAAAGTGTTCCCTTGTAAGACACAAGTGAAACATTGTCCTTTGGTCTCGTTTCTGCATATTCTGGTGTCTGCAAATGAACTATTAAAAACAAAATAAATGATATGTCAATAAGCCAGAATCACTTTTATGATTGAATGGTAGTAGAGACCACTCTATAAATATTGTTTTCACTATTTATAAAGAGTTGGATAATGCCCTGCCAGGCATGACATTGAAAATTTTCCATTATATGGCCTTAATACTCAACTCTTTCATTATTCAGTATGTCTGAATATTCTAATCTGCTCTTGAAGAAAAAAAAAAAAAAAAAAGGACAACAATATCAGAGCCCAGGACAATTATGTCACATTTTTATTAAATTAGCTATGGGTTGTAAGTTTACCTTAACAACCACAAACATTTCTAAATAAAACCAGGATTACTCTTTGCTTGATTTTTTCCAGATGAAAGGCTTGTGGATTTTTTTTTCAAAGGAAATTATTATTTTCATGCTGCTGTATACTAGCGAAGTGGTGAGAAATGCTTCCTTTTATTGAGATGGCAATGGTGTAGCAGCTGTGATACAAACACCACGCTGGATGAGCAGCAAATCTTGCAGTGTAGAATTGTTCCAGTAAACGTTAAGTGATTTGAAAAGACCTGACAGGCGAGAACAGCAAGCCCTGGAGTCATGTAAAATGCAAGAGAAATACCACTTTATGGATGCTTTATGATGGCTTCAGAAACAGAAACAACAAACTAGCTATTAAAATATAATTTAGAAATAATATTGCTCCCAGTTTGAAAACTACGAGAAATAAATCCTTTTACATTCAAGAAAAATCTAAAATCTTAGGAGATACTCTTATTTCTTGTAGATGGCTACATTTGGCTGGACTGTATGGAAATAACATTCAATTATATGCTACATTGGTACCAGTCAGAATAGCTTATAGCTGGGGAGGATCTCTTCCCTCCCTCTCTCCTTGGTGGCATATTTTTGAGTGTATTTTAACAAAACCCTCAGAAGCAAACAAGGGAAATTACTCAACATCCACCAGAAAGTGTGAAGAGTGGAGAAAATGAACATGTAGTAATAAGCCAAATAATCAATTAATTCAGCAATGCCTGCTGCCTGTACAATGCAGTTAACCCAGAGGGCTCTGCTAAGCCTGGAGCCACAGAGGAGACATTTCTGGTGTAGCCATTTTGTAACAGCAATTCTAAATCTCGTTCTGAGCTGAGAAGCGAGGAGTAGAGTGTCTAACAGAAATACTAGGGGGATTTAAGGTAGACTAGGTAGAATTTATATCCTTTCTTGGTCTTCAGCCAGGGTACTAAAGTTGTCGCTCTGCTAGCAAAGAGCGCCTGGGGATTCTTAATGACCAGACATGGTCATGACCTCTGTTTTGCAAGTAATCCAAAAAACAACACATCCTACAGAACACTGATCCTTAGCACTAAGCAGAAACACTGAGGGAGGAAGGACTGCCATGAGGAAAGCATTGCCAGCGTGCAGCTTAAGGGGGGAAAAAAAAATTCTTGTGCCTCAACCTTTCTGCATCACTGCCACAAGGTTCAGTGTTGCAAATTGTCAGTGCCATTGACCCCACTTCTGTGAAGCACTTAAGCGTGTGCTTAACTTGGAATTAATAAAGCGGCCAGGAAATGTCATAGCATTTTGGAAGCCTTCCATTCCTGCCATTTTATTATTCACCTAAGCAGCCACCAATTCATGTTGAGGTTTTTGTTTTAAGGGGATACAAGAAAAAAAAAAAAAAAAAAAAAAAAAAAGAAAGAAAAAAAAAAAGTGGGTTTTGTGATCGTGCTGTGTATTAATGAAAAACAGCTTTATGCAGTGTCCTTACCCTGTCAGGTCTATTCAGTAGAACAAGCCACACATCACCAAGTAGGACATGAATAGACACTGTCCTACCTGTGCTGGTCAGGTAAATGACAGACATTTACCAGAGGCTTAACTCAGCAGTTCTGGGCACCTGAAAATCTCTAGGCACCTGCATCTGATCGTTGATTGCAGTGTTCCTCTCC
Source organism: Sinosuthora webbiana (assembly GCA_013397395.1). Lineage (NCBI taxonomy): Eukaryota > Metazoa > Chordata > Aves > Passeriformes > Sylviidae > Sinosuthora > Sinosuthora webbiana. The sequence continues at coordinate 37,758 of VXBN01002712.1, read as the reverse complement.
CATTTGTTGCACACATTTCCAATGTGAGGCTTTTGTAAGAAATGCAGTAGCACCTGGTGTCTAGTGAACAAGGGCTGGAGGAGCCCTTTTTCCCTGCTGCTTGGACATAAGAAATTGCTGTGTTCACCTCTGGAAATCTGACGGTGGCTCTGTGTCCCCATTGCTTGAAGTCTGCATTTAGTGAGTTTTCCTCCTAGGACTGTACTCAGAGAGCAAACTTCAAAGAGCAAATGAGGCGTATTGTGTATTTGTTTCATAGTACCTAACTCAAAGATCACCTGACATTTTTATGGTCTGCTCCAGCTTATATTCTTAGGGGGCTGATCACTGAAAGCCCCTAGTAATTGGATCACAGGAGTATATTTTCATTCTTGTCTAGAAGACATAACATTTTCTGAGTTAGCATAAACGGGTCTGTAGCTATGGCAGCGGCAAGAAGAGCATTTGACTAAAGGATTTTCTTCTCTTCTTCCTGTAGCAGGGCCTAATCTGTTGCCTGTCAAGGCAGGGTGATCACTGACAGCCGTGATGGATGAACTGGGAAAGAAATATTTATAGATATTCATATTGTTTTTATTTCCATCTCTCCATTCATTGCTAACCTTCCTTCATCCATCCCACATAACATGCTTGTCGTCTTTTATACATTAATTCCAAATTCAAATTCTTCCCTCTTCTTTTTTTTTCTTTTTTTTTCCCCTAGAATTTTACGGTCTTTGAAGATGATGACCACATCTGTTCTTTAGTTATCAAATATGTTTCTTATTTTAATGATTTCCTTTGTCTTTCTAAGTATCACCTTCAGCAGATCTAAAGTTTGGTTGTACTGATACTTTTCTCATCTCCCATTTACTCTATCCTGGAGAGCATTTTGCTCCTCCTGTTCTCAGGGGCTTTCACGTCTTTCTGTCAGTTGTCATACAGTTGTAATTTGGGCAAAGTATTATGCCTTTAGGCTTATCTATTTCTGCTACCTTTGTCTTTTTGATTAGCTGAGAAGAGAAATGGAATAAAAGACAGTTCACTCTACTTACTGTGACTCTGCTGTCTGGATTTTGGTTCGGGATTTAGTTTCTTTTTTTAAACAACTGAGAAGTTGTAAATACTTAGAGACCTTTTGTCTTTAATAAAAAAATATTGAATACACAAGAAATTTCAGGTAGTCTCATATCACCTCAGGATCTCACAACAGAATGGAACGCAGCGCATCCAGAATCTGAAATTTCTCCCTATTTCTTTACTCCTGCATCACTGGGTTCTGGATGAAGCAAAGGTGTGAGATTTCCCATCATTTCATTTAAGCTTCTTCTCTTCTCCATCTCATCCATGGCTACTGTCCTGTGTGATGCCAGGGGAAGCCACAAGAGCAAACAGGCCTGCTCTGCTCACACTGAGCTGGCTCCTGCCACGTCAGCCCAGCTTGTGAGAAGGGCCCAGGCCAGGTTCTGCTCTGTGAGGGACCTATGTGCATAATCATCTAATTAGAGCTGAACACCTCCTGCCAAGTACTGAAATCCCAAAGCTGCCCCTTTGGATCTCCCTTTTCACATCTGTACAACTGGCCTAATCTGAAGTTTCTCGCGTTGATAGAAAGGGAACACACGACTCTTGTGAGATGCAGATCAAACTCCACATCAAGCTGGTGTTTTTTTTAGCTTTTAAAATAGAAACCACCAAATTCCCTGTATGATGCAGTCATAGAGATCTTGCATTTCCAGGACATTATATAAACTCATCATGCTGCCTGGGCTGTTCTGCATACATCTGTCATTTATAAGCAGAAAATAAGAAAATCCCTCAGCTTGTTTCTGAAACTCAAACATAAATGTGTGTACTGCTCAGGGGACAATTGCTTGTCATCTGTTTTTCAAGGGTTCTTTTAACAGAGATTCAGCCAGCCAACGCAATGTTCTGCCATGCAGAAGCTGATCTCCAGAAAAAATATTTATGCATGTAAAGAAACTGGAATAAAGGGTTATATGTCCCTTCATTACTGTTTCATTTTGTATTCTCTGTAATAGCCCATATCATTATAAATTCATGATGCAGTCCTGTGAATGTCATTGTTATTTAACATTATTTAAGCACTGGTTAATAGACCCTCACCATATTGCTGGGCCACATGTAATGTACACAGTCATTGCACAGAGGCTTACTGTGAAAAATTTGCTGCTCTCTCAAAGGATGGTTAACACTCAAAATGCTGTTAGAACTTCTATCATGTTGGTAAAATTTGAGCAGTTACAACCACTTTATCCTAAAACAAATGACAGTGGGATTTACTCTTATTTTTTAAGCTAAAAAGGGTATTTGTTTTTATCTTTTTTTGTCTTTAGTATCACCTTCCAAGACTTCACCATCAAACAACAAACTGCCAACCACACGCAGAAGGGGTAGAGTCCTTCTGGGACTGCCAGAGTAAGTGTCAGTTGTGTAATGCCACTGTTACACCACCTCGTAGGAGCTCTGCTTGGCTCCTTTTGACCAGAGTGATCAGTCATTTCCCCCATCTTTCTTTTCTACATCACTGGCACTTGTAAGATATTTTACGGCACTTTGTTCCCTGGTCTCTCCCAGCTGCCGCTCTCCCTCGGGCAGAAGTGGGAGACAATCAGGACTGATTGAGGCTCTCAGACAAGTTCTGAATATTCCAAGGTTTCTGCCCAGACACTGAAGTTCAGGAACCTCTCCACACAGCGGAAAGATATATTTCTTTTCAAGGAAAGCCAAGATGTTTCATCATCAAGAGGTACAAGCAATTATCAAACCCATGGTTCCAGTCCAGCGTATTACTTGCCAGGAAAATAGCTCACTTGACATTACTTGTAGACTGTTCTCAGCATAACACAGTGAAAAATTCCTAAGAAAACACATTTGGCATTATTTTAGCCTGTTTCTGCTTAGTTCAGGAAATCCCTCATTCTTTTTCGTCATGACTCCATTTAATTTCGTTTCTGTGGCAGTATTTGGTATATGGAAGTTGTTAGCTAACAGCAAAGTAAAATTAAAAAAAAAAAAAAAAAAAAAAAAAAAAAAAAAAAACAAACCCAAGCACATACATGGCCTTATTGAAATAACACCATTGTCTAAAATTAAAGCTTTTTTTCTTGATCATGACTACTTCCATGACTTCCTTACAATTCAGAGTATGTGTCTTTCTGAAAAATTCCCCAGCCTAGCTCAGCAGAAGCCAAGGGGGCTGGTTCAACACCATGGCTGCTGGGTGGGATTTTGGGGCCAGTGACCTCTGGATAGTCACGTTTTTATCACTGCAAACATTCCCAGCTCTCCCAGCTGTGAAAATGCCCTTTGGAGACATTCCTAAGGTGTGCCAGGTGCTCCCAATACATATAGTTTCTCTGCATTTTGAAGCTCATATTTGAACTGCTGTACACTGTTCTGCTCTGAGCCAGTTCTGAGCAGGGATTTTGGAACTTTCTTCACCATTCTGCTAGGCATTCTGTTAGGAATCAATTGTACTGATGGCTAAAGAAGAGAAATTTGCTTTACCTTGGAAGCAGTGGGGCACATCTCTGCTGAACCTCACTAAAGCACATCTTTGGTGTTTTGTCTTGACAGTGACCACCAGCACAGCAGGCAACCCAGCAAAGGCATCCAGTGGCAGTCAAGACAGCATAGAAAAAATTTCTTTGAGAGCTATTTGCTTGGCTTCTGGAGGTCCTTTTTGCTACCACATAAAAGATGTTTCAGAGCTGTGTTTCTGTCACCTGTCCTCCCCACAGAGCTCAGTGGGCTCACGGTGCCAAGGTGAAGCTGGCAGTGGAGAGCACAGGACGAGTGCAAAAGAGAACATGCAGGAGAAAACTCACAGTCCTTTACAAAGCAATGGCCATTTTTTTTCTGCTTTCTGATATGAAAATAAATGTTCCCTTTTCTATGTTTAAAAGCATTGGCCTGTACTGTTCTTACTTCATCTGATATCATTCTCTTAAATCTCTGTTGTGCTATATGGATGTTCACACACATTTGTACACTAGTTTATCACTATGTTTTCTTTTCAGGTCCACACCATCTTAAAAAATATTTAACTTTCTAATGATCCTTCCTAGGCAGCAAAACTTTATATTGTAGGAAGGAAATGTGAGTCTTCTGCTCATTATTTCTGTTTTTCCTCCATGCCTTCTGGTGACTAGCATAAAAATAATCAAATTTTCAATTTTTACAATCTTTACCTGTGAAGGTTTAAATTGACAGATCTAAAACTCATTGTGTTCTCCTCTGTGCTACTCACAAAAGACCCATTTTTGTACACAAATGTACCTAACTGTGTGTCCAGTCATTCCCCCCAAAAATTTACCCAGTCTAATCTCATCTAACTGCCACAGAAGAAACATTTCTCCCTGTGGCAGAAAAGGGGATTCTTTTGGTTACTGGAGCCCAGGAGGTCAATTATTTCAGAGCCTTCAGCCTCAGGAAACATTATTCCTATCTCCACTCAAAAATATATATTAAAAAAATATAATTAAAATTTAATAAATAAAATCTTGAATAAGGATATCAATTTTTAATTATTCAACTACTAAGCAACACCGTAAAAAGATAATACGATTATAATGTGTTATTAATGAACAATTAATTACTACAATTAGGAGGTAAAGCTGATGAGCTGAGGAAGTGGTTTAGTGTAAATTATTAAGGCAGAGTTTAGATCTTTCACCTATAATGTCCAGTGAGTTTAGAACTGGATAGGAACCAAACTGCATTTCAAAGCTACACAGATATAAATCCACAGGTGAAAACTGATTATATACTTTCTTGTAGTGACTGTTTGATCATGCACTTTCTGGTAGCTAATGTTATACATTTTTAGAGTGCTGTCTGGTGGTGGAGATGATTGTTAATTTTATCAGAAGATATATAGTAGCCCTTATGTTATTCCCTCAGTAAAAGTGTGAAGGGATACAAAAGTCAAAATCCTAGAATAATTTAATTTTGATTCCTCATTATTTACTTTTTCAGCTCTTCAGTTTGTATTTTTATTTATTGCAAGTAGCTCTTACCAGTTCATTCTGTGAATATACAAATAGAGAACTTCAGACACAGGAGATGGCAGCTTTCTCACATTCAGCGGTGGAAAAGCCGGAAGGAAAGTCTGTGATAATCCAGTCCAGTCTTTTCCATAACATAAACTATGGCATCCCATCCACTGAACCATGCACCAAACCCGGGAACTCCTCAACAAACCAGTGCCTCACTTGAAAAAAGGCATTCAATTTTGATTAAGAAATCTCTGCTGTGAGGACTTCACTATGAGCCTGATAAAATTGTGCCAGTGATTATCAAATCCCTACTTCAAAAAGCCCAGTTTTGTTTCCAATTGAATTTCAGGAGTATAAATCCATTGAGATCCTAGTACAAGAGAGAAGAGTCTGAGTCCATTCAAATGGCATCAGCCTCCTCCTCCTCCTCTCCTTCTCACTACATAAGCCTTCACAGATCCATCCACAACACTGCCATCATTTCTGTAGCAGATTTTCCTCTCATTTCCCACTCATTCCACATTCTGTATCTCCTCTCTGCTCAGCCTTGTCATTAAATTTCAAGCAACCTGTTGAGGTCCCAAGGACAACTCTCACAAAGGATTTGTATGCTAATTTTCTGTCATGGTTGGTAAGTTAATAAATATGGAGCTAATTCCAAAAAAACTACATTTTCGCCCCTTATAGAGCTTCCCAAATAAAGAAAAAAGAAAGTCTTCTTATAAGCCACTTAAGAGAAAAGATGTTTCTTCCCTTACATAGATTACCTTTTTTCTTTGTACTAAAAGTGGTAAAGACCTGCTAAAAGTTTTTGATACTTTTTGGAACATACCATTCACCTCTTCAGACCTATTTTTTTTATTGTGCCTGCCCAACTGCCTGTTTTATCATTACATTATAACAGGTTATGGATACATTATCTATTTTATATTCAGGACCTCTTAGCCCCCTTGAATCCTATGAATCATCCTCCATTCCTAAGTGTGTAAATAACACAATTTCCTTCACCCAAGGTTTCACAGGGAGTTGAATTCAAATCACAAGCTGAGTGTTCAAGTGCCAGAGCTGGGAGTGTGACAACTATTCATATTAACCACAGTTCTAGGTTTCTGAATGTCACAAAATAAAAGCCTCCTTGCAAATAATTCCAAGAAACTGGATGTCAATCTCAGTTTTCAATCCTTTCATGGAAACCCTTTCCAGAGCACGTTGCCCTCATATTTCTTATTAAGTTAGCCTTTAAATCATTATAAATTCTGGTTTTATAATTACTAAAATAACAGCTTTGTGTTATTGCTTTCATCTGTCCACTGTGGACATAAACATGGTATAATCATAGCCACATTTCTTTTTCTTTCTCCAACACTTCATTTTTATTCATGAACACTCCCATGTAAAGGGAGAAATTTGCTCTCAGTGTGAAAGCATATGGCCCTTGGAAGAGAAAAAGAAGATAAAGAAAACAGTGCAACGTGTGTCCACTTCAGCCAGAAAAATAATTCCATTATGATCAAGACTTGATTAAAAAAACCCAACAGTTCACATCTTAAGCAATGGTAGTACGACATCATACAAAACCTGTGGGATGTTTCAGCCTAGTTCCAATTTAAAACCTGTATTAATGGTGCAGTTAGGCCTTTAAAAGCACAACAGTTTCCACAACCCTCCAAATCCCAGGTAATTAGGGTTTTCAATCATGACAGTGTTCTTATTATAATGGCAATTTTGGCAAATAGCAGGTACTCATAGTTCACTGAGGAGTTACATGCTCACTTGAGACCTGCCATCACCAGCCTAATTGCTTCCCAGTGAAACAATAGCATTTTTGTTCAACTACCATCTTTTGTTATTTTGCAATTGGAACTGAATATTGTGAAATTTAACTTTCCTGCTCTAAGCTACAAAAGAGCTTTTCATGGCATGTTTATAAAATACTGGCATGTAGCAGTTTTCTCTTGTGTTTACAGAGAGAATGAGCATTTATTTATCACGAGAATAAGAGTCTGGGCTTCCTTAAGTTGAAACCCTGTGAAAGTTTAAAAAATACAACACGTAAATGCCACTGGAACCCTTACAGGGTAGATGAGAGGACTAATGAAAAAGCCACAGGATCTATTCTTGCTTCAGTTACCAGCCAAGACCTTTTATATCCTCATCTGGTTCCACCAGATCTTCTGTGCTTGCAGGCAGCCATCTCCATGTCTTGGAGAAATCAGGACTCCGTTACTCAGCTGTAAATTTCCGTGTATCATTAGTATTTAGCAATCCCAGGTAAAACTGGCAATATCAGGGCACAAACATGAAGCAAGTCTGAGAATCCCCATTCTGCACAGAGCAGATGGGGCAGCAGCAGCCCTTCACCCCAAAGTGGAGACCCTGGTGTTCTGCTCTGCATCTTCAGCCTGGTGACACTTGTCACAAATTCCAAACACACAACACATCATTTACCTGTCACTGTGCAGCCACTCCACAATGGCCACCACGGTGATGCAGACACTTTATGAAGTAAATAATATCAGTACTCACACTGCTTGGTGCTGGATGGTGTATAACAACTTCTGTGAAGTCAGGGCATGTTCTTTATTTTCCCTCTCATGTTATCTTTGTCTCTTTCCAAAAGCACCTATTTAAGAAAATTTATTCTAGTGTTTCTAATTCTGAGGAGAGACTTCTAAAGTACCTTTGGCTGAATATACATTTATTTTTGGTTTCTAGGCTGATTGAGTACTTAAGCAGAAGAGAAAGAAACTCTTCTATAAGTAAAAATGTCCCAAACTGCCCGTGCTTACTACTATGGAGACAATATTTTGGTCCCGGGGGAGTCTTGAAGTCATGAATCCTTCTGAGTTAGGACAACTTCACAAGAGAATTTCTCAATCTGTCTGAGTGGTGCTTCTCCCAAAAACCTTGCTTGTGCTTACAGTAGCCAAGCTTGAGACCAAAAAAGCAAAAATTACTGTGTTGAGGTCTGCACCTTGCTGAAGACAACAGAAGGGCTCCAGAAAATCTGCAGGTGGAAGAAGACTTTTCCAGAAGCTGTTGCAATGTGAATCTTTGGTGGCACAGAGCATGCTGGCTGGGTTTGATCTGCCTGTTAATTTAACAACTTTCCCCCTCTATGTTTTGTTATCAGCTGACACAAGCACACTCTATGTAAAGGAACTTAACATTGGGAATTGAAGTGGCTCTGTAGATCTAAAAGAAAAGCCACAAAGATTCATTTATAGCAATTGTAAAATTGCTTGTTTCATCTTTCTGAAGGGCATAAAGATTATAATTTCTCCTAAATTTAGTTCTTTGAGGCCATAACCATAGCCATAGCCAGCCTCTTCTATTGTCTAAGTTGAAAGGTATTTAGCATATACTAATTCCCAAATGATCTGTATTAGAAACAGCTTTGCAGACACATTCTGGGCAGTCAAATCCAGGATTATAAACCCCCACTTACTGTGTGTGCCTAGTGCTGGGGACCCCAGGTCATTCCTTCCTCACTGGCAGAGCAGTGTTCTTCCTCCATCTTCACCAATGAAAAATAGCTCTGTTTCCCAGGGGAGCTGATACAAGATGGGGCCTCAGAGCCCTCTGAGACAAAGTTTTTCCCATCTCAAGAAGGAGCAGGTTCAGCTGAGAAATTTCTGCCCATAGGAAGGAAGAGAAGGAGCTGTTTGAGGGGATTCTTTCTGTTTAAGCAGAACAAAAGACACATACCTGGAGCCAGCTGGGGTCCAGAACTCCTCTGATTCCAGCCACTTGGGCCCCTGGAGTAGATGTGGTCAGTTGATGCGGCCAGCCACTGCACACCAGCTGCCTATGTGCCAGTATCAGGCCAAGTAAGAGGATCACCCCACCCAACAATGACCCTGTGTAGATCATGAGTGTTTTTCTAGTCAGAACAGTCCTCAGGGATGCCAAGGGCCCTGTCTGGCAGCCCAGCAGAGGTCCATGTGCCAGGGAATGTGGATGCGTTTAAAGATACAAGCAACAATATTCCCCAGAACAAGTGGAGAGAGCAACTGCTTGGAGAACAGGCAAACAGTGTAGGGACAGGTACCATGGGTACCTCCATCAGGTAACAAAGAGGAAATGGTTCTGGGAAGGGAAACAAAAGCAGTAAGCCTCTCCAAAGTATTGGCTTTTCCTCCCCAAAGTATTTTCCTTTCACAGGGTTACTTGGGGATTCCCAAGGAAACTTCTGAGCCCACTATAGGACAGGAAAGTCTCCCCACCTAAACTTGGATAAGCATTATTTACCTGATCTAATTCGCTGTAAAGAATCATCTTTTATTGTACCAATATCAGGAGAATCAGTTATTTGCCAACCATCCCATTTGCAATGATAGGGAGTGAAAAGGGAGTAAGTTTGAAATTATGCATTGTAAATTCCCTAGTGCTGCTCTTCTCTGGCCTGGCCTGATACACGTTTTTAACTGATACTGCTGGAATGAAACCTGGCCCCTGCATTTTATGGAGTTGTTCATAAGTTATACCTTGCTCGGCTCATTTGGATGAAATGGCCTAGGACTCCAGCTCTGAAACAGCATCATACTCTCTGGATTTAATTTAACTTCAAAAAGTAAATAGCCTGTTTTGTTTTGACGTCAAAATAGTTCTGATGCTAGAGCGGTTGATATCCGAGGGACTTGGCCATCAAAGCCCAGTTGCTGTCAACATGCCCACTATTAAAGCCAAGTTTTTAATCTACTTTCCAGAAATATATGACAAACTGTCCTCCTTCACATATGCATAATTTTTAACATTCACGTTGCTGGTACAGAGCCAGAGCTGCTGTGTTAGATGTACTCATTAGGATCCCAAATGGCTCTGCTAAAACCAGTGGGAGCTGTTTTGTTCTGCCTGTTGCAGCAATAGAAAACTGGGATGCAGTGGCTGTGCTGTGCAGTGAATGTGCCTTTACCTGGACATATGTCCCAAAGGCTGCTCTGGGGACCAATACAGAACATGCAGAGTACATGACTGTGGGGCTCTAGCAAGCTGTCCTGTGCTCTTCTGTTAGAGCCTCTCTACACTGAAAATAAATACCTACCCTTCACTCAGCAGACAATGTGAGTGTCTTAACCGAAGCCATAGGTGAGGACAGGTAGATATGGAACCACCCTGACTCTGTGTGGATAACAGTGGCACATTGCACATATCAAAAAAAGGGCTCACAGCTGTTGAAGTCTCACTACAAAGCACTGTTCTGGCTCCCTTCTCTGGAGATGTTTCTCTCACACCGTTTCCTTCAGATCTGTCTCCTTCCAATGAGGCAGGGTGCTGTCATGGACACTAGTTCTGCAGCAATGTCTTCAGTGAAAACTCTGATGAAATAGGATTTTTCAGGCCTTGAATGTGATGTGGAGCAACTCCATTTATTGATTAGATTGATTAGATTTATTTTAATTCTTATTAGGTTGGAATTTGTCTGTGACTGATTTTTAAGTATAAAAAGATTTTTTCTTATAAAAAGTGATGAAAAGGACAAAACTGTTGTAACATATTTTCTTTTCTTCCTCATTCTGCCCTCAGTGGCTGACAATCCAATACTGCAAAAAAAATTTCATTAGTTTGATATTCCCTAATTTCTTCTCCTCTTTGTCTTATGTAACTAAGCAGGAGAAAGTGAGATTTCTTCTTCCTTCTTAGCCATTCTTATCTGAGCTCTCCTCTGCAAAAAAAAAGAGTTAGATGCTCCACAGAGAGATGGAAACAAGAGAGCTCAGTGAGGCTGCCCAAACATCTTACGCCCCTAAATGCCCCAGGAGTATCTGGGACATGCAATGTGCCAGCAGATGGGATGCAGACCTACAGGGTCCTGGGCTCTGCCGGACTGGCAGCTGGAGGGGATGAAAAATACCTGAAGGCACTTCATCAGTAGCAGATGCCTTTGCTTCAGGAACTGAAGGAAGCCCCAGAGCCCTGTGATCAGCCTCTGCATTGTGCTGTTTGCCTCACCTTTCACCAACACTACAGCTGAGCTTACAAAATTTTGGCTCTAATATAGTTCCAGAAATCTGGATTTGCTCCTGGCCGATGGTTCAGCGCATAGCAAAGAGCAAAAGTAAATATTTTTAATATCTTGATATATCTTTGCTATAAAGAGGAAACAGAAAAACGACATGCCAGCTATTTTACTGGGTCATTGCAAAACCCATATCTCCCCCATGCAGCAATCGTTAATGCAGTGGGAGCCATACGGTAACATTCAGTTCAGGATCTTTAGCATGATATCATATGCTGTGAGATTTACTTTGTCAGGGAGGAGGGGACTTGAGAAACCCAACGAGCTGAAAACACAAGCAGGGCAGAGAGAGGGAAACTGAGCTGAGTATCAACAAAACCTTTCTTTTCAAGCACCTTTACCTCCTGGAGCATAAAGGCAGGTGATAGAGAGGAGATGTGTGAATTGTCTCAGAGCCCATTTAAGTGGTTTTTGTCTTATCATCAGAGGAATAAGGAAGCAGTGGGACTCAGGTCAGGATCAAGAGTGTATTTTAAGTGCTTTTTCCCCCTCAGGAATCATTCTGGGAAAGGCAGATGAGAGAGAGGAGAAAAACTAGACTGAGTCTTGACAGGGCATTTGTAAGTGCTCCTTTTTCCTTTTGCTTTTATATGTTATATTTAACTTGTTTCATATGGAGGGAGAAGAGGCTGAGGCTGCGGAATTCACAGAAAACCACTCATGGAGAGCTCTTTGACATTTCTGCCTTTTCCCTTGTCATTGAGAGAGATACAAGGAATTGGTGTGAGACTGAAAGAAAAAGCCCAGGCTTGTGAAAGCACTGTATGTGTAGTCCCTGAGAAGATTCCAGGCCAAATCCTGACATCATTACCAAAATGAATTGTATCTTTCCACACCAGCTACTCCAAGGGATTTAAATAGGGATGTACTGTGTCCCTAAGAATAACAAAATCAAGCTACCTGGCAAGTTCACAATATTTATATATGTAGACCCTCTCCACATTGGTCAGCTTGGCAAAGGGGTAGAAATGCCACATATTGAAAGGTATTTCATTGAGAGAAGAGACACTGGAGAACTTAAATTTGAAGATTCTAGACAATATTTACACTTCTATTAATGTTGCCTGAATGGAAACTTGGGTAAGTAACAGTAGTATTTAAAAGCCCCAGGAAAAAAGATAATAATTTCACAGAAAAAAAAAAAATGTAATTACTTTTTAAATAAGATGGAATTTTATCCTCAGGGAGGCATGTCACAATTCTCCCATTCCTCTGATAAAAATCAAACTTTCATTTGTGATTTTTCTGCAGAGCTCCCCAAGCTGCAGCACAGAACAGGAGACACACAGAAGACAAAAGAAAAAAATTCCTCATGAACTCATTCTTTCTAAATTCATGAACTCATTCTTCTCTAAAGCATACTTTCTAACGAGAAGGTAATATTTGTTGGTGCCAAGGGTGATATAACGTTCTTAATGATCACCACCACAAATTATTCCTCAAATCAAAATATGCTCTCATTTTCATGTGAGTAGCTGTCTCCTCCTTCTGTTCCAATAAGCTCTCTTTTCCCAGGAATAGCAAATAGACTAATGAAAATGTGATTTCTCCTTAAGTAACTTTTTTTTTATTTATATCTTTAGACCACTATGGCTAAAAATGTGTCATCACATATATGAGCCCTAATAGATACACCACCAAAATCATGTGATCATGTTTGATTTTGTGACCACTAAACAGATACTTGGACAACAATTACTCTGTCTACTTAACCAGGTCTTAAACATAGCTCAAGTGAATTTGAAATTTCTTCTCACTGTAATTTGATTTAGAGTCTTTTTTGTTTGCATGTCTGATGTTTTCAATACTCATAAAATTTACTTTCTTTTTCAGTGTGAGAAAAAATGTTTAATGGCTTTCTAAAGCGTTCATTTTTTCAAGGAGGAATCTTTAAAAGTAAAAAAACCCTGAAAAGCAGGAGCATAGTCCATGTCTGTATAAGGTGAGCAGGTAGAGCATGCACCATCTACCCAAAGTACTCCAAGCATATTAAAGGTAAACAAAATTCAAAATAAATCACCACATTGGGTTTTTTTTGGGTGGCTTCAAAACTCTGATTTTTAAAGGAGGATTCTTTAATGTGTTTGAGTTGTCCTTTCATTGATGAGGTCTGGGATCCAAAGTGGTGACCTACCCACACATCTCAAAGTAACCTGAATGGTCCTATAAATTACATCCTGGCATGCCTGCCCGTGGAGCACTGCTAAAGTCCCTCAAAGGCAATTTCCAATCTGGAAAATATTGATAGAGGCATTCTCTCTAACAAGAGAATTCTACTTGGTGAAGTCAAAACACCCCCTGAAGTTGCATTAACCTCAGCAGAGGTTTATTCAAAGGCAGCAAGGGAAGAAATTTCATTTTTCAGTATTCTTAGAAGGAAACAGTTCTGGCTTTCATTGTAGGGATGAAACATATGAATGATACCACATCCCAATGCCTTTCCTGCATGACTGAGAAGGAGTGAATAGTCTGAATGTTTAGTATTCGTCAAAATAAAACATTTCAATTCAGAGTAAAAGAATTATTTTGTTTAGACCAAAAATGTTGACATTTTCAAGTTCTGTTTGTAATCCACACGAAGACAAATGTGAAAATTGCCCAATGTCCTGTGAAATGGAACTTCTGCCCCCTTTGTCCTTCGCTTGAAGCAATGAGATATTAAGTGTGAGAGGATGAATTAGTGTTCGTGTCCGTTCAGTCCTAGCTATCTACATTCAAGAAAAGCTTCAGTTACTTCCAGTCATGATGACAACTTATGATTAGTTCCAGCTGCAGTGTTGACATCTGTCTTCTGCAAGCTGAAGAGACTGTCAGTTCACCCATTAGCAGCAATTCAGCTGGGTTTGAGTTCAGCATGGCGACTTCAAACCAAAATGAGTGTCTTAAAACCAGTTACAAAGGCTCATAGAGTCCATTCTCCTTAAGATGCCACTACAGTGAAGGACTGTCCTTGATATTTTGGAAGGAAGCTTGGTCTTCAGATCTTTCCTGAAATGAGGCAATTTCAAAGTTCCTTTCCTCTCTTTCTTTTCAAATGGAAAATGTCTGCTCTGAAATCTCATTAGCCTTCAATATTTTTACCCCACTATTAGCTCTTAAAGAATTTGAAAGTAGAAAGGAATACAAACTACTTACCTTGGATTCACTTGGATTTTTCTTGACTTTCGCACCTTTTAAAAATAACTTTGGACTTAGGATATTTTTGGCAAGGCTTCTGAGGACCTGTCTGCCAGAAAAGAAAACAAAATTACTGATCTGGTGAGAAGCAGATGGATTATAAAAGGTACCTGGCACGGAATAGATGTGAAAATGAAGAGCAGAGAACAAATCTCTGGTTCCAGTCTTTCAGGAAAGTGTTCCATTGACCATGAGGATTACCAGAAAAGGGGTTCTCCATTTCTTACACATGCAGTAAATATTAATGGTTTCAGGAAATCGGGGATGACTTTTGCCTGTGGAAGTGCATATATGGTTTCATACTGCTGCACAATGAAGTTTCTGCCCTCTCCTGGTTGGAAAAAATTATTTCCCAGTTCTTCCATGCCTGATGGTTCTTGTGGCATCTCCAAGGCTGAACTCACACCACTATCATGGTCCCTGATCCCTCACATCACCTTCATGCTGGATCAGCCCCTGGATCAGGGTGGGAGTTAGTCTGCTACATAACAACACTGAGGGGCAGGGAAGGGAACCCAAATGCCACCAACAGTGGGTGGACACAGATGGACCAAGCCACACAGTGCTCCAAACATGAGCTTATGCTCTCATGTCACCTGTGGGAACACCATAGGCAGAGACCACGACAGAACCTCTGTTTCCTTTCCTTTGTGGTCTTGCCTTTGGAAAACTGCGGAGATAATAGCCCAGCGAGCGACTTCTCTCCTGACAGATGATTGAAGGAAAGCTCATCGACCTACAAAAATGATAATGCAGCTTTCACTTTGAAGAGCTGTTTCTGCATATCCCTAATGAAATCCATCATTCTCTTGGATTTTTCTAGAAGAAATAATTTATTTTTCAATAAGTTTGATAGTATACTTAGCTAAAAATCTGTAAAAATATTCAAGAATGCCTTCTCTTCTTTATTTTCTCATCAATGCTGTGCTTTGACTCTGTCAACATGCCATGCTGTTCTTGTGAGAACTTGCATTTTTTGTGCATGCTCAATTTGTATGTACAAACTGTGCCACACCCATGCAACTGCTGCCATACACTGTTTACAAATGTTTGGTTCCCAGGAGCGCCTTCCGTGGGGACACTGTCATCAACAGAGGTGTTGCTGCAGATTTCAAACCTGATATTTTTTATAGCCATGCAACATACAAAAGCTTCCAGTTTTGAGTGATAACCTAGAGCTCCTGGAGGGCCAGTACCAAGGCTGTAAGACTCAAGCCTTAAATAAAGACATTTTGATGGGTGGACACAAGACATTTTAAGACACACTTCTGAATCTGAGCTATCTTAGCTCTGTTCCAAAGCAACCTGAAGGTAGTTACTCAAAATTTTCTTCTTGAGCTCTGCTTGGGAAAGATAGGCTGATCTAAAATTTAGCGACCAAAAATCAGATCTAGCTTCACTCCTTATGTGGCTATTGCAACAAATGAGTACTGCATACAAATAGAACCTCCTACACCATAAAGATATCTATTGTAAATGTAATTCTAATATTCTATTTTTGGCAGTTAGAGGATCCTGATTCTGGTCTTACATGCACTGGTTTTATACCAGTGTGGTTTCATTTACATCAATGGACTTAGCCTCTGGTTTTCGGATGCACATGGGCACACTTCATTGAAATGTGGCACAGAGTAGCAGGAATAATTGAAGAGTTCCTTAGGCATGGAGTACCAGTGCCAACAGAGTCACACTTTCCCTTTGCAAGGTGACCATGGCTATTTTACAGTGAGTCAGAGCCGAGGCACTGAGTGAAGATGCTGAAACATTAAAGGCAGAAGCATGTAGCTGGTACAAGGCATGAGCAGAGGTGCTTTGCTGTGCAGGAGAGTCAGGAAAGCAGAGCATTGACGTGAACACCTGTGGCATTAAGGGTAAACCAATCCTCAGTACCGGGCTGACCCTCTGGGAGCATGTGACCCACCTGAGAGGGATTTTTCCTCCATGAGCAAGAGATGGTTCTGGGAAATTACTTCACCACAGAGGGATTCTTGCTTTTCTGTCTTTTCCCCAGTTTTGCCTAATGCCAGGAACTGTGCAAATACAATGCCATTGTACTGGCTAGAGGCTATGAGGGTATAGGAGAGGAAAAGCCATACCTGCCTCATACCAGCCCTACTCCACCATAACACAATCAATGCCCACAGAGGCAGACTCTGAAAGTCAGGAATTATCTTTTACTTCAGACTTACTTTAGTCATTTTAAGCCCCTGCCAACTTTTAGAACAAGGATTTTTTTTTCCTTTTTTTTTTTTTTTTTTAATAGACAAAGTGTAGAAATTTATGACTTAGATGTGAGATGGAGTGAAATGATGAGTTGTTCTTGCTTGATGGGTGTCACCAGAGCATCATGCACTGTGCTAATTTCTCAGCTTGTGAATAGACATATTTAGACTGACAGTTGAAAGTGGGCTGCGGATTCCACTTAAAACATGTTTTTCGTGCTGAGTAATAAGGGCTAAACACAAACCAATTCTGGCAGTTAAACTACGCACTTAAACCTTTCATAGTGTTGTCAAACACTATAATCCTTCAAAAATCTGAGTTTGAATAGCCTCAATATTTTATTTAATGAATTTTAAATCCTGTAATTACCATAATTAAGACACTCCTTTTGGATCATGTCAGTGTGCTGCTCAAAGAGAGAGAAAGCTGTAGGCGATTTTCACTAAAGATTTTCCTGAATGCAAATGATACATACAGCTCATTTTGAATCCTTTATGATGTCATTTGGGGGAGCATTTTTTTAAATTGGTGTGGAAAGTCTATAACACCATCCGAGGAAAAACTTAGATGGAAAGAGCCTGATTATCTCAAATACCAACTCTTCCTGTGCTGGCTGTGCACCTAATATGGATGTTTTATTTAGTTGAGGAAGTCATGATGCAGTGGATAGGCTGCCCAAGCCTAGGCAACACCTCCATCCCAAAAGAGCCTCCATCCACATTCTTATTTCCCTTATCCTCATTTCCTTTGGCCTTGGATTCCAGGGCCTCATGTCTACTGTATAAGGGCATCTGGAGAGGTGGAGTGGGTTGGGAGTGGATTCTCCTGCCACCCCAATCAGAACCCCTTTACACTCCCCTCCATTTCTAAGGTCTTGCTGGTAAAAGTCCCTAATACCCCTTAGCCTTTCTCCTTCATCTCCCAGCTCCACCACCAGGCTGAGCAGATCACTGACCTGATCACACCCCACAGATCTGTTCTCCCAGATGCCATCTGAGAGCAGCACCAGGCTCTGGCACTCCCTGCAGCCTGAGAACTGGGATCCTGAATGCTTTTGTGGGACTCCCTCTGGGTGGCCACATCCTTTCCTGCTGCACACAGAGAAAACAACTTTTCTCCACGTGGACATTACACCTACACTTTCTCAGAGTGAGGGCCATGACCACCAGTGGAGAAATTCAAGTTCATAGGAGCAGGTATGATCATATCAACAGGTAGAAAATTAGGGTTGCTTGCGGCTTAGTGCCTGTGGTACCTGGTATTTAGCAGTTTAAAAGGTTTTACAGCAAACAAACCAGTATCTCTGAGAGAAAATCCTACTTCATGCCCAAACCTGCAATTCCCAGCATCCTCAAAGACATCTCCAAGGAAAACATATGCAGCATGATGCTCATGTGTACAAATAGCTGCAACCAGCTATACCACTCCGTGTAAATTAACACCAATCAAAGTACAGTAGATATTGGCTGATTTAATTTAAATGGCTACAAGTTATGAAACAGGAATTTATACAGGAAGAAAAGGCTTTTTTCATTTCTAGGCATAATAGGAAATAAAGGAGGTTTATATTTTATGAGGAAGGTTACAACCAAAATCAGTAGTTGAAGGTACCAGAAAAAAAAATTCTTTAGCAACATGTAGTATTGAAACTTTAAATTGGTATTCCTTCACCTGTATTCTGCAGGTGGAGGTGAGTTGTGATTTCAACCAGCTTACCGTTTCCTAATTAAGCATAAAATTATTTAACTCTTTTTTTCTGCAGTGAAGATTTGTAGTGAAGCCTGGATGAGTAAGTGGCTGAATCTCATGAGCCTTCAGTGCTCATCTAAGTCTTAAAGTACAGTTAAATCTTAATAACCTCAATATATATTCCCAGCCCCTAACTGTTGAATTGCACTTTTTTATTCCGGTTTAAAATGGTAAACAACATAGAAATGAAAAATGCTAAGTGAGTACTTCTGTTGATGAACACCATTTTCATAGATTCCTAGAATTTTTTTGGGTTAGAAGGGACCTTAAAGATAATCTAGTTCCAGCCCCCATGCCATGGGCAGGGACACCTTCCACTAGACCAGGTTGCTCATACCCCACCCCAAATGACCTTGAGGACTTCCAGGCTTGTATTATCCACAGCTTCTTCTCTGGACAACCTGTTCCAATGTCTCTTGAGCCTCTTAAGCCAGTTTCTGTTTGGCTCCTTTCCTATGTGAAACCAAATTCAATTAAAGAAAAAGACAATCAAGGTTATCATTGATGAAAAATAGTAGTCTTACTGATTTAAGTGAAGTTAAGCTGAATCTTGACCAAATACACCTCTGTCATGAAAAGGGTGAATGATGTTCTCATTTATCCCAAATTAGGATTTTAAAAACAATGAGCCATTTCATTCACCCTCATTTTCATCCAGAAAAGTTATTTTTTAGTCTGTGATTAAAATCCTATACTTCAGGGTATGCTTCCTACAATATATCCTATTTCTCAGGTGCTGGAGGCAATCCCTGGGGAGTATTATTCCTTACTTAGTGTGTGCCAGACCATATTTGACACAGTCCATTACACTGACACAAGATTTATCCTTCTGATAAAAGAAGCAAAACCTTCAGCTGGGCAAACAGACTTTGATAGCTCTTCAGAAAGAAAAATACCTGGCTTTTAAAACTCCACCAGCATTCACAAGCCCAGAGGTTGTGTTTGTGGTGCCTGTGCTAGCATTAAGATATCATTTAAGAGCCAAAAGAAAGGCAAATGATTGTATTAGCTGTATCTCCAGGCCAGTTATACAGGTACTGATTACTTCCCATATCTTTTACAGACAACAGGAACTTTACCCTGCAAATCAGATGCTCTAATTTAAGAGGGGTCTGTCTCTTAAGAGATTACACTCTTGAAAGAAAGTCACTCTAGAGAAAGTATTTCTTCTTAAAGCAATATTACCCAAAATAACCTGGGTGCAAAGCCTGAAGTGCCCAACTATAAATGAAAAAGAATAAATGTCAATAACGTTATCAATTAATAGAAGAGTTGGAAAGGTGATGTTAAGAATAAACACTGAAATAGGATATTCACAAACATTCCCAAAGTGGTTTCTATTTCACCAAAAATGGAAAACAGTATTATTCTAAATTACCTTCTAAAGGTATAACCTTTTAAAATTTAAGTGCACATCTGTGGTTACATTCAAGTAAAACGGCACCATTGCACCAGGAATAAGAGCTGAGGTCGAAGCCAATAAAAGGACACATTTGGACCAAGTGTGACCAATAAACCACTTGATTCAGTGCAATTGTTTGCATTTAGTCACCTAATTTGCAATTAGTTACCCATTATTTGCATTTGAATAAAGAATAGAGCGTTTTCAGACAGATCTCCACTTGAATACCCAGACCTGTGGATTCCATCTTTTTGCTACAGTCGTCACTTTTCATGATCAGTTTACAACATGATTTGTTTTCCTTTGGTGTTAAAAAGAATTCCTTATTTCTTCAGATTTCTCTACTTCTGATTTTGTTACCAAATAAGAAAATCTCTTAACAAACAACAATATCAATTCATGTATTTTCTTGGAAATTGCAGACATTGTATTCATTGTAACATAATCTTTTCATGTCTAGAATATTTTTTTTTGTTAAGTTTTTAAAAAAAGAATTATTCCCAAATTTTTCAGTATCTTCTTTAAAGTGAAGATCCTGAAGCAAGATGTGGTATTGCACTAGAACTAGTCACACTGTAATCAAACAACTCACAATTTTTGGATCCTACCTCTTGATTCAGACTGACTTTTCCCTCTAATCTCAATAGTTGTGCATTTCTAGGACACAATCTCTTGTTCTGTCTTTTCCATTACAGTTCTGTTCACTTTATTTGAAGGATTTTTGTGTGAAACATTTTGCCAAATAGTGCAGGGCAAATTACCAGGCTACATTTCTCTGCCCTAATTAGTTTATTTTCCATTTTGCCAATCATTTTGTGATGCACAGAACAATCATTCTATATCTATATTTACCCTGGAAAAATGTCCAACATTGACCAAGTCAAAGTTTCTTCCAACTTTAGAGACTTGGTCATCTTGTTTCTCCTTTCTAGTTGACTTTTTTTTTGATTACCTGTTATTTCACAGAATATTTAGTTCATACTTCATAATTTCTGTAGAATATTGGTCTTTAATCAGTCTGGGAAATGCTTTTAAAAATTAAATTATACACATTTTAACAGATGTCGATCCCACATATATAAATGTGACAACATGGTACATCTCACAGGAGCTATTTCCACAAAAGTGTAAACTAAGTTCAAATATGTTTCTTTCCTTTATTCATTAATTGATCACATTTTACATCAGCAATTTATTTTTTTCCCTGGGACAAATGCTGAACACTACTAAATGCTGCTAAATGCTATTAAATACCCAGTAGTGATCAAGATTCCCCACATAATTGTTTTGGGGCAGAAGAAAAGCCTTGGAAGATTGAAAGATATCACTATCTTTTGAAAAGTTGGAGTAATTGTGTTTGAGTTGGAAAGTGAAGTGGAAGTGAGACATGGAGAGGAAATCTCCTGTGAGGTTTGCATAGGAAAATTACTTGCTTTGGTTCTAAATATTTATTCCATTTTAACATGCCTAGCATCTTGATAATCAACTTTACACACAGTTTCACTTATCCAAAGGCTCAGTGAAATCATGCAAATTAGCTTATTCTGTATAGTTCACGCTGTACACCCAATCTTTAGCTAATTCAGCTTTGTGAGAGACAATCCAAATTAGAACACAGTACTTATGGGTATTCACTGTTGGCTTGGATGGTCTGGATTTAGCCTCCCAAATTGGCTGGTATCCCTTGCAGCTGAGCAGAACTGCAGCTGAGCACAACTCCACAGGATCATATGGTATGGATGGTTCATCACTGTCTGTTTAGAGGCTTGGTTTGCCTCCTTCTGGTGTAGGAGACCCCCTTTAGGACCTCAAAATATGTTCAGATTGTGAAATCATACTTCTTGTAGGCCTTTGATCCTAACCTCAAATTATCAGGTTTTTTTTGGTTTTCGTTTTTTGTTTGTTTGTTTTTTGTTTTTTTGGGGTTTTTTTTGTTTTTTTTGTTTGTTTGTTTGTTTTGTTTTTTGTTTTTTGTTTTTTGTTTTTTTTTTTTGGTTTTTTTTTTAATGTAATGATGAAAACAAGTAATTCTTCCAACATCTGGCACTTAAGGCAGCCTCGTGGCAGCTCGCAGATAAGGTGAGGATTAAAAACAGCTGATCATTTCCATAGGATGCCAATGCCTTTCTATTGCTCTTGCCCATAGCAGCTTCCAGGCTGTACATAATTACTGGTATTTAATTCCTCTACAATGACACCTGAAGGAGTATTTGTGCAGAGTCAGGCAATAAGTGACTATTCATTACTTCATCTCCCTCCTCACTGACCTCCCTAACTTCCTGTTGCTCTTCACTGTATTTTTTCATCATTTTCTCCTTTCTGTCTCTGTAGTTCTTCCTGCCAGACCAATTCAGCATCCATCAAATCTCTCCAGGGCTGGGCTGGCCAGCAAATCTTTGCTTCATTCTGAGGATTTTATCTGCGATGTCTAATACCTGGAAGAAAGGAGAAGCCGTCCCTTTTGAAACTAGAATTGAAGCACAGTCCAAACACAGCTCTTAGGCACAACCCAAACCACAAGCAAATCAATAGGACTTCTCATTTGTTCACATGATTACAATTAAGCATATCCTTTAATGCTTCCCTGGATGGGAGCCAAAAGACAGCAGTAAATTGAGTTGAGACCCCAGAAATTGCATTCCTTTTACTGAGACAAAATCACCCTTTGTATTAGCAGATGACACACTCTCTAGTGCTGAGGAAGACACACAATCAAGCCATGTACAATGGGGAGTCTTTTTACATCCATTTCTGCATGTATGGTCCTCCACCATGCAATTAAATAAAGAAAAGAAAGAGAGAAATCCAAAAGAAGCAATGGCTTGGCACCTTTGCTGCAAAAAATTCCTTACTGCTGAACATGGTGGCTGAGCTCTCAGGTTACATTACATCAAGCAAAGGCTCTCTAAAGAAGCAGCTCAGCTGTATGAAGATCTTAAAAATTAAAACAGAAAAGGTGAGACAACAGATTCTGAGGGAATAAAAAAAAAAAAAAAAAGGAAACAAACTGAGCTCTGATAAAAAGTCAAAATAAGAATTAATAAGTAAGGATGTGATACAGTCCCAAAAAACAGAAATTCTGCTTTCTTTTTTTTTTGCTGTAGTATACAAGCACCTTCCAGGAGCATATTAGATGGTGAACCAAGCCCTTTATGAGTGCTTCAGCTGTCCCCTCATTCTGTCCTCAAGGAAAAAACATGCCCAGGTTGATGTTCAGTTTGGTAAACTTCAGAAAAATGCTGCCTCATATTTCCAGCAAAAAGAAAGGAATGACTGGGTGGTGGTGCCTGCTCATGCTACCCAGTGACAAAACTCTGTTTGGGTGCTGCAGGTCTCAGCCTTGTGTTTTTCCATGGTAATGCCAGCTCTTTCCAACCCAGGCTGCCTTCATGGAGGTGACACAGCAGGGTGGCTGTTGACAGGGATTTCCAGCCTTAGCTAGATTTATAAAATACCTTTCCAGCTGGGACTTTTCTGCTTTAAGCAGAAAAGGAACACATTCTGGGGCAGAACTAAGTGGTTCTGTATTTGTATTAGAGAAAATCAGATAAAGAAGGTGGCCTGGGGACAGATCTGAAAGTGATGCAGTCTGTAATAGTCTTTGATGTCAAGAGCAATGTCAGCTTGGGTCAGTCAAGAGAAGAAGCTCCATGAGGAAAGCCATAACCTTCAGCCAAAAAATTTCCTATTATATAATGTAAGATTTTATTTCAATTATTTATTTTCCAGGATTAGAGTCTAGACAAAGAACACTGCATTCTACCTTTAAAAGTCTCAGCAATCGTCTCAGTTTTCTTGCTCCCTCCACAGCTGAGATGTTTTCCTTGAGGGACATCTCTCCAAAATGCCTACAACTTTTATCTCACAAGCAGCATGTGAATGCACTCATCCTCTCACTACATTTACTGCTTTTCCTCCGCTAGGAGATGATTTGCATTTGTCTTCTCAAAAATGTTCTTGAGATTTTGATTTTTTTTTCCTTTAAGCCAGCCTTCCAATTCTCTGTGACACTGACATTTCCCTCCTGAAACAACTTTTCTGGTTTTTGCTGTCATGTTCCTTTCCTACAACTTGCTGTCTTGGTCATTTCAAAGTTCCTCCCTTCTCATTAGCCTTTTCTATGTTCCTCACATATCTCTGGTTGCCTCATCAAAATATTGACAAAATTCTTTCAAAGAACCTGGCAGATGTTCAGTGCATCCTGACACATTATTCTCCATTATACATCTACACAGGTTGAAATCCTTTCTTCCTACCTTCTTCCTATTTGGGATGGATCTGAGAGAGATTTTCCAAAGAGCCCCATCCTCCTGACCTTTTTGTTTGGTGTCTTACTATGAATCCTAATAAAGAGAGATCCCACCCACTTACCCTTTCTCTTTATCTCTGCCTATGCAGCAGGCCCCAAGTGCATATGTGCATCTATGTTGACAGAAAGTAATGTACTGGGCAATATGTTTTATCCATATTTCCATGCCAGATATCTCAAGACAAGGTAAATCACTTTACATGATCATTCCACAGATATAGATTATTTTAGCACATCTGTTGTTCTTACACTGCTGGGCTTCATGTATGAATTCGTTGATTTTTAAAATATTTTTTATCTTCTTAATCTCATTTTTCAGAGATTGTGAAATAATATGGAGGGAGGCATTGTTCGAGAAAGAATTTATTTTTGAGCTTTTTTTTTAATATGTCGTTGGGTAGAAATTATTTGTATTCTAGAATTTTATTTTATATTTTACTTTCATATTAAGTGAAAAAATACTTTTCTGTGCATCGTGGAGAAAAGCAGAGAATACATCCATGTGCTTACACACGCATCCAAGAGCGTGGGCTGTGCATTTTGCCTGTGTGCAGTAACACTTGAATGCCTCTGTCCTTCTCTGGGGCTAGCAAGTAAATCCATGTATTTCAGTATCTTACATGTGGGGTAGCTGACAGCAGAGTCTGACCAGAGGCACTCAAGGGCTGGAGACTCTCACTCACTGCCCTTCCTACAGAACCCACAGATGCCAAATGATGGGCCAGACCCTCAGCTGGACTCAGCACATGAGCCTCAGGTTCAGCATTTTAAAGGATGACAGAAACACTTTAAGTCAGATGAGCCCTCTAAACAAAACATTTTCTTTTCCTTTTTTTTTTTTTTTTAATTGCTTACAGCGGCCCATGTCACACACACAAACACTTTATATGATTGAGTCCTCTGTGGCCCAAATATGAATAGACTCGTCTTTTAAAAAATCAATCAGAATGTTTTTATCCTCATGTCCCATTTCTGTAAATAATTTACATGCAACCTGCTATCTTTTGCAGGACAATAACACTAAACTCTTTAAAGAAGGGTGAATTTTGGAACCAAACCTGAAAGAATCAAAAACAGATTGAAATTTTACGGTCAGGGGTACAGGTGACCATAGCAATCAGTTTCAGAGCTGGAGATAAACATAAAATCATTGAAAAAGGAGTCACAATGGAAAAATTTTCTTCTGAGCAGAGTACCAAAAGCACAGTCCTCTTGTCAGTTATCCTAAAAAATGAGGAAAGATCTTCTATTTAGCAAGGGGAAGTGCATGTCTGAGGAGCAGCAAGCTGGCAAGGCAGAACAGATAATATGCCCAGACTGAATCTGGGAGAGGAACCTGGTTATCTTGTCCCAGAGCCAGAGTGGCTTCTGATTAATTATTTAGGTTAACTGAGCTGAAGGAAAATTCTTTAGATATGTCTGGTTTGAATTTGTAGTGGAGAAACTCAGAGCTTTCAGGCACAGCTGGTATCCCTGTACAGTGAATCATCACAAGGGCTGGAGAAAATGTGCTTCTTTCTGTGTACAGACTGATGATGTTAAAGTAAAAATTAACAAGGGTGCCTACATGGATAGAAGTAGAGTTCAGATTTTGGTGAAGCTCTGTGTTTTTAAACTGCCTAGCTCAAAAGAATTATTTTTCCATCTGGAGCTATAAAAACCTAAAAATACAATACAAATGCTTTTATGGTTAGTCTATCATCATTGTAACAGCAATGAAGGAGCTTCAGATACATCATATATGCAAAAGCACTTGAATTTTGGTGTTCCATTCCCTCTTGCCCTGTCCAAATAAACCTGCTGACTGTATTTTAGCCTTAAAAGGTATGTGTACAATATTAAATCCTTCATTAAAAAAAAATTAAATTCCAAACCAACACATAACTGAATAGCTCCAGCAATCGAGCCAAGCACGTGCTTCATTGATAGATCAGGTTTCTAATGAAAAACAGTTGTTTATATTATCTTATCATAAAATGCCATTTTCTGCTGGTAATAAATAAATATCCCCTGAAAAGCTTCCAAATTGCACTTGGATAGCAGTTATTTCACAAATGCACCCAACTCATGCTTTAGCAAATTTACAAAGACACATTCATGTTCTCACTTGACAGCAAATAATATTTACATACCATGTCAAGATAACTTTCTACAAACATTCTTGCTTACTAGTCAAACCTGCAGGTAAAAAACTTTGTTCAAGTGGTTGGTCTGGCAACATAATTTGGCACTCTATTAACTTCTGTTTCTGCTTTTGCACAAACAAGATTTGCCACAGATCACTGGTTCAAACAGGGAACCTAAATGAAGTATCTCAAATTAAGTTTGAATTGATTTACATCGTAAACCAATGAACCAGCAAATTTTCTTGTGTGCATTTCCGTGTGCAGAACTAAAATACTTACAGGAGATACTGTCATACTGGCAATTAGGGTCATTGCATGAAGAAGACCAGTTTCCTCATTTGCTTTCCCTTCTCATTTTGCAGGAGGAAGAAGCACCTGACATCCCTCCCTCTTTACTTTCTGCTAAACTCATCCAGATTAAAAACATTCAATTGTATAAAATTTCCAAATAAAATAGCCAAATGAGGAATAGAAAATCTGTATCTAGGAAGGGACATTAATTTATTAACATCTAGCTTCAGTGTAATAAATGCATGACTATGGAGTTTTGAGGGAAAGGCATGTTTCTACTTACTTTTTTAAATGGAGTTATCAGTCTCTTTTCAGTTCTGTCACTGAAAGGAATAAATTTAGCAGACAAAAAAGGGATAGTGGAGCTATATTTTTTACAACTATGTAAACTGAAAATGCTGGTGTGATGCTTTGAAGCCTTCTGGGTTATTTTGAGAGTATCTGTACATTCCGCAGTCCAAACATCCCACTAGCATTTCATAGAAATGTTTGAACTCTTTGCTTCGTAAAGAAAAGCAGAGACAGGCTGTTGTTGAGGGTTTGTGCTGAGGAGAGCATGTACTTGTATGCAAGCACATGTGTGCTTGCATGTGTGTTTCTTTCTTCTGTGGAGATTACGAGCAGCGCAGGAATAGAGTGCTTAATTGAAAAGATAACAAATGATGAAGCAGCTGTTAAGTACGGCACAAAAATTGCTCCGAGCAGTTAAGGCTGATCATCATGATGGAAATAGCTTTTTGACAAGCTTAGCATTCCTGTGACAATAATTAAGAATCAGGTTTCCACCAAAAGGCTTTATAGCCAGAAGGGGTTGTAAATCAATGGGCAACATTTTTATCTTGGAATGAAAATTAATTATTCAGTGTAGAACATGCTTTCTCACACTTAACTGCCTGTAATGCCTCCTTTATTCTCCGTCTTAATTCAATTAATATACCATTGTTAAAGGGGTGTTTGTCAGTAGTGATTCACTTTTGTTAAAAATTACCATAAGGAAATATAACAAAATTGAATGGTTCTTAAATTAAGCCATAGTCCAGATTTTTTTGGCAGAGGGTTGGTAGCTGTTAAGTACTCTTTGACAAGGGTGTGGATATGAGCATTTTGTCTTGCACCCTTTGAGCTTGCATAAGCACATAAAGGGATTGAATAATACATGAAAAAGAAGTGTAGGATTTTCTGAAGTGCTCTACACGGCCCTAACTTCTTTCTCCCTTTTAAGCTAGTCAGAAAACATATTGTATTTAATTGGAGCAGTTTCAGAACACCAAAGACTTTTGAAAATCTTATTCTTATTGAGAAGAAATAAAAAGTGTTCTTGCCTTTTTGACTATTATATGGAAATGAAGGCATCTATCAGAGCTGTCATGACACTTACAGGGAAATGATGAGACTTTGGGGAATTATTCAGACTGTTTTGACAGGCTCTACAATCTGAAAATGGGCCTGGAAATGTCCTCTTGGCAAAAAACATTAGACAACATAAGCCTCCACAAGGGCAGCTTTTGTCTAACTATTGCCATTGGTGTTTTCATCTTCAGCAGTAACAGAGATGATAGAAAAAAAAAAACAAGTACTGGAATTAGTGTTTCATTTCATCCAGGACTCCAATATATTTCCATTATTCCCCATTTCTTCTGTGGCCCTGAGAAATGCATCCTGATTTTTTTTGCTAAATCATTCTTCAAATAAGATAATATTCGGTGAAACACCAGAAGTGTGAGAGTAAAGCTTCTTTGCTTAAACGAGTCCCATAATGTTGTATCACTCAATGTAAATTCATTATGGTACTCACCCTTCTAAGAAAATATGATCTGCTGGCAGATTAGGAGAATTTCTTAGAGAGCAAGAGGTGCAATTCTTTCCATTCTGTTTTGTGATCTCATGGGTGTTTCTGCTGCAGCCAAGCACTGAAAGAGGCACTGGTGAGTCACAGAAGAATGCCCTCTCTGCATATTAGAGAACGAATTGCGTTATAAAACCTCTTAACCTTATATCAGCTTGAGCTAATGCTGACTCTGCTCACAACACATGAAGTTATGGGGGACAAGCAGAGCCCTGGATTCTTGCCCCAAAAATACTCTTCCCTTGCTGCCTCCTAGAATGTCTCTTTCCTGAGAAGATTGTTCAGTGGCCTAGCACAGGAGGGAGAGGTCCACATCTCTTCTCATTTCTGGATGTTCAGTGGTAGGTCTAGCACCAACACCAGCCTCTGAGTTACTCCTCTTTGCAATCAGGAGACTACAACTGATTCATGCTTTTAAAAGAGAGAGAGTATGTGGTATTCCATGGCAAACTGATATTGTGGAAGGAGAATAAACCTACCATGCCATGTTCTGAAAATGCTCCAGGTGAAATAAACTCCAAAATTGTTTGGGTTTCCATACTTGAATTAGGAAGTAGATTTAACCACCTAAGGAAACCTATTGTGTTTCTCCTCCCTTTAATCTGACATTTTATTTGCACATCAATATATGTCTTTTACATGCAGAGCTATCACATAAACTTCAAGATATCACGAGTAATCAAAGACAAACTTATCCACAATTCCCATTTCATCTGTGAACACCTTCTGGGGTAGGGGTCACAGTGGTGTTGGAAGAGGCTTCTGTGCTAGATTCCTTTCTTTTTTTTTTGAGAAACCTATGGTACAATGGAAATAATAATGCCAACTATCAACCCCAGAATGTGTCTTTCTGTACTGCCTAAAATTTTGAATTTAAAAATCCTTTTGTCCTTTCCTATCCTATTTTCCACCTCACCGACCACCAACATTTCTTCTGCATTGACTATTCTAAACAATTAGCTGAGAAGCATTCCTTGCAAATACCTCACCAGCCCAACACCTTCACTCAATTAGGATATTGCTTCCTCTTCAATCAACATGACTTGTTTCTGTAGGACTGCCCAAAAGGAAGACGCCTTCCAAGAAAACTGAGACTGCCTGGAGCTGGCCCTGAGACAAACGTCTTTTGTTCATCAGCTGCTTCACCCATTTTGAGGAGACAGTTGGGAAGGAAGCAAGGAGAGCACGTGTGTAGATCCACACAGCTTTTAAAACATGGAAATGTCAGGATTTGACTTCATGTTTAAGTCGACAAACATCTTTAACTTCTTTGCCACTTTGTGAGCTTCTTAATGCAGCTGATTAATGGCTTCTGCACTGACTCATGGTTTAATTCTCAGCGTCAGGCCAGAAAATGAAAGAGAAATGAACCACCCAGAAAAGATCAGATGATTTCTGGTAGACAGAAAAAAGCCCACAAACAAACATGTGAAATTCAAAGAAAATGCATCTATTGTTAGCCCAGGCTATTAGTGCCTGCTGCCGTTCAGTCCAGTTGGAGGGAGCAGAAGACTTGCATGAATCACATATTAGGACAATATGTTTAATACAGAGCCAGGGAAGAATGTTTCCGGCATTTTTTTAATGGATACAATAATGTTGCATCACAAATCTGTCCTTGAGTTTTTCTTTCAAGGGAACTGCCCTGGAGTTAGTTGCAAAAAAATCAGTGGTCTGGAAATTATGTAATTTAAACATGTTTACCTCAGTGTGTGCCAGTATTTGCAGCTGTCGAAGTGAGCAGAGCCTTGTCCTACTGAGGCTAATTCCCCTAAATTAAAAACTGCTCCTGTTCCATGCACCCCCACACATGTGTAGCCTTTGCCGACCAAACGTGGGAATTTAGAGCATTTTATAAATACTTGCAAATAAAGAGAGGCAAAAATGGCCAGTGGAAGAGTTCTTTATGAAAAATTAGTGTTTTCATTTGACATTATTTTCAGGAGTGTAATCCAATTTTGAACAGGGAAAAGTGGAAGCATTTCATTTTCTTTGGGAATTATAATATATCAAAAAATCATAATTGTTACTCAAAATAGATAT
This sequence comes from Sinosuthora webbiana, assembly GCA_013397395.1. Classification (NCBI taxonomy): domain Eukaryota; kingdom Metazoa; phylum Chordata; class Aves; order Passeriformes; family Sylviidae; genus Sinosuthora; species Sinosuthora webbiana. The sequence continues at coordinate 7,573 of VXBN01002712.1, read as the reverse complement.
TTAAAAATAATTTAAATTAAACCTGTGGGTTGTAAAACTTAAATGGAACATTTAAGTACCCTCACTCATTCTCTTGATATTTAACAAGACCTTAAAGCTATTGAAATTTTCTTAGTTTGGCTGGTCTAATAGCTGAAAATGTTAAAAGAAAATCACATCAGAAATTGCAGATTTTCAACTATTTTCAGTGAATCAGGAGATAAGTTGGTAGAGTTAAAATAAGTTCCTATACTTCAGACTGATTCTGTAATAATGCGTAAAATAGACTAATCTTGATCCAAATGGTACAGAAAGTCAAAGCATTCCTGTCTGGTTTTCATAATTATTGATACCAAAGGATTTTTTTTTCTTATGCTACATTCATGCAATATATGAAATTACAGACACCATGTACTAACTGTAGAAGCTGATTGTGATATTTATATAAAACCACTGTGTGTAACCTCTTCCTGTTTGCGATTTACAGTGAAAATTCACCAGCAGAGATGAACCACCATCAGCGTTTACTGTATCACCAAGCACAAGGGTGCTAATTATGGGCACAAAGAATAATAAACTACTGTGTGCACAAGCACTAAATGCAGCCAAATAATATTTTTGTGGTGTGAAATAGGACAAAGGAAAGTTTACCTGAACAGTGCTTGGAGCTACATTTTTATTGCACTGACTCAACTCCTTGCTGATTTTATTCCCGCAGAGAGGGTCTCATGATGTGGCCCTCTTTAAAATGAGAAAAAATTCCAGATGTCCAAGACTAAGAAAATAAACTGATATGCTTGCAGTAGAAATTTATGAAAAGACTATGTTGATCTGAAAAAAACAGAAAAAAAAGGGATTCAAAAAAGACTTTTCACTCCTGCTGATGACACAGAAATCCATAAATGCGGCTTTTACATGTGACAAAGTGATATGCAATATTCACTGTGGTTTCACACAGTTGGGTCAATAAACTTCCATTAAGTATGGACAAGCTGTCAAAGTGACCCGCTGCCCCCAGTTCTGCAATATGACTTGGCCTTAGCTGTCCATATTAATATGAATTTTAACCCTTTGGTCTGGCATTTTAATTCTTCATCCATTAGTCTCACGTTTCTGTATTATCAGTTAGTACTATTGATTTTAAAGAATACATACAGTCAATTTGCACACATGTATTTGCAAAGGTCAGCAGAGGACACAAATGTGATTTCTGCAAGAGGTCCAGACATTGCTTCCTGGTGATTTTTATTATCTGTCCTTCTGGCCAAGATTATTTTTTGCCAGTGGAAGTAGTACTTATCATAACTGAAGGATCACTAGATGTCCTTGCAGTCTGAATTTTTAAGGGTTCATTTGTGGGTTTTTTTTTCAAGATGTGTCTAAATAGAGGCCCTGCAAGTCCAGAAGTACTTTTCCTCAGGCTGAGCTTCTCCAGAGGTCATTGCCACACATCTCAGCTGCTTGTACTTCGCTGGAACACAGAACACTCTTAATTAGCATCCAGAAATTAGTGGAAGCAAAGCACAAGTCTGAGTTTCAGCTCTCACAGACCTGCACATACTTTATGTTTAAAGCACACAGGTAAAAGAACAAAAATTGAAGCTTTTGCATGACTAAGATAAACCCTGCCCACCCCTTTTTTCTTTTTCTTTCTTTTTTATTCAGATGGAAACCAGGCAGTAGAGGTGGATTTTACATTTGACTGAAATACCAATGCCGTCATTGCACTGTTCCCAGGAGGGAGAATTCAAAGCCAAGTCCTCTGGATGTTAAGAAACCTTCAGCCTCTTTTTCCTCATTTTTTTTACCCTTTTGGTAGAAAATGCTATTGTTTATTGTTCCTGGTATACGACCTTTCTGTCTAAGATCTTACTAATGGGGAGAGAGGAAATTTCTCCCAATATTTAGTATCTCAGCTTCTAGAGACCTCTGCCACTCAGAGAGAGTATACCATGTTACTTTTTTTGTGGTGTTACCTGGGTCAGATTTGCTACTTGGAGACTCCAGAGAAATCTCATTAAGGAGTGTCTACTACTGGTTTCTTCCTCCTACTTTTTTTCAGTGCTCATTTCCCCTCGTTTTAGAGTTGCTGTTGTACTGTCCCAGGACACAGTTCCTCAACCACTTGTTATTTACAGATGGGAGGGACTTAACTGGGGATCAGCTACCCAAGGGAAAGTGGCTATTCACACTTCCTAGTCCTCTAATCCACCTGAGCACCTCCTATCCATGGTCCAGTTATATCTGTAAGCTGATGGGAAAATGTCCCTTTAAATTTCCTGCAGTTCCGTCTCTATTCCCTCTAAAAGCAGCAGGAAGCTGTCACTGAGTGCACGATCAGCCTTCTCTGAATCTGTTGATATTCCAGATGCTGCCATATTCAGCGTGCTCTGCTCTTTATGATACTGCCAAAGTCAGTGGTGGCACTTGGTGGCACAATGCCACAATATCGTGAATTTCTGAAGTGCCCCAGGAACAAAACAGAGACTCTCAAATGTGCCTCTTCTCCATTCATACGTAATCCACACCAGGCTTCCGAAGCAAACCAGATAGAGCTGTTCTCCTGCTCTGTGCCTGCTTGGAGATCTAACAGCTTGTTCTTAGGAGCAAAAAGTAAAAAATTTAATTTCTCCACATTCCAAAGCATAAGAGCAGCACAGCACCATTCCAAATAATGCTTCAATTTCATTTCTAATCTGGATTCTCCAAAGTTTCTGTGTCCCTGTTGGAGCTTCTACCACAAACATATCCTTGGCTGTGTGTGATCTTTACAGCACAAACTTCTCTCTCATCCACCACTTCTCCCAGGAAAACAGCAACCATGTTTTCTCTATATGGGAAGTAGAATTTTTACTTAAATGGTAAATGAATATGAAACTTTACTTTAGAAAGTATAAGGGCAAAATTACTCATTGCAGGATGAGCGAGAACCGCTGTGGAGCTAAATCAATTTATACACAATAGCAAATCACACCAAAACGTCAAAGTAAAAAACAGCCCAGACTGTTTGTCCTTCAGCAACCTTTTTGTGAGTTTTTACAACATAAAGGTGGGACTGGAAGAAATAGAATAAATACATAGCTTCGTTCTGGGGCCGGTCTTAAAAGCATTTTTTTCATGTGCTTACATCTCCACATGTGTGAGTTTCACACCCTCTGAGGTCTCTTGAGCTCTTGCATAAATTAAGCTCATAGAGACGTATTTATTTACAAGAAGGAGCAGTTTCTCAAGAACAAATCACCTTTTCTGCATCAGTAGGAGAGCAGCTGATTGCTCTCCAGTGTGCCTTGGGTTTCATACCCCGATTGTAAGGAGAGCTCCATAACACTCCCCACTACAACACAACAACAACACAATCATTTAGTTCAGCAATCTGAGAGGGACAGCGGCTATTTCAGCATTCCCAAGGGGGGTTCAAATGACTTATTGATCAATTGATTAATAAATGTCAGCGGTCAGAGGAGAGAGCGGCTCTGCTGAAAAAAAAAATAGCTGTCAGAAGAGCCCATAAGTGCATGAGCTATTAGGAATGAAAAAAATTAATCTGACAGAGAAATAGGGTAGTGATTGTTTTACATTAAAATGTGAGAGAACGCACGAGATGTGTTTCCAAAACTTGTCAGATACAATAATGAGAAAGAGAAACTTCATTTTGGAATAAAGATGGTCATGCTTATACTTTGACAGACCACATATGAAAGTTTGGAATTGATTAACTTTTCATAAAATAGCTGCTTTGAGTTATTTCTACTAAAATTTAGCAGCTGATCTTCTAATCACGCTTAAGAATTGTTTTGTTTCTAATGAATAAGGCTGAATGCTTTTTCTAATTAATTTTTCAGTTGTTATTTTTGGCACAGGTAAGCTTACATCTAGTCTGTGTGTTTTTCCATGTTTTACTGTTGGTAAAACATTCTCCTAAAGTTTCACTGAAATGAAGTTGTAATGTGGAACGTGCATTCTTGAAATACTCGCTGCTATTTATTATTAGTTTTCATTTCCAGATAAGGGGCATCATTATGGTGCTTAAGATTCATTTGACAGGAGGCATTCACATGTCCTGGAAGGGTTGTCTTTATATCATTATTGTGGTAAGGATGGAACTGAGGGACTGGGAGGCAGATGTTATCTATATGAACAATCCTTACTCACCTGAGCTGCTTAACTATAGACAACTGAGCTGTAAAATTAAGTGGATCTATATTTGTCCATTATTTTCAGCAGAGTGTTGTAATGATTGCTCACCTGAAATGATGAGAGTTTTTTTATGGATACCTTAAAGATTAATCTTCCTTTAATCTCATGCTTTGGGATTTCATTTGGAGGCCCCAGACATGAGGATGCCTTTTATTCTCTTCCCGAATAGGAATACATATTCCTAGTAGGTCTGATGGACACACACAGTGTGATGAGAGGTACTTCTGACTTATAGCACACGTGGGGGGGGCCCATAAAATCCATTAAATGATTTATTCAGAGTCACACAGGAAAGCTGTCAATCAGAATTTGAACCAATCCTTCCCAGCTGCCAGTCACCTCATGCCACAAAATCATCCCATCATTGTCACACCAGCTGTGTTGGTAAAGCATCTATTCCACCTGTAGAAAAAGTGCAACCATTTAAATATTTGAACCAAAATCACAGCAAAGGCAAGACCTCTGATAATTTCCTAGACAACGTACATGCTACAATTAATTAAAATCCTAATTACAGTCAAGATAAGAAAAGTTGTGAGTTTTATTATGCAGGATGAATGAAGTATAATGAGATGGTTTTGTATTTATTTATCTAATTAAATAAGTTCATTCTTCAGCTGGTTTCACTAGTTAAGAGCACATATACACAGAAAATTTTAAAGGACTTTGGGGAAAACTTCTATTTAAATACTTCGGCATCTCTGAAACCTAGGCAGAATGTCCCACACTCTAAGCAACCTGATGCTTTGTTGGACTTATAAAAAATGAACAGTTTACCTATATGTTGTACAGTAGTTCATGTATTTCAATATAATTTTAACAATTCTAAAAATAATTTAACAAAAAATACCACAAAAGGAGTAAATATACTACAACAACCTTTTAAAGTTATTATTGTTTAAAGACCTTATTATTGTTTAAAAATGTACAAGAATAAAGTAAATTTACTCATTTCTTTTTCTATATTGAGCAAGAGTAAGACAAACTTTTTGCTTACTGCCCAGCATCAAAATGGGCTTCACATATCACTTCAGAACTTGAGTTTTTTATTACTGTTATTAGTAATGAGGTCACTTGAGAATCCGGGCATGTGTGTCTGTGAGAGGCTGTGCTCAAAAATCTATTCCTTAGCTACAAGGTAAAAAGCAAACATTGAAATTAAACTAGCAAACATTGAAATTAGAGTTTCAAACATTGACATTAAAACATGCCTAATGTTTTAAAATACATATAAAATGACAGTAATGACATATTCTATGCCCTCCAGTGAGGTACATAAGCACAGCACCAGGGGAACAATCAGTTCACACAAATGAGTATCCACATCTAAGCAGGGGGTAAAGCAATATTTCTGGGATTTCCAAAGCCAAACTGCTCATTTTAACAACAGAGCTGATCAGACAGTTCAGCTCTTTACAAGTCTTAAAGCACTGTTCACTTCTAGGACATTTACTGAAGAGTTTTCATGCAAAATCTAAACTTTAAAAAGTATACATTCAGAAGCCTGCTCCATTTGCCCTAGTTTCTCATCCTTTGGACAGCTAACCTGCCCCATATGTTCCAGTATCCACAGGTAGGCTTGTCCAGGAGACATGTGCTATTGTTGCTGCTTCATAGATAAATTCTAGACTAGGAAGATAATGAATAATATAGAGCATTAAGAAATGCATGCTTTCAAATGAAGGTTGCCTTATTTGTGCACTTCAAAGAAAGAATGGTCTCTATATTTACTTTTCCCCAGTTCACTTTGAGAGTTCACTCTCTGGGAAATCTTTGGAAGTTTTCTCACATGTTCTGCTTGCTTATGGGGTCTCACATGAACTTTGAAGTTTGTGCAACACCATGTTTTGTCAGCATTTTTTACAAATTCCTGGCCACAGTCCAGACGTAACCAATGAATATATTGATCTGGAAAAAAGAATCTGAGCAAACCAACACACTCTTTTATTTTGTTCATTTGTTCTTTTTAAAGTAAACCCCGAGCATGTTTTATTATTTAAATATAGCTATTTCTAAAGAAAATCTATCAATCACCCAATGAACTCTCATTCCTTTGTAAAGTCGTCTCAGGAACTTTAGTGTATAAAGTTTCCTGAAAAACCTTCCAATTCTGAAACATCCCTGTTGTTAGTGTGTTTCTCTTTATGTTAACACTGCTCAAGGATTCTTGGTATTTTTATATAAAGAATATCTTTAAAAATATCATCAAACAGTTACATCCATAGCCATAGATAAGTGCATTAAAGGAAGGATTTGGAAATACCACATATGATTAATGTCATCTATTCCAAGACTTTTTTATTTATTTATGGCTTGAACAGGTTTCAATGCCTAAAGCAAATATTTCCCATGTCAGATGTCATAAGAAACCTGAAAATTTTGAGAAAAAAAAAGTAACTAAAGCAGTTTAGACATCTGTAAGAAGGAGACTAAGTGATAAGAGGTATCAGCAAAATGAGCATTTGTCCTTCTTCAAAATATTTGAATGACCTCTTCTTTGAAATGTATATGTGCTAAAATTATATTATTTTCCAAATATCAGAATTTGACCCTTTTTTCAAATGGCAATATACAAAATAATTAAAATCAAAGTAAAATTTTGACTAAAATAATACTCCAATGGAAGCATCTCATATACTCTCAGTATAAAGGAAATACTAAAAAAAGCACCCTGCACCATGAATTTCATCCCTGCTGCTAAAGGAAATTACACAGTACAGATAATAGATGCAAGAAATTCAACACTGAATTGAATCAGTCTTGGCTGCAGCTCTTCTCCTGGTGAGCAAGCCTGCAGCACACCCCTCCAGGCCTTAGAAACCCTCTCCAATTTCCAGCTAGAACTTGCTCACAGTCATTTTATACCCATTTCTTCATGTGCCAAGGCTGTTCTTCAGTTGCCCCCCTGCCCCTCTTTGGCTGTCTTTGCTCAGAACCAGCACATCCTCTGTCATTCTTTGCTCCACCACGAGAAAAAAGCCTGGGGTCTCTCCCACCAGCACCTTGGTGGCCCCTCTCTGGACAAGATGCAAAGGAAAAGAAGGAAGAGGTAACTGCACAGTGAGACAGATGAGGTATTCAAACAAAACTTTGAAATAGTATTGTAGAATGCCCTTGTTTCTGCTAGAAATGCCTTCCCTGAGATCACATTTGTCTTTTCCTTGGCCCATCCCGTTGCTTGTTGGTAGGTCACTCTCTAATCAGCTAATGGAGATAAACCTTTCTCCATGTCTGCAATTTTCAGCTGATAAGTGCCTGTCTGATGGAGAAATCAATTTCATAAACCCTTAAGAATACATAATTTGTAGTACTATATTTAATTTTATTTTTATTTCTACAGTTCTTATTCCGTTCATTCTGTTCTCCTTTGGTTTTGGTAAGAACTCCAAAATTATGA